>SJXQ01001887.1:99720-219961 GCA_006408695.1 Aepyceros melampus | reverse complement strand
GAGAAGGCAATGGCACCCCACTCCAGTACTCTTGCCTGGAAAATCCCATGGATGGAGGAACCTGGTGGGCTGCAGTCCATGGGGTTGCTAGGAGTTGGACACAACTGAGTGACATCACTTTCACTTTTCACTTTCATGCATTGGGAAAGGAAATGGCAACCCACTCCAGTGTTCTTCAGAGTTGGACACGACTGAAGCGACTTAGCAGCAGGAGAAGCAGCAGAAGCAGCAGCACATCGTTGGTGAGGTGCATAACCTGGGCAGGTTTTTACTATTTTGGTTGAACAGGGAAAGAAAGATGAAGAGGGGCAAAGACACTGGCGCAAAAAGTATCAATTAATTTGGACAACAAATGACTTTTAAGAAGGAACTAGACTGGTCCCATCATTTCATGGGAAATAGATGGGGAAACAGTGGAAACAGTGTCAGACTTTATTTTTCTGGGCTCCAAAATCACTGCAGATGGTGACTGCAGCCATGAAATTAAAAGACGCTTACTCCTTGGAAGGAAAGTTATGACCAACCCAGATAGCATATTCAAAAGCAGAGACATTACTTTGCCAACAAAGGTCCGTCTAGTCAAGGCTATGGTTTTTCCTGTGGTCATGTATGGATGTGAGAGTTGGTCTGTGAAGAAAGCTGAGCGCCGAAGAATTGACGCTTTTGAAGTGTGGTGTTGGAGAAGACTCTTGAGAGTCCCTTGGACTGCAAGGAGATCCAACCAGTCCATTCTGAAGGAGATCAGCCCTGGGATTTCATTGGAAGGAATGATGCTAAAGCTGAAAGTCCAGTACTTTGGCCACCTCATGCAAAGAGCTGACTCATTGGAAAAGACTCTGATGCTGGGAGGGATTGGGGGCAAGAGGAGAAGGGGATGACAGAGGATGAGATGGCTGGATGGCATCACCGACTTGATGGACATGAGTTTGAGTGAACTCTGAGAGTTGGTGATGGACAGGGAGGCCTGGCGTGCTGCAGTTCATGGGGTCGCAAAGAGTCAGACATGACTGAGTGACTGAACTGAACTGACACAAGTCCAGAAAGAGGAAGATGTTCCAGAGAGTATGGAGGGAGAAACGCAGCTCCAAGGTGGGCAAGAGCTGGAGACAGCAGGCACATCATACCTGGGTGGTTGATCAAAGATGTAAGAAGGATGTCAGAGTGATTCAATGCTAAGAGCTTCAGGAGAAGCTAGCCTACACCCAAGAATGCTGGTCATTTCCCTGCAGCAGAGAATCTTGTATCTGTGACTTGTAGCCCAACCAACCATACCACATCCAGATATCCGATCATCGAGGGTACCCTCTGATTTAGAGGAGTCACCCATTGGATTGCTCTGTGTTCAAGCCAGCTTCTGCTGCCCTGGGTTTCCCACATGAACATGGCTTTTTGTTGCTGGATGAGTACTATTTAAGAGTGAGGAGCTCTTGCTGACATGAATGAAAGTTTGGTACATGTAAATTCCCTGGAGCATTTCCCCAGCATCCAATAGACATCTGACACCCCCACAGCCTAAAGTGGGCTCAGGAAACACACTGGGAAAATGGATGATTCCTCTTTGGAGGAGTTAGTGAAAGTTGCTCAGTCATGCTCTACTCTTTGTGACCCCATGGACTGTAGCCTCCCAGGCTCCTCTGTCCAGGGAATTCTCCAGGCCAGAATATTGGAGTGAGTAGCCATTCCCTTCTCCCTTCAGCCCTTGGGTTGATCTTGCCAATCCAGGGATGGAACCCAGGTCTCCCACATTACAGGCAGATTCTCTACCATCTAAGTCACCAAGGAAGCCCCCAAAGAGGCAAAAGGAATGGTAATTATTTAATGAGAAAATACTTAAGTCAATAACCTCCCTCCCACTCAAAAAACTAGGCAAAGAAAGGACAATTGAAAGAAAATGGATCTCTAGACCACAATCTCAGAGACTGGATTTTTCTCTTGCAGTTTCATTGGGATCTAGTTGACACACAGCGCTGTAGAAGTTTAAAGACCACAGATCATTTGACTCACATACATCATCAAGTGATTATCACAGAAAGTTGGGTGGACATTCATCATCTCATATAGATACATAATTAAAGAAATGGAAGACAATCTTTTTCTTGTGATGAGAACTTCAGAGATTGGATTTTGACATAACTTTTCTTTGACTTGAATCAGAAGTGTTTCCATGCTGTCTCTTACGTGGTAGGACTTAATTAAAAGATATGCAGATCTAGAGGTTTCACCCTTCAAAACAGTGAAGATTGAAAGCTAGCTTTAATGTTCCCTGTAAAAAGGTAGAACTTGTTTCTCCTCCCAGAAGGGTGGGGTGGAGCTGGGAGCTGTTTCTCAACCAGCATGTCTTGGCACTTGTTTCCAGGACTGTTTATGACATCCTGTCATCTTGGGTATATTCCATAATCCATTTTTGCACAGTTCTGCACAGGGGAAGCAGAGCTTGTGGTAACTGTTGTGGAGAGGGAAAGAGAGAACACACAGATTAACTAGGAAAGAAGGTTCTAAGTGGGAGGTGTGGGAACTGGAATTGACCACTAAAAAAAGCAATGGAATCACTTTTCCTAGAAAATGATGAAAATACAGCAAATATTAATCTGTCAAAGGTAATGAGTTTATTAAGATGAGTTCATTAATGCTATGGCAGGCCCCAAGGAAGTGGTAAATAAAGCTGAGTGTTATTTCCCATTGAACTCTGAGACCGTGGATTGGTCCTTGAGCAGCCTTAGGGCTGGCAGTGGGGAGGAGGGGACATGGAGATTCTGGAGAAGTCAAGGAAGGCCTGAGACTCCACAGCGCCGGACTGGGACTGGGAAGATCACCCAGCCCACCAACAACACAGATATCAAGGGCAAGGAGAGTAGCCACGTGTGAAGCCAGAGAGACCTGGGGGAGTGTGAGAGCTCCGGAGCCCTTGGTTCAGAGGACCTGCCCCTCGGGGTGGGTGGTGGGGAGCAGGGCCAGAGGACTCTGTGGAGCATTGAGGCATCTCGGCCTTGTGGGCAGTGCTGAGAAGTCTGAGCTTACGGATGTGGACCTATGCACTGAGAAGGAGAGCCACCTGTAACATGGCACCCAAGTAAATGTCCCCCTGGATCGCTGTCTTCAGAACTAGTACACATGAACCCTGAGATCGTGGACGCTTAAGCCAGTCTATCTGGGCTCCAGTCCCAGCTCTAAGACTTACCAGCTGTGAACACTTGGGTCCTAAACCATTATAAGCTCTCAATGCATTCGCTTTCTCACCTGTAAAATGAAGGTACAATAGTACCGATTTTACAGGATTGCTGGAGATTAAAGGAACTAATCTATGGGAAGTGCTTAGAACCGAGTCTGGCATGCAGAAAGCACATGAGGCGGTTGCTATCACATACTGGGGAGATTTTGTGGGATTTTGGTTCCTGAAAGAGGAAGATGTTTTGTAGTATTACTGTGGTTTCCTTTCCTTTTTGTGTGTGCTCTGGATGCCCGGGTGCCTGCAAAGAGCTTAGAGAATGAAAGAAAGAAGGGAAACAACCAGAGACTCAGTCGCCCCACCGTGCCGGCTCACACAGCCACTGTGTCCAGTGGGAGGATCAGGAATCAGGGTTCCCCTGGTGACACCTGGAGCCCAGACACCTTCCCAAAGGGCTGGAAGGTAGCAGCATCTCCACCAGGGAACTGAACTGGAGGATCAAGGGCTGACTTGCCCCTAAGCTCACATGGGAGACTCAGAGAGAGCTGAGGGAGACTTTGTGGGAGAGCTGTCAGAGGGACACCCAGTTGTGAGATGTTGTCTCAAAGCCAGTGTAACATAGGTGTTCACCTTGGTGATCTAATCGTTCCCAGAGGACATTCCTATTACATAATGTAGTATTTGCAGCTGTTATCTCTGTATGGCATCATTACAGGTGAATTTCAGCTTTTTCTTTGTGTTTATATTGACCAGTTTTTTTTTTTTTCTTTAAACCTTGATTCATTTGTTTAGTTTTTTTTTTTTTTTAACTTTTTGTCTTATATTGGAGCATAGCCTGGAGGATCCCCTGGACAGAGAAGCCTGGCAGGCTCCAGTCCATGGGGTTACCAAGAATCAGACACGACTGAGCGACTAATGCTTTCACTACTTCCACAGGTGAGTAAGAACGCTGTGAGAGTTTCAGGTGCGCCGCGCAGGGACTCGGCCCTTCATATACATGTGTCCATTCTCCCGCCAACTCNTGGCAGGCTCCGTCCATGGGGTTACCAAGAGTCAGACACGACTGAGCAACTAATGCTTTCACTACTTCCACAGGTGAGTAACAACGCTGTGAGAGTTTCAGGTGCGCTGCGCAGGGACTCGGCCCTTCATATACATGTGTCCATTCTCCCGCCAACTCCCCTCTCATCCAGTCTCTCACGGGTCACTGAGCAGAGTTCCCTGTGCTATACAGCAGGACCTTGTTGCCCAGTTTTTATAATGTGCATATAGTAAGAACATTTTTATTACATTTTGTTCTCGATTCAAAGCAAAAGTTAGGAGCTTGTGGGGGAGAGTCAAGGTGGTTTTGTTGAAGGATTCCAGGCAGTGGAGTGAATTGACCAAGCCTGAGGGGACTCGGGTGGGGGCAAGCTGGAGGGGATGAGGATGAGACAGAAGAGCCCAGCAAGGGGGTGTTTGCAACAGCAGAAAATGACCAGTGCTTTGGTGTCAGGAGTGGAGAGGCAAGGACACATACAGGGAAGCTTTAGGAGTCAGACTGCCTGGATCCCACAATAAGGGAGAGAAGACCAGGGAAAAGGCATAAAATTCTCTCTGGCCTCCTGGCAGCCCTTCACACCCACCCCGTGTGGCCTTCTGAGAGCAGACACACTTGATCCTCCCTGACAGGGCCCTGGATTCTGTTGCTCGTCACCAGATGCAGCTCCGTCCTGCTGAACGGCACCCCACGCGTGAGCAAGGTCACGGAGGAGTGTGCTGCTCCCCGCTCCTGGCAGGGGATTCCGCTCTGTGGCCCGCGAGGACCTGACAAATGGTCTCTGCATCTTAACCAGGTCCCCGCTTGGCTGCTTGTTTCCACTGTAACGGCTGCAGAGTCCAGGAAAGTTGGGATTTCTCACCCAACTAGGAATCCTCGTGAAGGATAAACTCCTTCAGAGGCAACGCAAGTCGCGCTTCTGAGAGACGACAGTGGCAGAAGGCAGGAAGGTGGGTGGGCCTGTGGGCACCCGCAAGGCCAGATGCTCTGTTGGCTTCATAGATGTTCTGAAGGGACCACTGCAAGCCTCATGGGACTCCACAAAAGCAACTCAACCAGTGCAACCAGCTTCCAAGAGGTGTGGCCCCTCCTCACACCAAGAGAACGCTGACATTCCCAGATAAGGGCGCAATGGAAACTCCCATGCATGGCGCACGGCGACGGTGCCTCATACCTTTCAGTCCATAAACTGCCACCCCCGCGGGTTCCCTTCAGCCTTGTTGGGCGACCATCTGCAAGTCCCTTGGAGGACCCTGAACTGCCCCCAAGGACATTCATTTCAGTACTCAACTGGCACTTTAAAGCACACAGTCTTTCCTAACATGGGATCATGGAACCAAATGGCCCCAGATATATTTAGTTAGTGGAAAATAACTTATGACACGTACTACACCAGGTGGTAAATGACTGGACTTGGACAGAGGTAGTCTCAGTTTGAAAAACTTTCATCGATTTTATTTCTTTTTCTGGATGGATATGTGGAACCTTGAACTGCCGTCACTTCTACGTTCAAACCTTCAGGCACTTGCAGGATCCACTCTGCTCATTGCTTTTGGAAGCTGCTGGAAATGTTTTTTGTATTTTTTTTTTAAAATTCCACTCAAAGTGCTCTCTCCTCTCACAGGCTCTCCTTCTAGCTGGGTTCAGTAGTGAGGCTGTTCAGCTCATACCTTTAGGGAACACATGTGGGCTACCTCACGATAACTTTAATTTGCTCCTCCTGAGCTCTGTCATCCCCTGACTGCTGGGGCACAATTTCTTTATCAGCCAAGGGCACAAGCTTTACAAGTCACCCCTAAGGAAAGAGTCTATAGCACGGGTTTGTGGAAGACAGTTTTTCCACGGGCTGGCCGTGGGGAGGATTTCAGGATGATTCAAGCAAATTACATTGATTGTGCACTTTATTTCCATTTTTATTACATCAGCTCCACCTCAATGATCAGGCATTCGATCCCGGAGGTTGGGGGCCCCTGTTCTAGAGCAGCTGATCCAGCCCCACCCCCACCAATCATTTATCAGCAAAGCTTGAAACACATGCGTTTCAATAGTCCGGGCTCTGCTGGGGACATGCTGATGGGTCTTGAGATCCAGGGTGCTAAGCAAGCTTAGCGGTGGGAGTCAAGGACCCCTGGTGCTCCCCAGAGCTCTCTGGGTGTTTGGGGGTCGTGTGCATGATTGTCAAGTACTCCTCAGCACCGAGGCCTCTTCCTCAGTCCAGACCAGGAACCTGTGTATCCCTTTGTGGTCACGGACCCGAAAACTCTGTCTTCTTTCCCATTTTTCAGCAGCTGCCACCTCCACTCTAAACCTGGGGTGTTTTTCCTACATCCTCGCCTCTCCCTAAGCCTGCTGACCAAGAACCACAAGAGGGCCCACTTAACTTCAGAACTGCTCCCCGCAAAGGAGCACACAGGATTTTGGGGATTGATTCCCAATTGTGGTAGAGAAAAATGTGGAGATGTTTCCAAAAAGTTGGAATTTAGTCAATTAGCGTCTCCTGATCTGACGCGCCTTAGAGCCTTTGGAGCTGGCTAAGGCTTCACCCCACTACGTGGACGCCAAGGGTAGTTCCCTCTTTTTAAAAACATTTATTTTATTACCGTATAGTTGATTGACAGTGCTGTATTCATTTCTGCTGAACAGCAAAAGGATTCGGTTATGCATACATACATTCCTTTTTAATATTCTTTCTTAAAAATTGTTTTTGGTTGTGTTGGGTCTTCGTCGCAGCTCATGGGCTTTCTCTAGCTGCGGCAAGCAGGGGCTACTCTTCATCGGGGTGCTCGGGCTTCTCGCTGAAACAGCTTCTCTTGCTGTAGACCACAGGCTCTAGGACAAAGGGCTTCGGTAATTTCAGTTCGTGGGCTTTCGAGCGCGGCTCACTAGTGGTGGCATGCGGGCTTAGTGGCTTCGAGGCATGTGGAATCTTCCCAGACAGGGAATGGAACCACTGTCCACTGCTTTCGCAGGTATATTCTTATCCCCTGTACCACCAGGAAGTCCTCTTTTTTAAATATTCTTCTCCCTTATGGTTTATTACAGGTTATTGATAAACGATTGAATGTAGTTCCCTGTGCTATACAGTAGGACCTCGTTTATCCATTCTCTACACCACAGTTTGCATCTGCTAAACGCACACTCCCACTTCGTCCTCCCCACCCCCTTCCCGGGCAACCACAAGTTCCTTCTCTGTGTCCGTGAGTTTGTTTCTGTTTCGCAGATAAATTCACTTGTGTCATATTTCAGATTCCACAAATAAGTCACAGCATATGTATCTGTCTCTCTCTGCCTGCCCTATTGCACCTAGTATGATCGTCTCTAGATCCATCCGTGTTGCTGCAAATGGCATTATTTCATTCTTTTCTTTTAAATGTCTGAGTACTACTCCACTTTATATACACCACGTCTTCTCTATCCATTCCTCTGGACATTTGGGTTGTTTCTATTTTGGCTATTGTTAGATAGTGCTACTATGAGCATGGAGGTGCATATATCTTTTTGAATTAACGTTTTTGTTTTCTTTGGATATATACCCAGGAGTGGAAATGTTGGGTCATATGGTCATTCTACTTTTAGTTTTTTGAGGACCCTCCGTACTATTTTCCATACTGGCTGCACCAATTTACATTCCCATCAACAACATGGGGGAGGGGATCTCAAGGGTGATTCTTGCTACCTTCTTACTCTCCTCCAACTGTTAGCCCCCAGAGTACCTCTTGGAAACCCCCTTTCCAACCTCCAAATGTAAGCTGAACATATTGCCTTGCCTCATATGGGAAATTTCCATCTCTAGAATCGTCTCTTCTGGGTGTTTAGTGCTTTGTGGAATATCCTCCCTTCTAAGGACCCAACTCAGACTCTCAGAGGGGAGGATGGTCACTTCTATCATTTTCACTGTTCTCACCTGTGGGAGGCAGAGAACTACTCCCACCAAAGATGTCCACATCTGTGATGGCTGATCTGTGTGTCCACTTAGTTGGACTATATACCCAGTTATTTAATCAAATACTAATCTAGGTTTTGCTTTGAGGACACTTCATAGATGTAGTCATCATCTATAATCAGTTGACTTTAAGTAAAGGATATGGTCCTCAATAATACAGAGGAACTTCAATTGCAGACCTTAAGAGCAAAAACTGAGGTTTGCAAGAGAACAAATTCTTCAAAAAGAACTATTCAAATCACAAAGTCCAAAGGGTGGCAAAGTCAAATCTGATACAGAAGACTCAAGCCCTAACGTCTTGAGGAATCTGAGACAACAGATAGCCATCCTCATGTGAATCACGTATTTTTATAAAATTTGTTCATTTTATATTCATTTTAATAAACTATATCATTCATTTATAAAGCATGCATTAGTATTAAATGTTATGATGTTCCAGGGCTGGAACACGGCCCTGGACAGTAGCTTAGTTGAAGACAGTCCAGAATATGCAGGAATCAAGTAGAACTTGGGGGAGAGCAGGGCCCAGTCTTGGGAACTAGAGACTGGCAAGAGCTGTCAACTGGGCTGAGGCTCAAGGCTGGGCTCCACCTCCAGGAGGCTACCTGGACTGAAGACATGTGCTGTAGATGGACTGCCTGTGGACAGACGCAGAGAAACTCGCAATCTCGAGTCTGCCCCAACCTGCCCCCGGCCCACTCTGACTTCAGGATTAGACACCCAGTTCTCATCCCCTGATAGGAAAAACTTACTTTTGAAAGTTTGAGTCCTGTTCTAGAAACCTATTGCTGTATAATAAACCACCCCAAATGTACGGTGTGAAATAACCATTTTATCATGCTTCGGAGAAGGCAATGGCACCCCACTCCAGTACTCTTGCCTGGAAAATCCCATGGACGGAGGAGCCTGGAAGGCTGCAGTCCATGGGGTCGCTGAGGGTTGGATACGACTGAGCAACTTCACTTTCACTTTTCACTTTGATGCTTTGGAGAAGGAAATGGCAACCCACTCCAGTGTTCTTGCCTGGAGAATCCCAGGGACCGGGTAGCCTGGTGGGCTGCGGTCTATGGGGTCGCACAGAGTCGGACACGACTGAAGCGACTTAGCAGCAGCAGCAGTAGCAGTTATCATGCTTATCGACTGTGCGGCCAGGTATTCGGACAGCACACAGTACTCCACCATGTCTGGGGCCATGATGGAGAATTGAAGGGTTGAAAGTGACTTGTGTGGCTGGAGGCTGGAAACATTTATTCACTTACATGTCTGGCACCTGGGGTGGAAAAGTCAAAGGATGGGTTTAACATTTAGACTGTCCCCGGGGCCCCCTCCACATCACTTGGGTTTATCATAGCATGAAGGCTGGGTTCCCAGAATGAGTATCCTGAGAGGGAAAGTACGGAGAGCAAGGATTCTAGAGAGACAGAGGATGCTTGGCCTTGCTGACCTCACCACCAAGGTCAGGAAGCTTCGCTATCACCTTATTCTGCAGGCCACAGGTGAGTCAAGGAACTCAGTCCACGTTCAAGGGACACAAATTAGACCCTACTTCTCCTAGACTCTACTTCATCCGTGCCCCGCCGTGTCTTGTGTTAGGCCAGTGTCTTAGCCAGGAACTACAAATTCCACCCTCTGTCATTTACTGGTTCCTCCTCTCTATCCTCCTGGCTTCCTGTGGGCTTCCAGGGACGCTTCAACTCAGTATCTCACCTTAACCAACTCTCTGGTGCCTAAATGTACCTGCTACTCACCTACCTCCTCTCAAACCCTCCCTGCAACTGCTTCTTCACTCTTCTGATGGAGGCCAATAGACGCCACACATCTGACCCCTTTTGACTTTGCAACTTGGCCCCAAAGACAATCGACAGGGTCTTGGAACTCCTGTTTCTAGCCTAAGCTGGTCTGGTAGGATCATCACTTCTAAGGACCTACAAGCACTTCTGGGTCCGGTGGTGCCTTTCCCTTTAAGACCTACTTCCTACCTGATGGCCAGGACATGACAGCCAAATATGAAAAAGACCTTGCTTTTCCGAAAGTCTGGTGTCCATAGTACCGACTGCCTGATCTTAGCCCATGTCTGCACTTCATCACATCTTTGCCTCCTCTGTGACTGAGCCCAGCTGGCCCCAACCATTTCTGGACATCCGTGTCCACAGCTTCTAGTCTCACCCTAGTCCTTGGCTTACTGCTTATAATCTTCAGGCTCAGCCTGTCTGACTGACAGGAGAGATGACCTTCTGCTTGGTCCAGGCCATTTTTTGGTTGAAGATCTCCATGTATCATCCACGTGCGCCTGGGCCTCTGAATGCCACTCTGGTGGCTAGAGGTTCAGATAGCCCATGAACCTCTGGCCCTCAGACCCTGGTAGCCCTTCAACATCACAGCTACCCTGGGAGGGGAAACTGAAAATCTGACAAAGCAAGTGGGAGACAATGGGAGAACCATACCCTTCCGAGCTCTGCAGGGATTCCTGTTTAGCAGGATAGCTTGAGAACATACAGTGGAGGGAACACCCTTAAGAGCCATGGAGACCCCTCTCCTCTTCACAAGGGGGCTGTAAGAGCCAGAAGTTCTGACCTGTCCCAGCAGAGCCAGCCCGAGGGTGGGCAGCCCACTCTCCACAGTGGAGCCAGCATGGTGGGCGTCAGCATAGTTGGGTTAGGATTGCATAACTGGGCAGCGTTTCTTACCTGAGCTGGCACATCAAAAATTACACTGGTGGATATAGGTCTAAGCCAAGTCCTTGAAGGAGAGCCAAAAATCAAGGCACAGGGTTCTAGAAAGGCCTAAGGGTGCCTCGTGTGATGAAACTGCTTAGGGCCCAAAGAGGGAAGGAAGCCTGGTGGAGACTGGCAGTGGCCAGGTGCCCACACACTTGCCCGCTGGCTCCCACAGTCCTGGCTGTTGCTCCGGGCTGAAGCTGCGCCCAGCATGGCTCTCAGGACCCCTGCACCATCCATAGCATTTCTTACAAGCTGTCCAAACAGACACGGAGGCGCCAAGTCGTTCCCCATCTCAGGGGACGTGGTCAGATTTCACAGCACACGGCCACCACTGCCCACACCTCCAGCTCAGTGTGACCACCTACCCAGCTAATGGTCAGGTGTGGAAAGGGTGCCTTGATACTGCTTAGCCTCGGGCTCAGCCATGTCTCTTAGGTAGAATTCTCTATGGCCTCCATTCCTGGCTCTGCTCCGAGTTCACCTGTACTGGACCGCAGTTGCCTTAACTTCTCTCTGTTATACATATATATATATATATACATTCTTTGTCACATTCTTTTCCATTATGGTCTATCTCAGGATATTGAATACAGTTCTCTGTGGCATACAGTAGGACGTTGTTGTTCATCCATTAAAGTCATTCTTGACTTCTCTTTCTCTCACACTTACAGCCAACCTTTTGGCAAATATTTCTGGCCTCATCTTCAGTTATATAGAGAATCCAATGCTTTCCACTCTCTACCCAGGCTGCCCTGGTCATTTCTGACCTTAATTACCAAAGTAGGTTTTCACCTGGAATCCCTGCTCCAGCCTGGCCTCCTTCCAACCTCCCTGCCACTCCCAACTGGTAAAAGAGGCGGAAACCAAGCAACTAGTTCTTGGAGGCAGGAGGAGGCACATGGAGGCAGGAGGGGCCAAGGGAAAGATCCCCACCCCGTGTTAGCGATAACAGAATGTTCCGCAAGCAGATCCCAAACATAAAGCACCCCAAACACAGAAGATAAAAAGAAATGCGATGGCAAACCAATAAAGTATTGTAAAGTAAAAAATAAATAAATAAATAAATAAAATGAAAAAATAAAAATAAAAAAAAGAAATGCGAGCGGCCCAGGAACAATGAGGGGAGTGGAGGTATCGGGAAGACATACCAGGTCCCTCCTTTCACTGGCATTCTTTTTATAGCTTTACTGAGTGTAGCTCATTTAAAGTACACGATTCAACGGTCATCATTCACAGAGTTGCGCCAGCATCACCACCGTCTAATTTCAGAGTGTTTTCACCTCCCCTCAGAGGAACCTCGTACACATCCCTTCTCATTTCCACTCTCCCTCACCCCAACTCCAGTCCCTCACCCCAACTCCAGTCTTCCCTCTGTCCCTATGATTTACCTATTCTGGATATTTCACACAAGTGGAATCATCTGATGTGCGATCTTTTTCACGGGCTTCTCTCACTTAGCACAGTGCTCTTGAGGTTCCTTGTGTTGTAGCGAGTGTCAGTACTTGTCCTTCCTGCCATGGTGTGGGTGCTGATTTTGTTTATCTCCTTAACAGTTGATGGATATTCGGGTTGTTTCCACTTCTTTGGCTTTTATGAATAATGAATATTCATTTACCAGTTTTTGTGTGAACATATGTTTTCAATTCTCTTGGGTATATATACCTGGGGATGCAATTGCTGGGTCACGTGGTTTATTCTATGTCTAATCTAAATAAAGCACAAACGAACTGATCTCCACAGCGGATGGACCATTTCACATTCCCACCAGCCATAGAGAAAGAGTCTCATTTCTCCACATCCTCACCAACACTTGCTTTGCTTTGTTTTGTATCATCTTCCTAGTGGGTATGAAGTGGTATCTCATTGTGGTTTTGGTTGGCATTTTCTTGTTGACTAATGACCTTATTTGTAAGGCCTCCCCAGACAGTCATTTTGCTTTTTTGCATTTCTTTGCCATGGGGATGGTCTTAATTCCTGTCTCCTGTACAATGTCACGAACCTCATTCCATAGTTCATCAGGCACTCTATCTATCAGATCTAGACCCTTAAATCTATTTCTCACTTCCACTGTATAATCATAAGGGATTTGATTTAGGTCATACCTGACTGGTCTAGTGGTGTTGCCCACTTTCTTCAATTTAAGTCTGAATTTGGCAATAAGGAGTTCATGATCTGAGCCACAGTCAGCTCCCGGTCTTGTCTTTGTTGACTGTATAGAGCTTCTCCATCTTTGGCTGCAAAGAATATAATCAATCTGATTTTGGTGTTGACCATATGGTGATGTCCATGTATAGAGTCTTCTCTTGTGTTGTTGGAAGAGGGTGTTTGCTATGACCAGTGCATTTTCTTGGCAAAACTCTATTAGTCTTTGCCCTGCTTCATTCCACATTCCAAGGCCAAATTTGCCTGTTATTCCAGGTGTTTCTTGACTTCCTACTTTTGCATTCCAGTCCCCTATAATGAAAAGGACATCTTTTTTGGGTGTTAGTTCTAAAAGGTCTTGTAGGTCTTCATAGAACCGTTCAACTTCAGCTTCTTCAGCATTACTGGTTGGGGCATAGATTTGGATAATTGTGNTGCCTGTTATTCCAGGTGTTTCTTGACTTCCTACTTTTGCATTCCAGTCCCCTATAATGAAAAGGACATCTTTTTTGGATTCCATATAAAATGTGAGATTATACATTATTTGTCTTTCTCTGTCTTACTTATTTCACTCAACAAATGCTCTTAGTTTTCATCCATGTTGTTGCAAATGGTAGGATTCTTTTATTTCATATGACTGAATAATATTCCATTAAATAAATATGTATAGATTTTTTCTTTTTATAATCAATTTATTCATTAGTGGGCCTTTAGGTTGCTTCCTATATTGGCTATTGTAAATAATGCTGTTATGAACATGAAACAGTAGGTATATATTTGAAATAGTGATTTCATTTCCTTCCACTATATACCCAGAGTGAAATTGCTGGATCATATGGTTGTCTGTAATTTTTTGAGGAAATCTCATACTGATTTCCACAGTGGCTGTGCCAGTTTACATTCCCATGAACTGTGCACAAGAGTTCTCCTTTTGCGGCATCTTTACCAATACTTGTTATTTGTTATCTTCTGGATAATAGTCTTTCTGGCAGGTGTAAGGTGTTATCTCACTGGGTGTAAGGTGTTATCTCATTGTGCTTTTGATTTTCATTTTCCTGAGGATTAATGGTGAGCACCTTCTACTGTGCTTTTTGGCTATATATCTTCTTTGGAAAAATGTCTATTCAGGCCCTTTGCACATTTTATTTCATTTTTTATTTTTTTAAGAACAGTAAAATTTTATGTTTATTATATGGTATAATTATAGACTTCTGTTTGACAGTAAACCAAGCTGTTTCCAACATTTACAGAATAAAGACACTACAGGACTTGAGTAATAGTAGGTAATTAGATACTATTTAGTAATTATTAACACATCAGTATGCTTTTCACATTTTAAAATTAGATTATGTGAGGGTTGGTTTTTGTTTTTGTTCTTTTTTTGCTATCAAGTTATGTATTAACAATATTATGTGATTTAACTTCTTATCATATATATGATTTAAAATATTTTCTTCTTTCTGTAGATTGCTTTTCATTTTGTCAATTAACCTTTTCTTTTGCTGTTCAAACTAAAGAAGCTTTTAGTTTGATGTGGTCCCACTGGTTCACTTTTGCTTTTATTGCTTGTGCTTTAAGTGTCCTATCCAAAAACTCCTTGCCAAAATCAATATCAAGGAAATTTCCCTCTATGTGTTCTCCAAGGAGTTTTATGATTTTAGGTTTGACGTTCAAGTCTTTAATCCATTTTGAGTTAATTTCTTAATATGTTGCAAGATAGTGGTCTCGTTTTATTCTTTTGCATGTGGCTGTCTAGTTTTTCCAACTATATTTATTGAAAAGACTGTTCTTTCTCCATTGTATATTCTTTGTGTATTTTTTTGTAAATTAATTAGTCACATGTGCATGAGTTTGTTTCTGGGATCTCAATTCTGTTCTATCGATCTCTCTCTGTGTGTGTGTGTGTGTGTGTGTGTTTTACTAGTACTTTACTGCTTTGATTTCTGTACCTTTGTAGTATAATTTGAAATCAGTAAATGTGATGCCCCCATCTGTGTTCTTATTTCTCAAAATTGTTTTGGCTATTTAAAATCTTTGTGATTCCATAGGATTTTTAGGACTGTTTTCCTACTTCTGTAAAGGATATCATTGGAATTTTGATAGAGACTGCATTGAATCTATAGATGGGCTTGGATACCTAGCACTTTTAAATCATCCTTCGAAAAAGCTTAAATTGACCTAAGAGACTGAAAAGGGAAGAAGGAAAGGGAAAAGAATGAGGAAAAGAAAGAGAAGGAGGAGATATATATTATAATATAAATTATACTTTATATTTCTGTATGACTTTATAGTTTACCGTGTTCTTTCATATGCTTGTGGAAATTCTAAGCCCCCTTCCAGAAAGGATGGATTTTTTTTTGTTTTGTTTTGCTTTATTCGTTTTGCTACACGTCGATTTGCCTGATAAAAGGATGAATCTTTATACTGAATGCTGTGATGTACTCTGTATCTTCTATAGTACCTCTTGCAATTGTTGGTATTCATTGTTAGTGTTCACTGATGTATCCCCAACACCTAGTACAGTGCTTAATGTACTGTGGCTATGTAGTAAATATTTATGAACAAAGAAAAAGAATTATTATTTCCATTTCATAGATATTTCATTAGAGAACTGACATTTCAATCTAGGGAGTTGGATTCCAAGTTTGGTGTTCTTTCCATATCAACTAATGTAGAGTACATTTTTCACCCTTGGGAGAAAATGGAAAAGGAGAATAAGTGAAGGAAAGAAGAGAGGGAAGAGAGGAGGAGGAACTCATAGAGATGAGGAGGAGTGATTTGAAATTGATGCCTGATGATGAAGGGAGGATACATGTAGAGCTTTGATGCTCATAGGATGTGACATTTGTGGCTCCACCAAGCTTAGTAAACCAAGATTCCAGTCAGAACTGGAGTATTTTTAAAACAAGCCAAACATGAAAATTCAATATTACTCTCCCCCATAGTAGCTTTTTAAAAAATATTCTCAGGCCAATCAATGGGTAAATTATGACAGCTTTGAGACTGCACTAAATGGTAGTAGTGGGAGAAAAGATTATCCTGGTGATGTCCTCCAGAAAGTCATGGGAAGATCTAGTTGCCTCCTCCTGGCTTCATACAACTGAGTGTAGAAGGTTAAATGAAGCTTTTCTGTACACAAAGACACGTCCTCTGGAGTGTTGCAGATGAAGGTCAAAGAATACTATAACATAGATGTCACTACTTTCCATTTGGCTACACAAAAGCCTTTGACTGTGTGGATCACAAGAAACTGTGGAAAATTCTGAAAGAGATGGGAATACCAGACCACTGTATATGGCCCCCGAGAAATCTGTATGCAGGTCAGGAAGCAACAGTTAGAACTGGACATGGAACAACAGACTGGTTCCAAATTGAGAAAGGAGTACGTCGAGGCTGTATATTGTCACCCTACTTATTTAACTTATATGCAGAGTACATCATGAGAAACGCTGGACTGGATGAAGCACAAGATGGAATCAAGATTGCCGGAAGAAATATCACTACCTCAGATATGCAGATGACACCACCCTTATGGCAGAAAGTGAAGAGGAACTAAAAAGCCTCTTGATGAAAATGAAAGAGGAGAGTGAAAAGGCTGGCTTAAAACTGAACATTAAAACGAAGATCATGAAAGGTTTTTGCTGAACAAAAAGATGCTGGGATTTTTTTCCTCATATTCCCTACCATAATAGACTGTTTGAGCCAGTTGTAACAGAGTATTTAAAGACTGATTTGGTCCATAAGCCCGTTTTAATAGCTTACGGAGGATATTTGGAGCTGACTGAGTGAGAAATCTATCCTTTAAGATCAATTTTCCCTTGTTTTCTATGGAACTGGTCTAATTGTAAAACAGTATTATACTTTAAAGACCCTCCAACTGGCCACCGTTCACTGTCCTCCAATGGATACCGTGGCCACGCAGTATCACATAGGAAGATCAGGTGTGTCTTAAGCCCTGGGGAACAAATCTATCCCAGTTTTTCAGGATACAGTTCAAAAGAGTGAGTTGGAATTGTTAGCTCCCATCTGTGAAGAGAGAAAAACAGCGACCAGCGCCATCTTTATATTCCCTACCATAATAGACTGTTTGAGCCAGTTGTAACAGAGTATTTAAAGACTGATTTGGTCCATAAGCCCGTTTTAATAGCTTACGGAGGATATTTGGAGCTGACTGAGTGAGAAATCTATCCTTTAAGATCAATTTTCCCTTGTTTTCTATGGAACTGGTCTAATTGTAAAACAGTATTATACTTTAAAGACCCTCCAACTGGCCACCGTTCACTGTCCTCCAATGGATACCGTGGCCACGCAGTATCACATAGGAAGATCAGGTGTGTCTTAAGCCCTGGGGAACAAATCTATCCCAGTTTTTCAGGATACAGTTCAAAAGAGTGAGTTGGAATTGTTAGCTCCCATCTGTGAAGAGAGAAAAACAGCGACCAGCGCCATCTTTCTACCGGAGGCGTCCCTCCCTGCTCTAGATGGGGGGTGTAGACAGATTTCACACCAAAGCTTTTCTTTTCTATTGGACTTAATCTGTCCCTTATGACGCAGGTGCTGTACTCGTCCCTCCCGGTTCTACCACCAAGACGAGGTGGGGATGCACCAGGGGTAGACCTGATGGCATCCCTACCTGACGTCCAGCTCTTCACCATTAACCTTGCTTGCCTCTGATGCCACCCGGGGTGCACTCAGAGTAACCTTCCTGAATGCTTCCCAAGCTAAGACCGCTGGGGGAAACATTCGTCCCCTGAGTGCCTGTGCACGACCCTGGTATATTCCTGACCACAATAAGACCGATATGAACATGAAACTGAGATGTTCCTTCCAAGCATCACCACACCGGTATAGGAGCCTCCTCTGGTCCACTAAGAGCCAGCGTTACCAAAGGAAAAAAAAACCCACTGTGGTCCCAATCTGAGTAACCTTTAACCTCAGAGATGTTCTTGGAGCTAGAGCTCCATCTAGCTTCCGAACTTTCGATTCCTAGCAAGGCTAGGTGCTTTCTGACTACCAATCCAAGTTTGGGGCCTAAGCCAAAGTGCACAGTAACAGTATCGATCACAAATCCCTTGAAAGTCTAAGATCCGATAGATTAGGTTAGTACTTCTAATTCCCAAGGAGTTATGAAATGGTCAAAGAGGCCAAAAAGTTTGACCGAGAAAGGGGAGTTTGATCCACATGAACTTTGCCCATTTCTGGTAGGTTCCCGAAGGAGACATTGGGTGCCTCTTGGCATTGGCAGGTTGGTATAAACCCCTGACAGGTTTCTGCCATAGGCCGTATGAGCTCACCATGGAACCGCAGAGCAGGGCTCCTCAATTGCTTCATGCAGGGCATTTCATTCATTCACACAAGCACACCATAGGGTTAGTAAAGTACAGCAGAAAACGTGTTTGCTAGGAGAACAAAGAACTAGAGCTCCAAGCATCCTTACTTTGTTCTGAAGGATCCTGGACGAGCCCCCAAAATGAAAGGTTGTTGCTGAACGAAAAGACGCTAGAATTCTTGGACTTTGGAGGAGAAGAATTCAATCCGGAGCTAGAGACTCACTGGACATGAGTTTGAGCAAGCTCCAGGAGTTGGTGATGGACAGGGAAGACTGGTATGCTGCAGTCCATGGAGTCACAAAGAGTCAGACATGACTGAGTGACTGAACTGAACTGAACTTTCCATTTATAGCGTTTTTGAACTCTTGAAAAGCAACAAAACATAGACTTTAAGAGTACGGGCTGTGGAGTCAGACTGCTTGGGCTGCAATCTTGATTCAATCACTTCCATTTTGTGTGATCTGGGGCAAGTTTCTCAACCTGTCTACAATCTAGTTTCCTCATTTTCAAATTGGGAATAATAAAAGTACTTAACCCAGTGGGATATTGTGAAAACATAATAGGATAATGCATATAAAGGGCATATAACAGAGTCTGGCCCACAGCCAACACTTAATACATATTGACTCTCTTTTCTAGTATTGCCTTCTAGTTGCAGACATGGAGGAAAATGTCTGTGGATCTGTTCAGTAAGCAATGGCATGGTGCCATTTTCAATTGCCTGGGATCCTCTAAGAATTCCTAAGTACCTGAAAGTCACACATGAGAACATACCTTATGGTATCCTGCCTTTGGCCAAAGTTTCTGGGAAAGTGAGTAGACTCCTCAGGAGCCACTGGAAGTCAACCCCTTTGAGTACTTCACCCTTTATCCACACCTCAGGTTCCAGAGGTTACATGACATTCTCTTCCCTTAAGTTGCCTTTGATATTTACTTTAAGGTGACTCCAGACACAAGACTAGAGTTGGACATCAAGAAAACTACTACAGATACTCCCAAAAGTTAGTCCTAGAAAATTCAGCAATTGGAATTCAGTATTTCCTTAGACACACTAATTACAAAGGATCTAGGTCAGAGCCAGTAAATGATTTGTTTGGCTAGCATGTTATCCATTTGGTGGTATCTACCTACCTACCTACCTACCTATGTATCCATCTACCTATCTGATTTTCAGTACTTTCAGTCAGGGCATGTACTCTCCAAGGCCTTTCCTGGTGGCTCAGAGAGTAAAGCATCTGACTGCAATGTGGAAGACCTGGGTTCGATCCCCAGGTTGGGAAGATCCCCTGGAGAAGGAAATGGCAACCCACTCCAGTACTCTTGCCTGGAAAATGCCATGGATAGAGGAGCTTGGTAGGCTACAGTCAATGGGATTGCAAAGAATCATACATGATTGAGCAATCTCACTTTGTACTCTCCAATCTGTTGACATACTTTTGTTACTAGCTTGAGCAGACAGATGCCCCTATACTAGATTCAACTTGCCAACAACAGCTAATACTGATATTTATTTGTTATTGATAATTTGTTTTTGTATGGTGGGCCATATGCTCCTCTTTCCTAAATCTAGGTCCCCATTGAATACTTAATACTGTCTGAGTTTCTCTCCATTACTTACCAGGTCCTTCCTGATCTGGCTCTTGACCACACATCCATTTTCTTCTCTTGCTCCTGCCCACTCTTCCGTCTATTCTAGCATCAAAACTTTAAGCTCCGGTCATAGAGCTAAGATGGTTCTTGGCACTCTTTATGCATAAATACACCTTCCCTTTACTAATTTGTCTCTTATCACATAACCTGCCTGATATCTCCTAATATATTTGGACTTAGTTCAGTCCTTACATTATTTTGGAATCTTTCTTGAATCCCCTTGTGCAGGACCAGATTCTCCCTTCAGTTTTCTCATAATACTCTAACCAAATGTCTATTTTAGTCCTTACACACTGTGTCGTAATTTATGTACTGTGTTTTTGTCCTTATACCTCCTTGGCAATAGAAATCATGCCTTACCCACTTTTCAATGCCCATTGTAACTAGTATATATGAGGCTGTCAACAAGTGTTTGTTGAATGACTTCCTAGATGACTATGACTAAAGATATAAAAACAAGCAATAAAGAACATGAAAAATTTATGAGACACTATTAAAAAATAGATAAAACCAAAAGTCAGAATTAAATAAACTTATAGAAACAGCAGTTTAGTTATTAAAGTAAAAGCCTAATCTATGAAATAAATAGCAAATCAGACAGAATTGAAAGGAAATTTATAAACTGAATTGCAAGAGAGAGAAGCTAGGACATAGAAAACATGAAAGAGAGCTTAAGACACACACGCACCCACACACACACATGCATACCACATGCAATGAGAAAGGCTAAAGTAAAATGAAGGCAAACTGGAAGTGGTCAAACAGGAGTGAACACTGACATTCTAGGAATCAGTGAACCAAGATGGACTGGAATGGGTGAATTCAACTCAGATGACCATTATATCTACTACTGTGGGCAGGAATCCCTTAGAAGAAATGGAGTAGCCATCATGGTCAACAAAAGAGTCCGAGATGCAGTACTTGGATGCAGTCTCAAAAATGACAGAATGGTCTCTGTTTCCAAGGCAAACCATTCAATATCACTGTAATCCAAATCTATGCCCTGACCAGTAATGCTGAAGAAGCTGAAGTTGAATGGTTCTATAAAGACCTACAAGACCTTCTAGAACTAACACCCCCAAAAGATGTCCTTTTCATTATAGGGGACTGGAATGCAAAGTAGGAAGTCAAGAAACACCTGGAGTAACAGGCAAATTTGGCCTTGGAGTACAGAATGAAGCAGGGCAAAGGCTAATAGAGTTCTGCCAAGATAATGCACTGGTCATAGCAAACACCCTCTTCCAACAACACAAGAGGAGACTCTACACATGGATGTCACCAGATGGTTGACACCAAAATCAGATTGATTATATTCTTTGCAGCCAAAGATGGAGAAGCTCTATACACTCAGCAAAAACAAGACTGGGAGCTAACTGTGGCTCAGATCATGAACTCCTTATTGTCAAAATCAGACTTAAATTTAAGAAAGTAGGGAAAACCACTAGACCATTCAGGTATGACCTAAATCAAATCCCTTATGATTATACAGTGGAAGAGAGAAATAGATCTAAGAGACTAGATCTGATAGATAGAGTGCCTGATGAACTATGGAATGAGGTTTGTGACATTGTACAGGAGACAGGAATCAAGACCATCTCCAAGAAAAAGAAATTCAAAAAAGCAAAATGGCTGCCTGGGGAGGCCTTACAAATAGCTGTGAAAAGAAGAGAAGCTAAAGGCAAAGGAGAAAAGGAAAGATATAAGCATCTGAATGCAGAGTTCCAAAGAATAGCAAGAAAAGAAATGAAAGCCTTCCTCAGTGATCAATGCAAAGAAATAGAGGAAAAGAACAGAATGGGAAAGACTAGAGATCTCTTCAAGAAAAATTAGAGATACCAAGAGAAAATTCCTGCAAAGATGGGCTCAATAAAGGACAGAAATGGTATGGATCTAACAGAAGCAGAAGATATTAAGAAGAGGTGGCCAGAATACACAGAACTGTACAAAAAAGATCTTCACGACCCAGATAATCAAGATGGTGTGATCACTCACTTAGAGCCAGACATCCTGGAATGTGAAGTCAAGTGGGCCTTAGAAAGCATCACTATGAACAAAGCTAGTGGAGGTGATGGAATTCCAGTTGAGCGATTTCAAATCCTGAAAGATGATGCTGTTACAGTGCTGCACTCAATATGCCAGCAAATTTGGACAACTTAGCAGTGGTCACAGGACTGGAAAACATCAGTTTTCATTCCAATCCCAAAGAAAGGCAATGCCAAAGAATGCTCAAACTACTGCACAATTGCACTCATCTCACACGCTAGTAAAGTAATGCTTACAATTCTCCAAGGTAGGATTCAGCAATACGTGAACCGTGAACTTCCAGATGTTCCAGCTGGTTTTAGAAAAGGCAGAGGAACCAGAGATCAAATTGCCAACATCTGCTGGATCATCAAAAAACAAGAGAGTTCTAGAAAAACATCTATTTCTGCTTTATTGACTATGCCAAAGCCTCTGACTGTGTGGATCACAATCAACTGTGGAAAATTCTGAGAGATGGGCATATCAGACCACCTGATTTGCCTCTTGAGAAACCTGTATGCAGGTCAGGAAGCAACAGTTAGAACTGGACATGGAACAACAGATTGGTTCCAAATAGGAAAAGGAGTGCGTCAAGGCTGTATATCGTCACCCTGCTTATTTAACTTATATGCAGAGTACATCATGAGAAACGCTCAGCTGGATGAAGCACAAGTTGGAATCAAGATTGCTGGGAGAAATATCAGTAACCTCAGATATGCAGATGACACCACCCTTATGGCAGAAAGTGAAGAGGAGCTAAAAAGCCTCTTGATGAAAGTGAAAGAGGAGACTGAAAAAGTTGGCTTAAAGCTCAACATTCAGAAAACAAAGATCATGGCATCTGGTCCCATCACTTCATAGGAAACAGATGGGGAAACAGTGGAAACAGTGTCAGACTTTATTTTAGAGGGCTCCAAAATCACTGCAGATGGTGACTGCAGCCATGAAATTAAAAGACGCTTACTCCTTGGAAGGAAAATTGTGACCAACCTAGATGGCATATTCAAAAGCAGAGACATTACTTTGCCAACAAAGGTCTGTCTAGTCAAGGCTATGGTTTTTCCAGTGGTCATGTATGAATGTGAGAGCTGGATTGTGAAGGAAGCTGATCACTGAAGAATTGATGCTTTTGAAGTGTGGTGTTGGAGAAGACTCTTGAGAGTCCCTTGGAGTGCAAGGAGATCCAACCAGTCCATCCTAAAGGAGATCACTCCTGGGTGTTCATTGGAAGGATTGATGCTGAAGCTGAAACTCCAATACTTTGGCCACGTCATGCGAAGAGCTGACTCATTGGAAAAGACCCTGATGATGGGAAAGATTGAGGGCAGGAGGAGAAGGGGATGACAGAGGATGAGATGGTTGGGTGGCATCACCGACTCGATGGACATGGGTTTGAGTGTACTCTGGGAGTTGATGATAGACAGGGAGACCTGGCGTGCTGCAATTCATGTGGTCACAAAGAGTCGGACATGACTGAGCAACTGAACTGAACTGAGCTGAAAAGAGTATCGTTGACAATTTTCTAGTGTCGATAAAAGATAGACTTTCTCTTTAAGAATCATGAATTTTTTGTTTATCTGATAAAAAGAAAAAGGAAAATGCACACCTAGACATATGAAAATGCCAAAACATTAGAGAAGAAAATGTCATAAAGGCAGAAAATAGACTTCACCTATAAAAAAGTGATAATTAGAATGACAGCAGACTTCTCAACCATTACAATGTAAAGTAAAAACTCAATGATAGACTAATAGTTTACATGGAACAAGGTTAGGTACAGAAGTACAGAGCTGAGATCCTGGGGCTATATTTAGAAACAGAAAGTGAATGGGTATGGCTTCATCCATAACTTAGAGTATATCCTAAAATGAGCTCACATTTGGAGGAAAGGAGCAGATTATGATATCAACTTCCAAGGACTCCCTCTCCCTCACCTCAGAGGCAACTTAAGATCCAAAATAGAAATTGCATTGATCTAACATGCTGCTTATATGGAGGAGTGAGCCACCAGCAGGACTATAATTTTGCCTCTCACTCTTGGTGTTTCAGGGCCCCAGTATGGGTGATCTGGAACCCAACGTTGGCTGTAAGTAGATAGCCTCACATTCACTTCCTTTAAGGCAAACAGGGAAATCTTATGATTGCTTATCTCTAGGCATCCTGTCCTCTTCACAGTACAGAGTTGGGCCCCTCTGTTGGAGATCACTTTATGTTCATTTAGTGTGACCCTAAATCTTTTCATTTTCCTCATAAGCCATGATGTGCAACAGGTTATGAAATACTACTAGAGCTAATACTCTTGTAGGGAGGGAGGATTAGGTGTGAATATGGATATATCTCTGCCTGGGAAATTTCCCATTACCTAGTCCAGCAATTTATTAGAAAGGTCTGATAAGTCCAGACAAGTTCACTCAGCAGCAGTTCACAGATCCAAGAGAGCAATGGCTCTCAACTCTGTTAGATCAGTGATTCCTAAAATTGAATGTGATAAGACTCTCCCTGGCAGGCACATTAAAACAGTTTCCTGGGCCCTTTCCCCAGAGATTGTAATTCAATAGATTGGAGTGAGGCCCATGAATTTGCATTTTTGATTAGCTCCCAGCTGATACAAAGCTGCTGGTCTAAGGCATTGAAATTACCATAGAAAAAGATGGGGAAAAATTTGGGGAGGGGATGTGGAGGGCGGAAAACACTGAAATGCCAGAGTCCCTACAGGATGTATTTGTGTATGACATAGCTTTTTTGGGGGGATGAGATAGGTGAGCCTATGAAAATTCCCAGCCTTTACTCTTTCTCCCTTGCCACCTAAAGATTGTTCTGGCTTTGCATTCTGTTTCCTGCCCTCCTCTCACAGTGAGGGGACTAATTCCTGAGTTTTGAGGGGCAGAAATTGGAGACCAGGAGATAGAGAGCCAGAGAGATGAAAAGAAAGGGAAAGAGTGGAAAGACAGGAAGCTCAGGGCCCTGTGATGGAGGACTTTTCCAGGCAGTTTAGGGGAGGGAGGTGGAAGCAGCTGTGGGGCATGAAAGAAGTGGATGAAAGAAGAAAGGGAATTTCTTTGAGTGCCATGACCTCAGGGTGCCAGAGTGTGGTCTGGGGCAGGCTACAGGTATATGAGAAATACAGGAAATAGCTCAAGTTATTTTGAAGTTACTTTTTGATTGTTTGATGGTTTGTCTTAGGATGCGCCACTGCCCTGAGACTCTGGTCTTGGCTTCCTTAGCGTTACAGCAGCATGACCGTTCTGATGCATCATGTTTGGGACACTGGGGGGCCCGGGAGGGACCACCCAGGACCTCATCCTTTTTAAGACCCTCCATGTTTCTCACTGGGTCAGCTTTGCAATGGTCTCCTCCTGTTACCCTGCCTTGAGGCTCTCTTCCTGCTTCCCTCCACACACAGCCGTCAGGCTAGTCCACGTAGCCCAGAATTCAGATAACAACCACTAGCATTCAGTGGCTTCTGCCACAGAACCTTGGCCCCCTGGAATGATAGATTCCCTAGTCTTATAACAGGCTCTTATGTGCCCTCTAAGCCAGTAGAAACAGTGTCAGACTTTGTTTTTTTGGGCTCCAAAATCACTGCAGATGGTGACTGCAGCCATGAAATTAAAAGGCGCTTACTCCTTGGAAGAAAAGTTATGACCAACCTAGAGAGTATATTCAAAAGCAGAGACATTACTTTGCTGACTAAGGTCCGTCTAGTCAAGGCTATGGTTTTTCCTGTGGTCATGTATGGGTGTGAGAGTTGGACTGTGAAGAAGGCTGAGTGCTGAAGAATTGATGCTTTTGAACTGTGGTGTTGGAGAAGACCCTTGAGAGTCCCTTGGACTGCAAGGAGATCCAACCAGTCCATTCTGAAGGAGATCAAACAGTGTCAGACTTTGTTTTTTTGGGCTCCAAAATCACTGCAGATGGTGACTGCAGCCATGAAATTAAAAGGCGCTTACTCCTTGGAAGAAAAGTTATGACCAACCTAGAGAGTATATTCAAAAGCAGAGACATTACTTTGCTGACTAAGGTCCGTCTAGTCAAGGCTATGGTTTTTCCTGTGGTCATGTATGGGTGTGAGAGTTGGACTGTGAAGAAGGCTGAGTGCTGAAGAATTGATGCTTTTGAAGTGTGGTGTTGGAGAAGACCCTTGAGAGTCCCTTGGACTGCAAGGAGATCCAACCAGTCCATTCTGAAGGAGATCAACCCTGGGATTTCTTTGGAAGGAATGATGCTAAAGCTGAAGCTCCAGTACTTTAGCCACCTGATGCGAAGAGTTGACTCATTGGAAAAGACCCTGATGCTGGGAGGGATTGGGGGCAGGAGGAGAAAGGGACGACCAAGGATGAGATGGCTGGATGGCATCATGGATTCAATGGACGTGAGTCTGAATGAGCTCCGGGAGTTGGTGATGGACAGGGAGGCCTGGCGTACTGCGATTCATGGGGTCGCAAAGAGTCGGACACCACTGCGAGACTGAACTGAACTGAACTGAAGCCTGTTCCAGTAGAGATTGTTACAGATTCTACTGACTATTGGTTTTAACAAAATACTTTTCAAGGCATTCAGGGCTTCATAGCACTATGCCTCTAGTGCTCTATCCAGATGGCTTGTATCTCATTCTCCAATACCTCTGTTCTTGAAGATTTACTTAAGTTTCCCACCTCCATGCCTTTGGACATGCTGTTCTTGCCACCTGGAATGCTCTCCTTATCACTTCTGCCTAATGAGATGAGCCTATGCTTCAAGGCCTTGCTCAAATGCCTCCTCTTGAGGAGCCTCCTATGGTCATCTCTACTCATCCTTCCTGCTATGGAACTTTATTTCTACTTCCCTGTGCTATAAACTCTGCTGATACTGTAGTTGTCTGTGTTTTAGTCTTATCTGTCTTTCAAGACCTGTGCTATCCAGTGTGGTAGCCAGTAGCCATGTGTGTCTATTTAAATTAATTAAAATGAAATAAAATTCTAAATTTAGCTCCTCACATTTAAAGTGCCCAATAGCCCATGTAGCTAGTAACCACTGTACTGGACAGTATGGATAGAAGACATTTTGAAAGTTGTAGTGGACAATGATGAGACCATATATCGTTTACTTCCCTTATTTTCATTAACTAAAAGTCAGTTTGAATCAGCTAGAATCTTACTGGTTGTTTTATATTGATTTCTTAACCAGAATGAGAGCTTTATATTTCTATATTTATACCTGTTCCTTCCTCTCTCTTTTTTTATACCTGTTTCTTGCTCTTTTTTATAATTTGTATTTTTAAAAAATAATTTTATTTTTATATATTCATTAATATTTATGTAGGCTGTGCTGGATCTTTGTTGCTGCACAGAATTTTCTCTATTTGCTGGGAGCAGGGTCTACTCTCTAGTTGTGGTGTGAGGGTTTCTCATTGTGGTGGCTTCTCCTTTTGTGGAGCACAGGATCTAGGGCACTCAGGCTTCAGGAGTTGTGGCACGTGGGCTCCATATGGGCTCAGGAGTTGTGGTTTCCAGCCTCTAGAGCACAGGCTTAATAGTTGTGGTGCATGGGCTTAGTTGCTCTGTGGCACGTGTGACCTTCTGGACCAGGGATCAAGTCTGCGTCTCTTGCATTGGCAGGTGGAGGGAAGCCCCTATATTTCGTATTTTGTACCGATTTCTTGCTCTTTTTCTATTTACAACTTTCTCAGTCTTATTTGACCTCTACAACTTCATCAAGCTTACTTTTATTTATTTATTGTATAATGTTGTGTTGGTTTCTGCTGTTCAGTTCAGTTCAGTCGCTCAGTTGTGTCCGACTCTCTGCGACCCCATGAATCGCAGCACGCCAGGCTTCCCTGTCCATCACCAACTCCCGGAGTTCACTCAGACTCACGTCCATTGAGTCCGTGATGCCATCCAGCTAGCTCATCCTCGGTCGTCCCCTTCTCCTCCTGCCCCCAATCCCTCCCAGTATCAGGGTCTTTTCCAATGAGTCAACTCTTCGCATGAGGTGGCCAAAGTACTGGAGCTTCAGCTTTAGCATCATTCCTTCCAAAGAAATCCCAGGGTTGATCTCCTTCAGAATGGACTGGTTGGATCTCCTTGCAGTCCAAGGGACTCTCAAGGGTCTTCTCCAACACCACACTTCAAAAGCATCAATTCTTCAGTGATCAGCTTTCTTCACAATCCAGCTCTCACATCCATACATGACCACAGGAAAAACCATAGCCTTGACTAGAAGGACCTTTTTTGGCAAAGTAATGTCTCTGCTTTTGAATATACTATCTAGATTGGTCATAACTTTTCTTCCAAGGAGTAAGCGTCTTTTAATTTCATGGCTGCAATCGCCATCTGCAGTGATTTTGGAGCCCCCCAAAATAAAGTCTGACACTGTTTCTACTGTTTCCCCATCTATTTCCCATGAAGTGATGGGACCAGATGCCATGATCTTTGTCTTCTGAAAGTTGAGCTTTAAGCCAACGTTTTCACTCTCCTCTTTCACTTTCATCAAGAGGCTTTTTAGTTCCTCTTCACTTTCTGCCATAAGGGTGGTGTCATCTGCATATCTGAGGTTACTGATATTTCTACCAGCAATCTTGATTCCAGCTTGTGTTTCTTCCAGTCCAGCGTTTCTCATGATGTACTCTGCATAGAAGTTAAATAAGCAGGGTGACAATATACAGCCTTGACGTACTCCTTTTCCTATTTGGAACCAGTCTGTTGTTCCATGTCCAGTTCTAACTGTTGCTTCCTGACCTGCATACAGATTTCTCAAGAGGCAGGTCAAGTGGTCTGGTATTCCCATCTCTTTCAGAATTTTCCACAGTTTACTGTGATCCACACAGTCAAAGGCTTTGGCATAGTCAAGAAAGCAGAAATAGATGTTTTTCTGGAACTCTCTTGCTTTTTCCATGATCCAGCGGATGTTGGCAATTTGATCTCTGGTTCCTCTGCCTTTTCTAAAACCAGCTTGAACAATAGGGAGTTCACGGTTCACGTATTGCTGAAGTCTGGTTTGGAGAATTTTGAGCATTACTTTACTAGCGTGTGAGATGAGAGCAATTGTGTGGTAGTTTGAGAATTCTTTGGCATTGCCTTTCTTTGGGATTGGAATGAAAACTGACCTTTTCCATTCCTGTGGCCACTACTGAGTTGTTCAAATTTGCTGGCATATTGAGTGCAGCACTTTCGCAGCATCATCTTTCAGGATTTGAAACAGCTCAACTGGAATTCCATCACCTCCACTAGTTTTGTTCATAGTGATGGTTTCTAAGGCCCACTTGACTTCACATTCCAAGATGTCTGGCTCTAGATTAGTTATCACATCATGATGATTATCTGGGTTGTGAAGATCTTTTTTGTACAGTTCTTCTGTGTATTCTTGCCACCTCTTCTTAATATCTTTTGCTTCTGTTAGGTCCAGATCATTTCTGTCTTTAATCAAGCCCATTTTTACATGAAATGTTCCCTTGGTATCTCTAATTTTCTTGAAGAGATCTCTAGACTTTCCCATTCTGCTCTTTTCCTCTATTTCTTTGCGTTGATCACTGTAGAAGGCTTTCTTATCTCTTCTTGCTATTCTTTGGAACTCTGCATTCAAATGAGTATATCTTTCCTTTTCTCCTTGCTTTTCGCCTCTCCCCTTTTCACAGCTATTTGTAAGGCCTCCCCAGACAGCCATTTGCTTTTTTGTATTTCTTTGTCATGGGGATGGTCTTGATCCCTGTCTCCTGTACCATATCACGAACCTCATTCCATAGTTCATCAGGCACTCTATCTATCAGATCTAGGCCCTTAGATCTATTTCTCTCTTCCACTGTATAATCATAAGAGATTTGATTTAGGTCATACCTGAATGATCTAGTGGTGTTGCCCACTTTCTTCAATTTCAGTCTGAATTTGGCAATAAGGAGTTCATTATCTGAGCCACAGTCAGCTCCCGGTCCTGTTTTTGTTGACCGTATAGAGCTTCTCCATCTTTGGCTGCAAAGAATATAATCGATCTGATTTTGGTGTTGACCATCTGGTGAGGTCCATGTGTAGAGTCTTCTCTTGTGTTGTTGGAAGAAGGTGTTTGCTATGACCAGTGCATTTTCTTGGCAAAACTCTATTAGTCTTTGGCCTGCTTCATTCCACATTCCAAGGCCAAATTTGCCTATTACTCCAGGTGTTTCTTGACTTCCTACTTTTGCATTCTAGTTCCCTACAATGAAAAGGACATCTTTTTTGGGTGTTAGTTCTAAAAGATCTTGTAGGTCTTCATAAAACCATTCAACCTCAGCTTCTTCAGTATTACTGGTTGGGGCATAGACTTGGATAACTGTGATATTGAATGGTTATGCAAATCAGCCATACATCAGCCAAATCACGCGTATATCACTCTCTTTTTTATACCTTTTCCTTGCTCTACATTCTGATGAAGTGAAGCCCTGTCTCCTTTTTCTGTGAGTTGCCTTCCTTACAAGGCCATTTTGAGAGTTGTTTGCTGCTTCATCCTTCTCCAAGGTGTCCCGGGTCACTTCCCAAGGCTTCCCCCTTTAACGATATTCTTCAGTAATGAGGCCTGTGCCTCGGAAGAAAAGAACAGCTTCCGTAACTCTCATGGTTACACTAAGCTGCCTGTCCTTCTCAACAGTCGCTCATGCCTGCAGAGTGAGAAAGACATGGACACGAGGACACCTACGACAATCAGCAGTGGCATTTGATTTCTGATTACCACCGTGTAAGTAAAATCAGTTGTCTGTAGAAGGTTTCTGGGAAGAAACCACAAAACCAGAATGACCACAAGAGGGCACCAGCACGCCTTCAACAACATTTACCTCCAAAACCCCGGGAAGATTTCAGCTGCAAGGGCAGGGTGGAATGAATCACATAGAATCTGAAAGGAATAGAAAAAGAAAAAAGAAAAAAAAATTTTCATCATATTATGTCTAACTGGAAGACTTGCTTGCCAGACTTTTATTTATGCACCCAGAACCTCCTTATATATAGGAATAACAGTCACATTATACAATAATAGCCAGACAAGGGATTAGATTGAAAATATTCCAAATGGGGATATGAATAGGTCAGTAGACTTTAAAACAGAATAAACCTCACTTCGAAGCAAGGTAGCTATGGAAACATTACCAAAATCATTCTCTGACTTCATGGCTGCTGTGGTTTCTGCAGCCAGGAAATGCTGTCAAGGGACGACAGAATATTATTTTCTTATAAATAATACAACATAGGATCCTATATGGAAAACTGCAAGAAATTAGATTTCAGAGGTAGAGATGTTTCAACAAAAATACCCAACCGCTTTAATTTGGTTTCTGATAACTGGGCTCAGGATTTGCAGTTGTTAAGTTTTTCTCTGTTTCTGTTTTCTATTGCAGAAAGAAAGGGTGCCTTGGAGAGATTTATTATTTCCATGTCTCTGGATATATTATATACATACAAATATGTGCACAGTTAGCATGGCTGATAGAAGTTACCTGTTCACCTCTGGTGTGACCCATGTGAGGGTAAGTGACCTATATTTAGACCTTAGACAAGGGGTTTACTTTCCTGTAGGGGATGGGCCTGGAGTTATGTGGCCTAAGGTGACAGCCTGCCATTGACTCTCTGAGACACGACACCAACTACCCATTCCCTTGAGATTCCTACCAAACTTTAATGAACACATGAAGGCCATTATATGTGCCTATTCTCTGACCATGCTTAATCCTTTTTTTTTTTTTTTTTCTTCTTTTTTTAATTTAAGTCTTATCTGACTCTTTTGTTACCCCATGGACTATAGCTGGCCAGGCTCCCCATTCCACGGGATTTCCCAAGTAAGAATACTGGAGTGGGTTGCCATTTCCTTCTCCAGGGGATCTTCTGGGCCCAGAGATCCAAGCATCCAACTCACGTTTCCTTCATTGGCAGGCAGATTCTTCACCACTGAGCCACCAGGGAAGCCCTGGACCATTATGATCAGGTAGTTGGAGGTTTGGGTAAACAAAGTAGGTTGGCACTTCCTTGGTGGCCCAGTGGTTAAGAATGTGCCTGCCAATGCAAGGGACATTGGTTCGATCTCTGGTCTGGGAGGATCCCACATGCCGCAGGGTAACTAAGCCTGTGCGCCACAACTACTGAAGCCCATGTGCCTAGGGCCTGTGCTCCACAGCAAGAGAAGCCACCACAATGAGAAACCTGCACACCACAACCAGAGAGTAGCCCCACTCACTACAGCTACAGAAGACCCATGTGTAGCAGAGAAGACCAAGCATAGCCAAAAGTAAATAAATAAATAAAATTTAAAAAGCAAAACAAAAACAAAAACAAAAGCAAAAACATGCAAAAAACAAAGCAGTGAGGGGGTAGATGTTTAGTAAGTTAGGAAATGTGGTGTCTGCCCTGGAAATATGGTAAATGTCAAACTGGTAGGTGCCATCTCCTTTTCCCCATTCCTTCCAACTCCTCAAGCCATAGTTCAGTTCAGTTCAGTTCAGTCGCTCAGTCATGTCCGACTCTTTGCAACCCCATGAATCGCAGCACGCCAGGCCTCCCTGTCCATCACCAACTCCCGGAGTTCACTCAGACTCGCGTCCGTCGAGTCAGTGATGCCATCCAGCCATCTCATCCTCGGTCGTCCCCTTCTCCTCCTGCCCCCAATCCCTCCCAGCATCAGGGTCTTTTCCAGTGAGTCAACTCTTCACATGAGGTGGCCAAAGTACTGGGGCTTCAGTTTTAGCATCATTCCTTCCAAAGAAATCCCAGGGTTGATCTCCTTCAGAATGGACTAGTTGGATCTCCTTGCAGTCCAAGGGACTCTCAAGAGTCTTCTCCAACACCACACTTCAAAAGCATCACTTCTTCTGCACTCAGCCTTTTTCACAGTCCAACTCTCACATCCATACATGACCACTGGAAAAACCATAGCCTTGACTAGGTGGACCTTAGTCGGCAAAGTAATGTCTCTGCTTTTCAATATGCTATCTAGGTTGGTCATAACTTTTCTTCCAAGGAGTAAGCATCTTTTAATTTCATGGCTGCAGTCACCATCTGCAGTGATTTTGGAGCCCCAAAAAATAAAGTCTGACACTGTTTCCACTGTTTCCCCATCTATTTCCCATGAAGTGATGGGACCGGATGCCATGATCTTCGTTTTCTAAAGAATGTTGAGCTTTAAGCCAACTTTTTCATTCTCCTCTTTCACTTTCATCAAGAGGCTTTTTAGTTCCTCTTCACTTTCTGCCATAAGGGTGGTGTCATCTGCATATCTGAGGTTATTGTTATTTTTCCTGGCAATCTTGATTCCAGCTTGTGCTTCCTCCAGCCCAGCGTTTCTCATGATGACATCTCAGGAAAGAGTTAATCTTGAGCTAATTCATAAAGAGTGAGAAATACTTGATAAGGCAGAAGACTATAGAAGAGTACTTTCAAAATTTAGTATGCAAGTGAAATTTATGTGGATGGAGAGTAATAAGAGTAACAATTGATAAAACTCAAGAAAGACACAATGCCAAGGTTGAGATTGACATTTTTAATATACAATCTAATGAGTACTAACTTCAATTAAAAACCATAAATCATTGAAAATATCTAATTAGATTTCTGTGGTATACAGATTATATTGTTGTTCCATGTCCAGTTCTAACTGTTGCTTCCTGACCTGCATACTGCTTAGGGACAGCAAAAAAGGGATTTCAGAAATTGTTTCTAAAAGGGTATATCTCTTGGATAAAATGAGATCTGTAAAGATATCTTAGGAGACACTCCTGAACAATAAGTCTTAAAAAATGATCCAGCGGATGTTGGCAACTTGATCTCTGGTTCCTCTGCCTTTTCTAAAACCAGCTTGCAAGAGGCTGCGATGGCTGACACACTTGGCACAAGCGGCTGCCACGGCAGGCGCACTCAGCGCAGCCGAGAGGAGCTATCCCATGTCCGAGGTCAGAGGCAGTGGCCGAGAGTGCCAGGCTGTGACCGCGCAGAAACGGCGGAGAGGAGCCACCCCTCGTCCGAGGTCAGGGGCAGCGGCTGGGAGGAGCCACTCCACGTCTCAGGCCAGGGTCGGGGGTCCGGAGGAGCCACCCCGCGTCCAAGGCCAGGGACGGTGGCTGGGAGGAGCCACCCCATGCCCGAGGCCAGGGTCAGGGGCCGGGAAGATCAACCCACGTCCAAGGAGCAGTGGCTGCGCTGGCGCAGGAGGGCCTGGAAGAGCTATCCCACATTGAAGGTCAGGAAGGGCGGTGGTGAGGAGATACCCCTTCATCCAAGGTAAGGAGCAGTGGCTGCGCTTTGCTGGAGCAGCCGTGAAGAGATACCCCACGTCCAAGGTAAGAGAAATCCAAGTAAGATGGTAGGTGTTGCAAGAGGGCATCAGAGGGCAGACACACTGAAACCATACTCACAGAAAACTAGTCAATCTAATCACACTAGGACCTCAAACCATAGGCCACTACTAAATACTTTCTTCTGGAGGTTTTTTTTTTTTTTTTTGCGTGAATCTTTTTTATTTTTTTTTTTAACAAAAGTCAAGACGACTGGATAAGTAAGCTTTGAAATGCCAAAAGAAAGCCAGTAGTGTGATGATAGGAACCTCTAGTAAGAAAAAGCTTACATGTAAGACCCAGCGATCCCCCAGCGCTGCCCGAGAGGCCGGGACCCAGCGATCCCCCGGTGCAATCCAGCAGGCGGCAACCCAGTTGTCATCCAAGAAAGTCCAGGAGACTGGAACCCAGCGGTCCCCTGGCGCAGTCCGGGAAGCTGGAACCCAGAGCTTCCTTAGAGTTACACAGGATCCAGATACCAGTTTCTGAAGGTGTTCCGCGCTCAGAAGCAAGAGAGCCAGGCAAGGTCCAAGTGAAAGCCCCTCCTAGAACCCTGTTCTCTTAAGTCCTGTTCTGCTGCAGAAGCTGAGAAAAGAATGGTGTGCATTTTTGATTTTTGGTTTCCCTGGTCCCCGCCACTCCTTGTTAAAGGTTTGCAAACATGAATCAGAAGAGTTCAAATAAAGAATCAAATTTCAAAAAAAAAAAAAAAAGAATTTACACTCAGAAGAAAACAGGACAAATGCTTTATGACATTAGATTTGGCAGTAGTTTCTTGGATATGACACAAAAAAGCACAGGTAATGAAAAAGACGAATTGGACTTCTTGAAAATTTTAAAGATTTGTGCATCAGAAGATACTATCAACAGTAATGAAGACAACCCACAGAACGGGAGAAAATATTTGCAAATCAGATATCTGATAAAGGATTAATATCCCGAATATAAAGAAAACTCCTAAAACTTAAAAAACAACCCAATTCAAAAATGGGCAAAGATCTTGAAGAGACATTCCTCCAAAGAAGACATAAGAATGGCCACTAAACACATGAAGAATGCTCAAAATTACTAACAGTTAGAGAAATGCAAATCAAAACCACAATGAGATACCACTTCACAACCTGTAGGTTTGCTATTGTCAAAAAGAAAAAAAAACGATAAGTATGATGAGGATATGGAGAAACTCATGCGTTTGCTGATGGGAATGTAAAACGGCATAGCCCTCATGGAAAACAATGGCAGTTCCTCAAAACATTAAAAATAGATTAACAAATGATCAAACAATTCCACTTCTTGGTATATCCCTAAAAGAACTGAAAGCAAGGTACAGAAGAGAGATTTGTACACCCATATTCGTAGCAGCATTATCCACAACAGGTAAAACGTGGGAGCAACCCAAGTGTCCATCGACAGATAAATGGACAAGTGTGTATACTTGCAACTGAGTATTATTTAGCCTTAAAAAGTAAGGAAATTCTGCAATATGCTACAACATGGATGAACCTTTAGGGACATTCTGCAACATGAAACAGGCCAGTCACAAAAAAGACAAGTACTGTATGATTGCACTTACATGAAGTACTTAGCTTAGTCAAAATCATAAAGACAAAGTATTATGGTGGTTGCTGGGGAGAGGGGAGAATGGGGAGTGATTGTTTAACTGGTCTAGAGTTGGGTGGGATGGTGGTGATTGTTACATAACAATGCGAATATATTTACCACTGAACTGTGTACTTAAACATGGTTTGGATGATAAATTTTATGCTAAGTGTACTTTACCACAGTGAAAAATAAAAAGTAAGCCCCCTCTCCCTCAATGCCCATGAATAACCTCATAAGTAACACACAGTATAGTTCTTAGCATCGTCCCTGGTCATCAAGGGTTGTAGAAACAATCCTGCCGTCCCTAAAATGCACACCAGGATGAAAACCCACAGAAAAATATGATCAATCACCATGGCAACATATTTCCAATCATCTTGAATCTCTTTGGCTTCATTTTGTGCTTTCATATTTTCAGCAATATACTTGACACTTTGGATAGCTTCTTTGATTTCTGGTGACAGAGAAGAGAGGGACAGCACAGCGTGGACAGATTCAGAACTGGAGCTTCTCGTGAGGTTGGCACTGAAATTGGAGATTTTTGCCCTGCGATGGTGGCAGTAGCCGCACAGCCCGTCCTGGCAGGGGTAGCCTTCCTTGCAGCCCTTGGACTCCATGCGGCTGAAGCAATTCAGGTTTGAGAGCTCAGCCCTATAGAAGGGTCTTGGCCTCTGAGGGTTGCCCTGTTGCTTGCTGGCCTGGTCATGAACATGACCCTGGGAAGCAAGTTCAAGAAAATGGTCTTCACCCATGTGGGCATCGTGTGGGTGGTCGGGGTCCTGTAGTGCACGTTGAGCAGGAAGACGGTGATGACGATGGACAAGGTTACGAAGATCATGGTGAAGAGCAGGTACTCGCCAATCAGGGGAATCACCAGCGAGGTGGACGGGATGGTCTCAGTGATCACCAGGAGAAACACGGTCAAGGAGAGGAGCACTGAGATGCAGAGGGTCACCTCACCGCAGTCGGAAGGCAGGTAGAAGACGAGCACAGTCAGGAAGGAGATGAGCAGGCAGGGGATGATGAGGTTGATGGTGTAGAACAGCGGCAGGCACCGGATGTAGAGCTAGTCGTGATGTCCGGGTAGATCTCCTCGCAGCAGTTGTACTTGATGTCGTGCTTGTAACCAGGGGCTTTGATGATGGCCCACTCGCCACTCTCCCAGTAGTCCTTGAGGTTCATGGAGGAGCCGATCAGGACCAGGCCGATTTTTGCCTTGTCGTAGGACCAGGAACCGAACTTCATGGTGCAGTTCTGGTAATCAAACGGGAAGTCGGTCACGTCGATTTTCATGAGCTCTTAAAGATGGCTGGCGGGATCCAAGTCACTTCCCCCGTGTACTTGAGTAAAGCTTTGGTCTTGTCGTCCACTTGGAAATCCCCAACAGCATTGCTGTACAGGACAATGTCTGGCTTCCAGATCTTCTGCGCAGGGACGCGCATGAACTCGGCCCCATCATAGTCGGACGGGTTCCACTTCAGCTTGTAGTCATTCCAGATTTGCTTGAGCCACAGGTTAGTCTCCATGATCTGGTTTACTTCATCCACCTTCACCAGCTGAGACATGGACACCTCAAACTGGATGATGACCGGGTCAGACACATTGGCCACTGGCCGGATGATCTCGTTGTAATCTTCAAACAGTCGGTCAAACAGGCGATGCTCGGCGTCGGAGGTGCTGGCCACTGGCAGCAGAAGCAGAAGCAGCGCGGCGCAGCCGGGAGCGGCGAGAGCTTCGCGGGGCGAACACCGCGCGGGCCCATAGCGGGTCAGCCCGCGGGCCGGAGGCTCCGCGCGGACGGGGCGGGGGGGGCGGAGCGGAGCCGAAGAGTCCGGAGCCGGCGGGGCGGTGGCGGAGACAGGCTTGCGCAGCCAGGCACGCAGCGCAGCCGCCCCGCTCAGAGTCGGAGCTGGGCTGGCACGCTGAGCCCCGGCCGCCCCACTCCTGGAGGTTTTGTATAAATGGAATCATGCGATATATTGTTTTCTTATGATTGGCTTCTTTCACTTAGCATAATATTTTCAAAGTTCATTCACGTTGTAGCATGTACCAGTACTTCATTTCTTTATATTGCCAAGTAATATTTGATTGTGTGTGGGTATACCACATTTGATTTATCCATTTATTAGTGGATGGACATTTGGGTTGTTTCTGTTTTTTGCCTATTGTAAGTAATGCTTCTATGAATATTCATGTGCACATTTTGTGTGGATAAATCATCTTATCTTTCTTGGATATATATTTAGGAATGGGTTTGCTGGGTTACAGGATAACTATATTTAGCATTTTGATGAATTGTCAAATTGTTTTCCAAAGTGACTGAAATTTTACATTTTACATTCCCATCAGCAGTAAGGGTCCAATTTCTCCATATCATCACCAACTCTTGTTTTTTGATTAAAGCCATTCTAGTGGGCCTTAAGTGGTATCTCATGTTGTCTTCGTTTGTATTTCCATGGTCGCTAAAGATGTTGAGCATCTTTTCATGTGCTTATCAGTGATATGTGTATCTTCTTTGCAGAAATGTCTATTCTGATTCTTCAACCATTTTCAATTGGGTTATTAGTCTTTTTATTGTTGAGTTGTAAGAGTTCTTCATAGTCTATTTAAAGTCCTTTATCAGAGATACAATTCAAAACCATTTTTCGTCCTGTGTGTATTGTCTTTTCACTGTCTTAATGATGCCTTTGGAGAAGGTAATGGCAACCCGCTCCAATACTTTTGCCTGGAAATCCCATGGATGGAGGAGCCTGGTAGGCTGCAGTCCATGGGGTCGCTAAGGGTCAGACATGACTTCACGTTCACTTTCACTTTTCACTTTCATGCGTTGGAGAAGGAAATGGCAGCCTACTCCAGTGTTCTTGCCTGGAGAATCCCAGGGAATGGGGAGCCTGGTGGGCTGCCATCTATGGGGCTGCATAGAGTCAGACATGACTGAAGTGACTTAGCAGCAAGCAATGATGCCTTTTGAAAAGCAAAGTTTTTAAAAATTTTTGATGATGTTCAGTGTATCCATTTTTTCTTTTATTACTTATGCTTTTGGTGTCATACCTAAGAAACCATTGCCTAATTCAACATCATAAGTATTTATTTCTATATTTTCTTCAAAGAGTCTTCTATTTTAGCTCTTACATTTATGTCTATGATCAATTTGGAGTTAATTTCATGTATTGTATAAGGAAGGAGTCCAAATTCATTCTTTTGCCTGTGAATATCCAGTTGTCACCCATTTAAAATATGGTTGATAGAAAAACTAGAGCAAAGAAAAAAAAGCATTTTTTTTAAAAGTTTTGAATATTGATGTGATTTAAAGACTCTTGAGAGTCCTTTGGATGGCAAGGAGATCCAACCAGTCCATCCTAAAGGAGATCAGTCCTGGGGGTTCATTGGAAGGACTGATGTTGAAGCTGAAACTCCCAATACTTTGGCCACCTGATGTGAAGAGCTGACTCATTGGAAAAGACCCTGATGCTGGGAAGGATTGAGGGCAGGAGGAGAAGGGGACGACAGAGGATGAGATGGTTGGATGGCATCACCGACTCATTGAACATGGGTTTGAGTGAACTCTGGGAGGTGGCGATGGACAGGGAGGCCTGGCGTGCTGTGGTTCATGGGATTGCGCAGAGTCAGACACGACTGAGCGACTGAACGGAACAGCGTTATTTTTGTGGATTTGCTCATACCTGATCAAATACACTCATTCTTCCAATAAGTATTTTCAGAGCACCTACTTTCTGCCAAAGATGTTTAATTGCTAGTGATACAGCAGCAAATAGGGCAAAGATCTTGCCTACATGTTGCTTATATGATAGTGATGAAATTGGGTATAAACAAAATACATGAGTAAATATATAGTATACTTCAGTAGTGCTCGGAGAAGGCGATGGCACCCCACTCCAGTACTCGTGCCTGGAAAATCCCATGGATGGAGGAGCCTGGTAGGCTGCATCCATGGGGTCGCTAAGAGTCGGACATGACTGAGCGACTTCACTTTCACTTTTCACTTTCGTGCATTGGAGAAGGAAATGGCAACCCACTCCAGTACTCTTGCCTGGAGAATCCCAGGGACGGGGGAGCCTGGTGGGCTACTGTCTATGGGATTGCACAGAGTCAGACACGACTGAAGTGACTTAGCAGCAGCAGCAGCAGCAGCAGCAGCAGGAGTAGTGCTAAGAATTATGAAGAAAAAAAGCAGAGTGAAAGGCTGGAGGAGGTGTGAGGACTGTGGAAAGAATACTATTTTATATTGCATAGGATAGTCAGAGAATACCTCTCCAGAGAGGTCACATTTGTTCAGTGACCTGAGTTACATAAGAAGGTAAGACATGTAAATACCTGGAAGAAGTGTTCCAGGCAAGGGAAGAGAAAATAAAATTATCATGGAGTAAGAATATGTGCAGAAGTGTGCAGACTGTGATGGACCACTCAGAAGCTCAGCCAAGAGGAGCTACCCCTCGCCCAAGGTCAGGGGCGGCGGCTGAGAGGAACAACCCCATGTCCAAGGAGCGGCAGCTGTGCAGGCACAGGAGGGCCAAGAGGACCTACTCCACGTTCAAGGTCAAGAGGGGCAGCTGGGAGGAGATATCCCTTGTCCAAGGTAAGGAGCAGCAGCTGCGCTTTGCTGGAGCAGCTGTGAAGAGATACCCCATGTCTAAGGTAAGAGAAACCCAAGTAAGATGGTAGGTGTTGCAAGAGGGCATCAGTGGGCAGACACACTGAAACCATACTCACAGAAAATTAGTCAATCTGATCACACGGACCACCGTCTTGTCTACTCAATGAAACTAAGCCATGCCATGGGGGGGCCACCTAAGATGGACGGGTCATGGTGGAGAGGTCTGACAGAATGTGGTCCACTGGAGAAGGGAATGGCAAGCCACTTCAGTATTCTTGCCTTGAGAACTCTATGGACAGTATGACAAGGCAAAAAGATAGGACACTGAAAGATGAACTCCCCAGGTCAGTAGGTGTCCCATATGCTACTGGAGATCAGTGGAGAAATAACTCTAGAAAGAATGAAAGGATGGAGCCAAAGCAAAAACAATACCCAGTTGTGGATGTAACTGGTGATAGAAGCAAGGTCTGATGCTGTAAAAAGCAATATTGCATAGGAACCTGGAATGTTAGGTCCATGAATCAAGGGAAATTGGAAATGGTCAAATTCTAGGAATCAGCAAACTAAAATGGACTGGAATGGGTGAATTTAACTCAGATTTACATTATATCTACTACTGTGGGCAGGAATCCCTTAGGCGAAGTGGAGTAGCCATCATGGTCAACAAAAGAGTCAGAAATGCAGTACTTGGATGAAATCTCAAAAACGACAGAATGATCCCTGTTCATTTCCAAGGGAAGCCATTCAATATCACAGTAATTCAAGCCTATGTCCCAACCAGTAACACTGAAGAAGCTGAATTTGAATGGTTCTATGAAGATCTACAAGACCTTTTAGAACTAAACCCCCCCCCCCCCAAAAGATGTCCTTTTTATTACTGGGGACTGGAATGCAAAAGTAGGAAGTCAAGAAACACTTGAGTGTTTCTTGAGTAACAGGCAAACCTTGAGTAACAGGCAAATTTGGCCTTGCAATGCGGAATGAAGCAGGGTAAAGACTAATAGAGTTTTGCCAAGAGAATGCACTGGTCATAGCAAACACCCTCTTCCAACAACACAAGAGAAGACTCTACACGTGAACCTCACCAGATGGTCAACACCGAAATCAGATTGATTATATTCTTTGCAGCCAAAGATGGAGAAGCTTTATACAGTCAGCAAAAACAATACTGGGAGCTGACGTGGCTCAGATCATGAGCTCCTTATTGCCAAATTCAGACTTAAATTGAAGAAAGTAGGGAAAACCACTAGACCATTCAGGTGTGACCTAAATCAAATCTCTTATGATTATACAGTGGAGGTGAGAAATAGATTTAAGGGACTAGATCTGATAGACAGAATGCCTAATGAACAATGGACGGAGGTTCATGACATTGTACAGGAGACAGGGATCAAGACCAAACCCATGGCAAAGAAATGCAAAAAAGCAAAATGGCTGTCTGGGGAGGCCTTACAAATAGCTGTGAAAAGAAGAAAGGCAAAAAGCAAAGGAGAAAAAGAAAGATATAAGCATCTGAATGCAGAGTTCCAAAGAATAGCAAGGAGATAAGCCTTGCTATTTTCCTCATTGGAAAAGACCCTGATGCTGGGAGGGATTGGGGGCAGGAGGAGAAGGGGACCACAGAGGATGAGATGGCTGAATGGCATCACTCACTCGAAGGACGTGAGTTTGAGTGAACTCTGTGAGTTGGTGATGGACAGGGAGGCCTGGCATGCTGCAATTCATGGGGTCGTGCTGGGAGCCAGCATGAGGAACTCGGCCCATGGCAAAGGTCATGAGGAAGGAGGCTTTGGCATACGCAAAGGCGGGATCGAGCCTCAGGAAACCCCCTGTTCCCGAGCATCTACCCCCAAAACCAGCGTCTACCTACTTTACTGTTTCATGCTCTCACCTTCACCTCTGACTTTACAGGGAGCTCTCCCCCATCACTTCTCTCGGAGAAGAAGTTAACCTACAGCTCCAGTTAATAAAAATTCCCGGGCATGACAAGAGTGTTTCAACTTACGAACTCCTCTGAAAGTTATCTAGCCTGCCTGTACAGTTTTGTCTGGCCACATGTGATTGTTTACAGCCTCCCAACCGTGAGAGGCACGAGATGTTTTGGACTTACTAAAGGCAGATTCTTTTGGGAAGTTAGAAATTATTAGTATAGTGGGTTGGTTAGGAATTATATTGGTGAAGGGTTTTTCATTTGTTCTGCCATAATTGCCGCTAATTCCCTGCCCTGGGTGTGACAGGGGTGTCTCAGGTCAAACCTCGCTGCTGGCAGACTAGCTTGTGTGACAGGATTATCCATACTCCTGCCACTACGCACATGTTTGTTTACTACCTCTCAACCATAAACAGCACAGAGAGTTTGGAGTATTTTGAAAGTCTTAATTAGCTTACTGCAGATGGTGACTGCAGCCATGAAATTAAAAGACGCTTACTCCTTGGAAGAAAAGTTATGACCAACCTAGATAGTATATTCAAAAGCAGAGACATTATGTTGCTGACTAAGGTCCGTCTAGTCAAGGCTATGGTTTTTCCTGTGGTCATGTATGAATGTGAGAGCTGGACTGTGAAGAAAGCTGAGCGCCAAAGAATTGATGCTTTTGAACTGTGGTGTTGGAGAAGACTCTTGAGAGTCCCTTGGACTGCAAGGAGATTGAACTAGTCCATTCTAAAGGAGATCAGTCCTGGGTGTTCTTTGGAAGGAATGATGCTAAAGCTGAAACTCCAATATTTTGGCCACCTCATGTGAAGAGTTGATTCATTGGAAAAGACTCTGATGCTGGGAGGGATTGAGGGCAGGAGGAGAAGGGCATGACAGAGGATGAGATGGTTGGATGGCATCACTGACTCAATGGATATAAGTTTGAGTGAACTCCGGGAGTTGGTGATGGACCGGGAGGCCTGGCGTGCTATGGTTCATGGGGTCGCAAAGAGTCAGACACGACTGAGCGAGTGAACTGAAGAATAGGCTTGGATTCTTTTAGGAAGAGTACAGAAGCCAATGAGGTTAGAGTATGACACAGGAGAGGCAGATGGGTGGAAAATGATGTTGGAGAGGTGGTCTTGGGGAAAACCAGACTCCCCTAAATTTACTAATCTTTTGCCTGGCAATGCATTTTGACCAACTACTTCAATGTGGTGTGGGAATTGTAGTCTCTGTCTGGGCAGCTGCTTCCTATTACTAAGGTTAGAGAGAGATTTTCATGGGCAGCTGCAGAACTTGAACAAAATCAGTATCATTCTTTCTCCTCCAGTGAATCTAGTTCTTGCTTCAAAACTTTTAGTAAAAAATTAAAAGTAAAGAATACAAATAATCATATGAAGATAATTCTAAGGCATATATTTCCTTGAAAATAAGTAAACATCAAAATAAGTCAAAGGAAATAGCAATTGAAACTTTCACAGTCCTTCTTTGTTTTTCAATGTGATTTCCATTAAACAAACCTTCCTCCTTTTCTTTGTTTAAGTTCCATGGTCAGGTCTGCACCTGTCCATGAAAATCTCTCCTCTACAACTTAGTAATAAGAAGTAGCTGCCCAGAAGGGGACTACAATTCCCATACTCTCTTGCAGTAGTTGGGACCATGTGATCAGTTCTTAGAGATGGCATATGAGTGGAAGTGATGTGTAACACTTCCTGCCCTTAAGGGGCAGGTGGAGCTTCTCTATGTTCTTTCCCTTTTCATCAGCTGGATGCAGAAGTTGTAGAGAATGATGGGGCTCCAGAGGATGGTGTAGCCACAAATTGGCAGGAGCCCGTGTCCCTGAGTCAGTATGTGATGAAAAGCTTCCTGCTGATTCAGAAATGCTTGCCATGGACTGTTACGTGATTTGAGCTATTACTTTTGTGAATACATTTGCTAAAGCAATTTAGCCTACCATAACTAATATAAATTCAACTTAGACAGAAAGGCAGAAAAATAGACTGCTTGAAAAGCCAGACTGAAAGGGGCTAGGGAGAACAATGAGAACAATAACATTGAGAACAATGTTAGATTGGGATCTGAGAAAGGGGTATCTGGGCCGAGGAGGTCTGGGACTGAATGGGCTCCCCTCTCTGGTCATGTGCATTGCTGTTGCATGTCTAAAGATCTTTCCATTTTTTTTGTGTGCCCTTGGCAGAAGAGGTGAAAGTGTGGGTGTGGGTGGTAGTGGAGGATAGCAGAGGTAATAGGGTAGGAGATAAGCGATTGAATATGTCTTCAGGAGTACCTGGACAAGTGGGCTGAGATGGTACCTGATCCTGGGAGGGTACTGGGCTCTGAGTATGTCTGTCATCTCTGTTTTGCCAGTGTGCTCAGGGCTGCAGACTCCTTACTATACCATAAATGGGAACTTATTGGTTCAATAGCACGCTGACTTCTTTTAAAACTAAAGAATAAAGATTTTTTTTTTTTAGGCACAGTAAGCAGCATTCAATAATCTTAAAATTTACCTCATCAAAATCAAGCCACAATCAATCAAACAGAACAGTAGTTCATTCTCACACAATTCATGAGTTAGAGCAAAACTCCCGTCACTTCACATTAGGACATTAAGATAATTACTTATCTCTCGAGGGCAGGGAGTGAGGTGCTATACCTCATTTCTGGTCACATAAACCAACTGTTATGGGAAGAGAGGTCATTTGCAAGAGAGAAATCTGGATTGATGGCACCAGGCACAAAGGTCAAATGGTCACTAGTGAATTTGGGCCCAAACTTAGCTGGGAAAAATAGATGAAGGCACATTAACTTTGGGCAAATGAAATAAGTTAGAGGTATGGTGAATTTATGGGCTTCCCTGGTGACTCAGCAGTAAAGAAAGTAAAGAATCTGGCTGCCAATGCAGGAGACTTGGGCTTGATCTTTGGGTTGGGAGGAACCCCTGGAGAAGGAAATGGCAACCCATTCCAATAGTCTTGCTTTGGAAATTCCATGGACAGAGGAGCCTGGTGGGCTACAGTCCATGGGGTCGCAAAGAGTTGGACATGACTTATCAACTAAACAACAACAAGAAAGTGAATTTAGGTGAGTGTAGTAAATGGTGACATACAAATTTTGACAAGCATTTGGTAGTTTAAGGATGAGAAATTTGCCTGTAACTTCACCTGTTTGTACTTGTGTTTTCTGTTATTTTTCTTTTTCCCTAGAATTTTTTTAAAGACAAAAATTTGAAAAACCTTTTCACTTTTGTCTCAGTTGGACCAAGAGAAAAAAAGACATCAACACTTATCAAAATCTAAGTTAAGATTGGTAAGGAGAGCAAACTGCCCTCCAGAACTCATCTCTCTTAGGGAGGGAGGGGGATGGGTTAAGTGAGGACAGGCTTTCTCCCTGGGAGAAGGTTAAGGATGAGATGATTGGTCCTCTTTGCCTCCTTGAGTTTTTCCCTCATGAGATTTTCCTCTGTGTGTGTGTGTGTGTGTGTGTTTGTTAACTTTTATGCAGAAATAATTTAAAACATATAGTGAAGTTGCAAGAATAAGCATAGAACACAGGACACCCATATACTCTTTCCCCATATTCATGTATCTTAACATTTTGCTGGATTTGTTTTATCATTTGTGAGTGCTTGTCTGCTCTCTAACACACAAATACACACACATAATTTTTTTTCTGAGCAATTTGAATGAAGATGGTATACCTCATTGCCCTTTATGATGAGATACTTCAGTGTGTATTTCCTAGGACTAAGGAAATGTGCCTCTTAACCACAGCACAATTATTAATTTCACTACATTTAACATTAATACAATACTCTGATCTATCTACTATATTACAATTTTTTCAGTTGACCCAATAATGTCCTTTGTAGCATTTTCTACCCATGGATTTGGTATAGCTTTCCCATTAGTTGTTATGTTTTTAGTCTCTTTATCTGAAGCATTTCTATAGCCTTTCTTTGTCTTTGAAAACATTGGCCTTTATGAAGAATTCAATTCTTTTTTAATGTATAGAATGTTCTTCATTTTTGGTTTGTCTGATGTTTCTTGATGGCCAGCTTTAGGTTATAATCCTGGCATAATCTTTAGATAGCATCATGACCGGAGGCACACAAAGTCCATCTGCCTCTCATTGGTGATGCTAATTTTGTTCCCCATCCACCTTTCAGGAGACCCTTTAAGATCATGAAGACATTCTATGCCTCATCAACAATTCCCTCCAGATTTAGCAACCATCGATGATTCTTGCTTGGATTGATCCTTGCTCTGGCACTTGCAAAATGATGATTTCCCATCTCCAGCCCTCCCCTCATTTACCTGTCAGCCTTTGGCACACCTGTGATTCTGTCAGAAGAGTGCTTTTCTTTACAGAATCAGAACTGATTCTCATGATGTACAAATTTGAATTCTATTTTCATATGTAGGAATAGTATGTTTTACCCTTATATCTGACAGCTTACTAAAATAAGACATTAAAGAAAAACTCATTTCCATCTTGGTTTAAAAAATATTATGTTCTGCTTAAATAACAGTTTAGGTAGAATGAGGCTCATGCCTGAGTTGGAGTTGGAGTTCATTGTTAAACAAGGAAGTAAGAAAACAAACATTTGACAGAGGGCTGGTTGAAGAAGGACTTCCTCTTTTGTTAAGTCTTCACTGGATTTGTTACAATATTGCTTCTGTTTTCTGTTTTGGCTGGGAACTATGTGGGATCTTAGCTTCCTGATCAGGGATTGAAACTGCACCCACTGCTTTGGAAGGCGTTTTCCACTGGACCACCGGAGAAGTTCTTTTCAAAAGAAGATTTCCTCTTTGTGTTAAATCATCCCCTTTTACTAGGTAAAAAGAAAATATACTCTGTATGTGTGTGTATATGCGGTACACACCATGGGTAGTATGTGGCACAATTCTAATCACTTTATCTTCCTGGCTATTGACAAATGGTGTGGATTAGAAGATCAGCCTCTCACAACAGAAGACAGAGTGATTAGACAGCAAGACTGTTAATTAGAATGTTTGGACCCAGCAGGGCCCATCTCACTGAGAAGCTGTATGAAGGCAGCTAAGATGTGAAAAGCGGGATAGAAACCATGTGAAATATTTATTGGTGCCCAAATCTCTAATACCCCAAGGGAAAAAGAATGCCAAGTCCCAACCCCAAACAGGACTTAAACCCTTAGGGAAGAGAGTGAATTCTAGCTGAAGTTTTGGGCAAGTACCAAGATTAGATTAAGCAGTGAATGATGGCTGTTAATAGTAACAACAAGATATATGTATTTCTTTAAACCTTGGTCTAAGTGCTATAATCAATTTTTATCTATAATAATTTGAAATGAATTATCATGTTTTATTAACTTAATAAAGTATTCTATTTCTATAGATAAAGCACAGAGGCTAGAAGAGCATAACATCTTTCTCCCGTGGGAAGCCTTTTGCTCTAATTTATGGTCACAGTCCAAGGCCAGGTCTACCCAGGAGCAGCCAGTTCATATTGGTTGTAAGAGGGAAGAGTCCATATGTGCAAAATCCAAAACCCAAACCTTCAAAAGAAGGTGGCAACCAATTTTTTTTGGAGGAATGATATGATGAAAGGGTCCATGAAGGTGCCAGGAACCAAGAATCCTGCCCTGCACACCTGATGGGTATTTGCGGCTCCACAGTCTGGGAGATGACTTTTGGCATAAGAGTCAATTGAAAAACTGGTGAGGCCTTGAATGCAACATGGACATGGAACAACAGACTGGTTCCAAACGGGAAAAGGAGTACATCAAGGCTATATCACCTTGCTTATTTAACTTATATGCAGAGTACATCATGAGAAACGCTGGGCTGGATGAAGCACAAGCTGGAATCAAGATTGCCGGGAGCAATATCAATAACCTCAGATATGCAGATGACACCACCCTTATGGCAGAAAGTGAAGAGGAACTAAAAAGCCTCTTGATGAAAGTGAAAGAGGAGAGTGAAAAAGTTGGCTTAAAACTCAACATTCAGAAAACTAAGATCATGGCATCCGGTCCCATCACTTCATGGCAAATAGATGGGGAAACAGTGGCTGACTTTATTTTTCAGGGCTCCAAAATCACTGCAGATGATGATTGCAGCCATGAAATTAAAAGACACTTACTCCTTGGAAGGAAAGTTATGACTAACCCAGACAGCATATTAAAAAGCAGAGACATTACTTTGCCAACAAAGGTCCGTCTAGTCAAGGCTATGGTTTTTCCAGTAGTCATGTATGGATGTGAGAGTTGGACTGTAAAGAAAGCTGAGTGCAGAAGAATTGATGCTTTTGAAGTGTGGTGTTGGAGAAGACTCTTGAGAGTCCCTTGGACTGCAAGGAGATCCAACCAGTCCATCCTAAAGGAGATCAGTCCTGGGTGTTCATTGGAAGGACTGATGCTGAAGCTCCAATACTTGGCCACTTGATGCGAAGAGTTGACTCATTGGAAAAGACTCTGATGCTGGGAGGGATTGGGGGCAGGAGGAGAAGGAGACAATAGAGGATGAGATAGTTGGATGGCATCACCGACCCAATGGACATGGGTTTGGGTGGACTCTGGGAGTTGGTGATGGACAGGGAGGCCTGGCCTGCTGTGATTCATGGGGTCGCATAGAGTCGGACACGACTGAACTTAACTGAATACAACAACTTCTTTTTGTAGATGCCTCTTATCCTTACTGTGAGGCCCATCTCTGCCATTTTCTAACCCCCTTTTGCCATGTTTCTGTTCTTGCTGATGCCACGCAGTCTAAACTACTAAGGATGGGGGTCTGTTAAAGTATTTCCCTCTGTTAGAAAAAGTAAAGGGACTTCCAGAAGAGATGCCTTGGAAACTGTTGATATACACTGCCAAGGGTGGAGGCAAAAGCCCTTCTTAATTAAAAAGAAAGATGTTTGCAAGCTGGAGCATAGGCTGAAAGCATTGGCCATAGAGCAGTTTTGTGTATTTTAATTTTTTGGTAATATCTTTTTATAATATGACATAGTGCTTTGCACTTCAAAGCATTTATTTATTTATTTAGCTGTGTTATGTCTTAGTTGCAGCCCGTGAGATCTTCTGATGCAGCACACGGACCCTCTGATTGTGGCCTGTGGGCTCCAGAGCTCATGGGTTTCAGTAGATGCTGCACGCAGGCTCAGTGGCTGCGGCTCTCAGACTTGGTTGCTGTGCAGCATGTGGGATCTTAGTTCTCTGACCAGGTATCGAACCCATGTTCTCTGCATTGCAAGGCGGATTCATTACCACTGGGCCACCAGGGAAATCCCAAGAAGATTATTATTTGAATTGCAGCCCACCATTTCCAAGCTTTGTGATCTTGGGTATTAGTTACCTAAACTCTCTCATCATAGCTTTTGCCATTCTTGTCATAGAGTTAATAGCACTTATCTCTTGGTGTTGTGAGGAGTAAATTTAATAATTTTTATAAATCTGTTATACAAAGCTTGAAACACAATGAGCATTAAGTAAGTGGTGGCCAGTGTTGGGAGCTATTATTGTCAGGCCTAAATTACAGTGCCTGGTATTGAAATGCTTGTGCAATCTGCCTCCAGCTTGCCTACTTACCTTGTTTCCTACCATTCATCTGTTCATTCGTGCTACAGCAGGAATGTTCATCATCAACCTGAACCAGGCTCTAGCCTGGTCTGGGCCCATTTCGTCTCTCTGTTCTCACCTCCTTACTACAACTTCCAGGGGAAATGCCCTGGCCTGTGCTTTCGTCTCATCCCCTGAGGCTCAGTGTTAGTCTCATTTCCTCTCTGAAGTCCTTTATAGCTATTGCGGCTCACTTTAGGCTCTACTGTTCTCTAAGTCACTATTGTAATTACTATTTGTGTTGCAGAGTTTAGTGCTGCATTATATATAGAGAAGAACTTTCTGTGATGGTAGAAATATTCTTGAGCTGGGTTGTCCAAAAAAGCAGCCACTGTCTTTATGTGACTATTGAGAATTTTAAATGCAGCTACCAGAGAAAGCAATGGCAACCCACTCCAGTATTCTTGCCTGGAGAATCCCATGGATGGAGGAGCCAGGTAGGCTACAGTCCATGGGGTTGCTAAGAGTTGGACACGACTGAGCGACTTCACTTTCCCTTTTCACTTTCATGCACTGGAGAAGGAAATGGCAACCCACTCCAGTGTTCTTGCCTGGAGAATCCCAGGGACAGAGGAGCCTGTTGGGCTGCCATCTATTGGGTCGCACAGAGTCAGACACGACTGAAGTGACTTAGTAGCAGCAGCAGCAGCAGTGTGATTAAAATAGTTAATTTTAAATTCTTTTTCATTTTATTAATTCAACTTTACAATTTTTAAAATTGGAGTATAGTTAATATACACTGTTGTGTTAGTTTCTGCTGTGCAGCAAAGTGAATCAGTTCTACATATATCCACTCTATTTTAGATTCTTTTCCCATATAGGTCATTATAGAGTATTGAGAAGAGGTCTCCATGAGCAGTAGACTTTATCAGTTATCTATTTTATATAAAGCAGTGTATATGTGTCAATCCCAATCTCCCAATTTATCCAGCCCACCTTTTCCCCCAGTTTGTTTTCCGTATCTATGTCTCTATTTCTGTTTCATAAGTTCATTTGTGCCATTTTTTTAGATTCCACATATAAACAATATCATATAATTTAACACCATTTGCAACAACATGGTTGGACCTAAAGGTCGTCATACTGAGTGAAGTATGTCAACCTGACGTTTGAATGGCCCTTTGGCTCAATGTGTGGACCATCTTCTCTGACAAAAGCTCTTGTAAGAGGTAGTACTCCTGTGTTCCCACTGGCCTCATAGAGCCAAACCTATCTTCTCTTTCTAGGGTAACCCCTTTGCCCATAGAGAGATCAAGGGTGGATTTAGGGAAAAAAGGAAGACATGGGATAGAGGGGCAATGCTCGATCAGAGGAGGTGGGTGTGAGCTAGACTGAAGCTGGGGTGAATGGGACCCAGTCAGATGCCTCTCATCTGTTTGTGAGTCTTCCTATAGAGTTGGCCTCAGTGTCCAGCAGGATTTAGAGGAGTCCTGTGACCCACAGGGCTTACACTCTCACAAGTGAGTGAAGTCTCTCATGGTGGCCCCTGAGTCATTGTGTCCGACCGTTTCAGGGATCCCTGGAGATGGTGCTGTAGCACCCCATTTAGCCTAGACCAAGCCTCTGCTTGACTCTTCCTTGCAGACTTGACCTTTCTGAGAGAATCTTCTCCCTGACCCTCAGCTCTGGCTCCTGATTTCAACCTTTTCAGAGCTGGCCCAGCCTCCTCCCTGTCTGTCTTGGGTCTATCTGTTTATATTTCCCAATAGTTCATGAACTTTTAGAAATCACAGACCTCTTTGAGAAGCCAACTAATGCTATGGACACACTTCTTAGGAAAATGCACATGGACATATTCATACACAATTTTGCAAATTGTTTTGGGAAGGTCACAGATCCCTTGAAGCCCAGGCTCAATTCTGAGACCCTGGGCTAGGAACATGTTTTTAATCTGACTTCAGTGGTTTCATATGCTATTTCTTCCTCTCTCAGCACCAGCTCAGCTCTAACTAATTCTGTACTCATTGGGCAATGTTTTGATGACTGGTTAAGGGCTCTAGTTACCTACATGACAGCAACAGTAACTCTAAATAGCTATGAGGAACATTTCAGGTGCTATAAATATCTATCCTTATTGGTAGGTTAATAGATTGTCATTATGACTTCTAAATCCATTCCCCAGCTTGCAAAAGAGTTTTTAGAGCCTGCTATCTGGGTGAAATAATACGATTCATAAAACAGCAGTACTGAGCTACAGTCTCGGGCTGACAGTACACTCCCCACCCCTGCCCCCACTCATCACCTCTAGTTAATTAGAGGTTTGCAGCCCTGGATCTGCCATGTGGTATCATTCATATCCTCAGCTGAACTTTGAATGTGCACTTCTCTAACTTGGTTGGGCTTTCTTCTGTTCTCACCTGAGCCTCTATTTCACAGGCCACAAAAATTTAGTTAGTGGACATGCTGAGATCATTTCTTGCAGAGCCCATGGAGGGAAGGGGCTAGCCCAAGTTTCCACAGCTGGTTCCACAAGGCAGGGCTAGAACCCAACTGCCTTCTATACCAGCTCAGTCTCTCAATTTCTCTACGCTTTATGAGCAATTTGTCCTGGAACTTTGGCTAAAATGACTTAGGAAGTAGAGTCTGTACCATAGGTACAGAGACGCCTCATTGCCTGCTTTGGATAGATTCTTGCAAATTTGATAATAGAGTGAATTTCAGTAAGTTATATATCCTATCATGTCTTTCAAAGACTACAGATGTATTCCTTCTGTAAAAGCGTTCAGCCTTGGGTATATACATGGATATAACTGAAAAAACCATGTGCTTAGAGGGAAAATAATTTTCTGATGAAATATTCAACTAATGTTTGGAATAAACCAACAAATGCTAAAGTGTGAGATAACAATCTTTTTGTCTAGCGGAAGATATAGCCAGTCTATTTCTTTAAACTTAATATGCATTTTTTCTACCCACAGGTAAATATTCCTTTTGAAAAGCTTTCTTCTTTCTGAGGGGTTTATCTTGCGTGATTACTTTTAATTGTTTATTTAACAGCCTGGATTAGCTTGCTGCAATGTTTGCTCAGCATCTTGTGTAAATTCTTTATCATTAAAAGTCAGTTTTCCTGATGGCATTATTGAAATTTATTATTTCTATAAGTATGCCTTTCTCTGTAGTGGAGATTCTGTAAGTGGAATAGACATAGGAAGAAACAATTATTTTGGTTTTTATTAGCCACGGGATAGTCTATTTTACTTCTAATTAAAAAAACTCTGAAAGGTTATATGAGTTACCATTAAGTTTTGGATGCTTTAGAAAGAAAGTCTGATGTCAGTTTTCCCTCAATTACTTGCCATGGTTATCTTTACTGGGGCCAACATGATCAGAATGACTTTCTTTAGCCTGATCCTGTGACCAGTACATTTTGTATTATAAATGCTTTCAGGAGGAAGAACTTGAAAAAGCTGCAAAGGCGATCCTCAAACCTTATATTAATTAATTGTTTCAGCCTGCTTCCCACTAAACTTTTAACTAGAGCAGCCAATAGGAAGCAAACGGCTGGGTTTGGATTTCATCTCCTTTTGTTTTCCCTGCTCACTCTCTGGAAAAGGGGCCAATGAATAGTGAAACCACTGAGTTTGAGCCTCAGAGGAGAGGACGCTCTGCCTGGGGAGGCTGGTCTGTGTAATCGGCTCCTGAATTATCGCAAGATGCCCCAGGTTTTTATGAAGGTGTCCGAAATGGCTGGGATCCAGCACTGAGGGGAGTAAGAAGAAGAAAAGATGGGGTTCCAATGGGCATGATGTCTACTCTGTGCATCGGATTGAAGCTGTACTACTCCCAAAGAAGGCTCCTTAGAGAGAGAAATGTGAAAGGCAAATACTGGTGTGCAAAGTGTAACAAACTTGTTAGTGTTTACAGTACAGATGCTGACACTGTTTAGCCTAATAGCAAGCTGTTTTCTAAGCATCTTTCAGAGGGTAATTAAAGGTTCCTACACACACTGAAACCAATTATAATAAAATTTTATTTGTAGGGAGTGCTCAAGACTTAAGGTAAAAAAAAAAAATCAGGATTCATAACCCAACTGAAGATGTCTTCCTGCCACAGGCAACAGGGATGCTGCCGAAGAGAACCCAATTAAAGACCAGAACTTGGTTACGAAGGCGGAGACCTCAAATCAGCTTTTCACTGACCAAACCCAGTGCTACTTTAATGAGAGAAAGAAAAAGTTCACTACTGCCACATTATTAAGTAAAAATTGGAAGAAAGAACGGGTTATTTCTTTGGGAAAAAAAGACCAAGGGAATGATATGAGCCTGCCTGAAGAAGTTGCAGTAGCAGCAGGGTTTGGAAAAAAATCAATGTTGAGAGGGTTCTAAGAAGATGCTTTTTTTCTGGAGAAAAAAGCATTCTTCAGGCATAATAAATGGTTTATATTTATATTTGTGGGTCATTGCCAAACAAAACAAAATGAAACATCACTATCCAGCAGGTTAATCTGCATACTCCAGCTGAATTCCAGGAGAGAAGCATTAGGAGATTCATCTCCTCATTCTGAGACCATCGCTGACCGGCTGTGTGACCTCAGAGAAGTCACTTTCCTGCTCTGAGTCTAAGGATCCTAGGATCTGTGAAGTGAAAGGAATACTTCCAGTTCTAGAAAGCCTCAATCTTGCTATAATAATACTCTGGATTCAGAAAATGTCTGCTCCTCTAACCCCTAAATAATTTGGAAAATACTGTCAGCCCTTAACATCCCTCTGTAATTCACAGGCATTAGTTTCCTCTTATTGCAGTTGGAGTTATGGAGAGTCAGTGAAGTTAAGTGGCAGGCACAAGGTGACCTTGTCATTTTTCAGAGGAGGATAAAGAACTGTACTCCTGACTTCAGCCCAGAACTTAAGCCATTCAGGCCAGAATTGTATGGAAAATGATAAAGATTCTGACGGAATTTGATGTATGGTGTTGTCCTTAATTAACTACATCAAATCAACTCAGTTGTATGATCTTTCCATTTTTTCATCAGGCCTCTGTCCTTTTTGTTCTTTGATCAGAGCTCATCAACAGCAGCTATAGCTAAAGATTCCAGGATGGCAGTGATGTTGTCTTTTTACATAGTCTTTCGCTACACCTGTGGGGTGAGGGATGTGATGTGAGCACCTGCACATGTGGGAACAGCTAATATATCACCAACTTCCTTCCAGGATGTTCTGACATTCATTCTCCACTTTCACAGCCAGTTCTGTCTTCAGTGTCTACTGGAAGAGATGTACTGGGCTGAAAATTTGGGGCCCTTGCAAGGATATATCTTTGGCTGGCAGCTCTCACCCATGTTTCTTGGCCCCATCAGTCAGCATGCTCCAGCTCCCTGCCACAGTCCCTGCTCCTGTCTCTGGGAGCTCCTGGAGGGATGTCAGCTATGACTGGCACACGGGCATATGGTACTTTCACCCTCTCTCCAGGGAGAGAGACTCATAGGATGCTGACAATTGTCACTGAGGCTCGAGGGCCTGGTGTAAGTCCCTGGGCCTAGAACCGAGGCTGTTTGAGTGTGCCATCTCTGGTTGTGGCCTGTTATGCTTGAACCAAACTTTGGTACTTCCTTGCTCTCTTTTCTCAAGATAGGACTTACTTTATTTTTGTCATCCTTAATTATAGTTTACATCAGTGTTTATATTCAGAGAAGGCAATGGCACCCGACTCCAGTACTCTTGCCTGGAAAATCCCATGGATGGAGGAGCCTGGTGGGCTGCAGTCCATGGGGTCGCGAAGAGTCGGACATGACTGAGCGACTTCACTTTCTCTTTTCACTTTCATGCACTGGAGAAGGAAATGGCAACCCACTCCAGTGTTCTTGCCTAGAGAATCCCAGGGATGGGGGAGCCTGGTGGGTTGTACAGAGTCGGACACGACTGAAGCGACTTAGCAGCAGCAGCAGCAGCGTTTATATTGATTGTTTTTATATTGGTTTTATCAGAGTATAGTTGATTTATAATGTGTTTTAGTTTCAGTTGTGCAGCAGAAAGTTATCAGTTATATATACATAGTGTATATATAGCCACTCTCTTTTAGATTCTTTTCCCATATAGGCCATTACAGAGTATTGAGTCCAGTGTTCCCTGAGCTATATATTAGGTCCTTATTTTATGTATAGTAGTGTGCATATTGGAGAAGGCAATGGCACCCCATTCCAGTGCTCTTGCCTGGAGAATCCCATGGACGGAAGAGTCTGGTGGGCTGCAGTCCATGGGGTCACTGAGGGTCGGACACGACTGAGCGACTTCACTTTCACTTTTATGCATTGGAGAAGGAAATGGCAACCCACTCCAGTGTTCTTGCCTGGAGAATCCCAGGGACAGGGGAGCCTGGTGGGCTGCCATCTATGGGGTCGCACAAAGTCGGACACAACTAAAGCGACTTAGCAGTAGCAGCAGCAGCAGCAGCAGTGTGCATAAGTCAGTCCCAAGCTCCCAATTTATTCCTACTCCCTTACCCTCTGGTAACCATAAATTTGTTTTTTTCTACGTCTGTGACTGTACTTCTGTTTTGTAAATAAATTCATTTATACTCTTAAAAAAATCATTATATTTATTTTTGGCTGTACTAGGCCTTCATTGCTGCCTTTGCTTTTCTCTAGTTACAGAGAGTGGGGGCTACTCTCTAGCTGTGGTGCAAGGACGTCTCATCGTGGTGGTTTCTCTTGTTGTGGGAAGTGGGCTCTAGGGCATGTAGGCTCAGTAGTTACAGCTCTTGGACTTTAGAGCACAGGCTCAATAGTTGTGGTACATGGGCTTAGCCTGCTTCTTGGCATGTGGAGTCCTTCTAGATCAGGGATTGAACCAGTGTCCTCTGTCCTGGCAGGCGAACTCTCCACGACTGAGCCCCCAGGGAAGCCCTGTATCCTTTTCTTTTTGATTCCGCACCTAAGTGACATCATGTGGTACTTGTCTACCTGGCTTATTAACTCAGTTTGACAATCTTTAGAACAAGACTCGCTTTGGAGGGTCCTTAGTTTCTTCACATGAAGAGACTCATCATGTTTGATTCTTAGGCTCAAGCTGAGGTGCTCACCTCCTTGGATTCTAAAGGTAGAGTCAAAGCTACCCTTGGGCCCTTGATATCTTGGTCCATGATGTTAACAGACAGAAGGAAGAGCCCTCAGTTAGCTTGCTTCTTCCTCTGGTGGGAGGTCTCACACTAGGGGATAGGAGGAGAGAATAGTATTTGGTGCCCCAGTTCAGTATCCTTGAAGCCCTCTCAGCATGCATCCCAGGCTCTCTTTGACCAAAGTAAAAAGTGGAGAACTTGCTTCTGTAATGACCATCTCTTCTTTCTCTGCTTCTTCAATTCTTCAGTGCCTGTCACTGGAAGTGTGATGTGTCCTTAAGCTCCACCTGCTTGGTAGGAATCTCCATGGGGCTGTCTGTCTTGGCCTGACCACCACAGACGGGGCCTTGTTTTGCGAGCCCCTCCTCTTTCTTTACTCCCCATCTATCCAGGGTGCCACTCCATCAAGAGCTGATCTTTTCTAAAAATGATAAGCTGAGATGTTGCATAAGGATCATGACTTTGCCCTGCCTCTTTAGCTGGCTATTCCTGGTGGAATGTGATTAAATCTGAGAGCTGATACCCACCTTTTGGGTTTCGGGACAAAAGACCAAAAGCCTTGCCATGAACATGATGATGAGAGTTCACCTGGGAGTGGATGGGGGACCCTGCCTGTGAGACAATCCACACGTGTGGCCTTTCACTCACCTCTTTACCATCCTTCAAGATTGTTATAAGTAAAACGTATGGCTGTCTAGACCTAGAGCATGTTGTCTCTCTGAAAGGCACTTGTACCTGCTACTGTTTAAAATAGTGCGTGTTACCTGTCTGTTAGAATAAGGAAGGCTGACAGAAGAGAGCAAGTCTGGGGCTTCAATCAGTAGGCAACAGAGGAGCTGAAGGTGGATATAAGAGAATTTAAATGGTGACCAATGGAAGCCATGGTGGAAGAGAAGTGAGTGAGGATACAGAGAGAAGAGGGCATTGGAAATATTTGATCCTTGTTATTTCAGGGAGATCTGGGTATTGACACAGAGGTTAAAGGAGGAATAGGGTAAGTAGGTGGAGGGAAATGTACTGAGTAGGATGGAATGAACATTCTCCTTGGAGGAGTCAAGGTGAAGGTCACTGTTAGATTTAAGGACAACGGCAACGGGACTGCTCTGGATGTTCTGGAATACTCACACTCCCAGCAGTCCATGTTGAGCAGATGGGAGGAAGGATGACTGAAAGAATGAATGAACACTGCCAGTATACTCCCTGAGCCTACGAAGACTTGTTGGGTGAGTCAGAGTTATTAATATAAATAGTTACGGTGGCAACAATATGTCCCAGTGACAGTCCTATTTTAAAAATTAACTTTAAAAGCTATTTTAAAATGTTGTTCTAAGTCCTACGTGCATTCTTTTTTGCATTCTTTTGAGGGCTCGAGTCTGTTATTTACAGTGTTTATTACTTTTAAGCATATGGGTGTACATATGAAGTCTGTCCTCTTTTTTCCAGAACTAGTAAACAGACTGAGAACAGGACCAATATAATCATATTCATTCTGCCACTGACCTTGTGCAGGCTCTCCAAGGTCAGTAATGGTGGTTGGATTTTTGTCAGAATTGACTTGTTTTCAGCAGGAGCTGGATCTCCCGCCTACTAACATTTGTAATCTTCCTTACTATCTAGCCTGCTGTAAAATTACTAGTACAGTTTCCCCAGGCAATGACTTTGTGGTTTTCTACTCTTTTATTGATCAATAAACAGTTTTAAACCAAAAACCCCACAGTGAGAATAGAAACTTATTTGGTACTTGTAACTATCTGCCTTGGAGAAGAAAGAGGGATTGGAAAGATAAGAGCCTTAGGCTCCTGCAGTCTTCTTGATGCCAACACCAATAGATAAAACTAGAAAAATGCAGCCATGGGTTAACAAAACAACAATTGACTACACTATGCTAAATAACCTATTGTTTTGCGTGGAATTAACCCATTGTTTCCTTGTCCCAGGCTTATATATATATCACTTTCTGTAAACTTCAAGGAGGCAGGCTTTGGCTTTTTACTTGTGCCAAAAACAGTGTCTAACTAAGAGTTCATATTAAGGAAAAAATAATGGAGCTATTGGAATTGAGAATAAGAGGGTGGATTTATGGCTCTGTTATATTGAGATTGGTTTCCAGTAATTTCCTTGCATAAATTTGATCTCTCCAGCTAGATTTAAGGAGAGACCCCAGGCCCTGTCTGTTTTTTGCTTCCTACGGCAGCAAACTTAGTATGACCACAGCAATGCCTCTAGGCAGTAATGGCTGTGTTTCCAATGGTTACGGCTTCCCATAGACTTGTGTGTTTTCTTTTGGCTTTGTTTTTGGGTAAACAGAATTTTGAAAATAAGTATAGTAAATAAGGTATCATTTTTTTAAAAAAAGTAAAACCAAATCAATAACCAGCTAAGGATAACAGAAAATTTGTGATTTGAATTGAAAACTGTTCACGTGGGTGCATTTTGAAGGATGACAGAGTTTTCTTCTCACATTTGTTGATGTTTGTTTTATCCAAGGAGAATTTGAAGGTAGGATGAAGTGAAAGTGTGTTGTTTTCTGGAGCAATGTTGAGTCATTTGCTTTTCTGATAAGAAATGTTGAGAAACCATTGACTTTTGGTTTTCTTATTTTCCATGGGGACATCATTGACAAATACCTGTTGTCTGTGTAACGCTTAGAATTCAGAAATGGAAAATTCAGTGATGACACAGCAGGGTATGAAGAAAGAGGGAAGGATAAAAGAGCTTTTATAAATTCATCAAAGAGTAAGAATACTCTTTCCACAAATATTCCTTGAATGAAACACGTGTTTTAATTCACCCAACATGGAATCCAGATACTGGACCTGGAAGGGCCTTGTGTATGTCAGTTGCTCAGTTGTGTCTGACTCTTTGCAACCCCATGGACTGTAGCCTGCAGGTTGCTCTGTCCATGAAATTCTCCAGGCAAGAATACTGAAGTGAGTTGCCATTTCCTTCTCCAGAGGATCTTCCTGACCCAGGGATTGAACATGGATCTCCCTCATTGAAGGCAGATGTTTACTGTCTGAGCTACTAGGGAAGCCCACTAGGGAAGCTACTAGGGAAGGGCCTTGGGAGTCTCTATTTCAGTCTGCTCATTTACATGAAAGGGAATGGATTCAGAGCAGCTCAGGGCTGTTTGAAGTCACATACTGAGTCAGTGGCAGAGCCTCCCACTCTGGGGCTTCCCTGGTGCGTCAGTCGGTAAAGAATCTGCCTGCAATGTAGGAGACCCGGGTTCCATCTCTGGGTAAGGAAGATCCCCTGGAGAAGGGGATGGCTACCCACTCCAGTGTTCTTGCCTGGAAAATTCCATGGACACAGTAGCCTGTCAGGCTACAGTCCGTAGGGTCGCAAGAGAGTCGAACATGACTGAGCGACTAACACTTTTACTCTCACTTTACTCCCACTCTGGCCCCAGCCATGGGTTATGAAGAGTGATTGCCACCCTTGATTGCCCTCTACTGTGACACCCACAGAAACAAATCTGTGCTCCAGTTACAGATGGGAATTCAAATGACCTTTGCCCATCTGTTTTCTCCAGGTTGCCTCCTCAGGTTGCTGGGTACCTTGGGGCCCAAGGATCCCTTTCTAGGGCATTGACAGGAATCCTGGGGATGGAACGAGGAGTAAAGTTCATTGTCTTGAGATCCTCAACCCACTTCTCTGCACCCAGAAGTTGTCTCATGCCCACGGGCTCTGTGTGTCACGGCTGCAGCCTAGCAGACCTAGTAGCCTTGAGGCAGAAGGCCTTTCACTCAGCCAACTGATGAAAACTCTGTCCTTTTCAAAATGTCCCAGAAAGCCAAAATAACTCATATCTCCCACGCAACTTTAGAGCAGATTTATGCCCCTTTAAGAACACATGTGGTGTAAAAAGATGAAGGGAGAGAGGGCCTAAAGTTTTACATATGGCACCAAGGTAATCCTAGCCGAGTTGGCTCCTCTCCGGAGCCCGCCTGCAGGGTATAATTAGAATGGAGATAGCCATCCCAACAGATCTATACTTGAGCAAGTCGTGGCTGTGACAAAATTGGAACAAGGCTAAATTTATCAATAACAGGGTTTAAAAAAAGGAAAAGAAGACAAATGAATTTGAAATTTCTCCTTGTTTATTTTAATGTGCAGAACATTTTCTAGCTGATTTATGCCACAGCTTCAGTGTATTTTTCATTTTTTATTTATTTTGCAGTTAATTGGATTTCCAGGCTTTGCAGCCAGTCACTGCAATTGATCCCTGAAAAGATGGATTTATTGCTTAGACAGGCAGAGTTCTGACAATCTTCAGAGGCTGGAAAATGAAAGAAAACAGCCCATATATAGAATATAGTGGGTCACCATTGGGTCAGATCAGGGAAATATGTTACAGTTGGCAGGTTTATGCCAGAACTTCAATTCAAGTAATCTTTTTGAATGGGCAGCTCCAGGATCCAGTGGAATATTTTGTAGGATATTGTCAGTGATCCATGCTTAGGAGGAAATGTAGCTTAAGATGGAGATACCAAGGTAGATGTCAGATCCTGGATAGGTTGGATCTATGGTTGCAGAATTTTTGATAACTAAACTGGACACAGCTCACACATTTGATGGCTCCATAAGGAAGAGGACCTTATTTTTCCTGTTGGATGACTTTGTTGAAATGACATGATGGCTCAAGAGGCAGAACCAATATGGAACTCACGCCTTTAGCTACTCTTCCAGAAGTTTCTGGAAATTTGTCAGCTGATAAGCAGCAGAATATTGCCCTTCATTCTGCAAAAGTCTGACATCCATTTAACCATTCCTCTAGCCATGCATCCATTTATCCATATAATAATATTTTTTTATTGAGCTTGTACTATATACTAAATCCTTTGCTTGATGCTAAGTATAGAAAATGAATATTTAAAAAATATAGTCCCTACCCTCTCAGAGATTGTAATCTACTGGGCAAGCACTAATCACAAATGTGCTGAGAATTAGGAAAGAGAAATTCAGGAAGCTGCATGTACATATTGCAAGTGGACCTACCCTTATCTAGGGGTTGGGGAAGACTTTCACGAGGAAATGCTGTGAGCTGAGCCTGAAGGACTGAATAGACAATGGGTCAGATCATATGTAAAATAGAGCTCTCACCCATAATCTGCAGCAATCGGCCCCCCAAACCAAATTATTATCTATAGTAACCAGCCTGGGCTACTGGCCTGTTGTCTATATAAGTCAGACGTGTAGGAAGTCAAAACAGTCTCTGTAGCAACCAGCCCAGGAGGCCAAACTCCTGTAACAATTGGTTCTAAACAGCCAGGACTTGATTAATAACTGACAGCTTCTCTAATTTTTATTCTTACTTCCAACTTAGTTCACCAGAGAAAGCCAGATCTGTACCCCTAACATCTCTACCCCAATCACGAACACCCTGCTTCTAGTTTTCCTACCTACAGCTTTCCTCTGCCTACAATCCCCAATCAGGGCACACATGAAACCTTCCCTTTCTCGGTTATAAAGCAGTCTTCCTCCTCTGCCTGCCTGTGAGGTTCTGTCCAAACTCAAGCAGGAGGGGCTGACTCTCTTGCTGTACCAAGTTCTGGATACATAGCCTTTGCTTGTTCTTACTTGGCTGGGTTTTGTTTTTTCCACAGACCTGAAGAATGAGCGTATGTGGGCCAATAGTGGTGGGAAAAGAATGTTTCAGGAGATGGAACAGCACATGCAAAGACTTTAAGAAGGTAAGAAAGACTAAGGCACACCCTCCAAACTGGAGTCAAACATGACTGAAACATGGAGGGTGAGGGAAAGACTGGCCTGAGATATGGCAGGACACAGGGCTTTGGGGAGAAGGGTTGGGGTCCTACAGGGCTTTTTGAGCTGTGTTGACGATTTTGGCCTTTATCCTAACCAGAGCTTCACTTATGGCCGATGGCTTGGCAGTTTTCTCCTTAACTAGCATTTCTGCTCTGACTGGTCTCCAGCTGCTGTCTGCTGCTTTTCATGTGAGCCACTTACATCCTGTAGTTGCAGTGAGGGCCTCCTGTTGTTTTAGTGAGCCAGATGCACAGGCAGAGGTGACTTGCTGTGTGAGTCCTGCTGTATTCCAGGACCGGCTTCCTGTCCTTCTGGGCGATGATGAGGTGAGCTCTGACTTGCCCAAGCTCCTCTCTGAGCCTGAGTCCAGCCGAGCCTAGGGGAAAAGGTCAGTGTAGCAGAGATTGGGACTTATTCCCATATCTGTTCTCACCTTCTACAGTGATAGAATACGCTGTCAAATAGATGAGAGATATTTCCCAGTCTCCTTTGCAGTTCAGTAAAGTTCAGATCATCCAAGATCTGGCCAATGGGATTTGAGGGGAAGTGATACACACAAACCCTCCCCTTCCTGCTGTCTAGAGTGTAGAGGTTGGTACCAAGGATGGCAGAATAGCCAGAAGGAGCATCAGAACTGATGCGGACTGCTTACATTTGTAAAGTTAGGTGAGAGAGAAACGTATTTTTATCTCATTCAAGTCACTGTTATTTTAGTCTCTGCAACAACAGATGACTTATACTGTATCTTAATTCAGCAGTTTTCAAAATGTGGTCACTTAACCCCTGGAGTGGGGACAGTGTCTCTGAGACTCTTTCATGAGCCTCACTGCAGTACTGACACTTGATTCGCCTTTTTTATTCTCATTTTCCCGTGATTATATAGCTGAAGTTTCCGGAGGCTACATGATGAGTGACATCACAACAAATTGAATGCAGAAGCTGATACATGAATATAACTGTCTTCTATTAAGCTAGATATTAAAGAGCTTTGCAGAAGTGAAAAATAATGTCACTCTTCTCAGTAAAATTTTTCAGAAAATATAAAAATATTTGTTTTCATCTCTGTTTTTGCTATTTTAAAACAAATGCATGAAGAAGCATTAAATTTTCTTCCATTTTAATTTCTAATGGTAAATATGGACAGATGTAACCCTGTCCATATTTTATGGAACATACATAAAAGGACTTTGGAAGAGTTGATAACAAAATCCAAATGTTTGAGAGCCACTGTCTTAACTAATCCAGGCAGCTAGACCTTCCCTGTTGATAAGCAGGTCCCACTGTTTTGGGGATCAGCTGGGGCAGCTGCCACTCCTTTCTGCACTTGTTTTCTGATTTCTTCTCTCTTGGTGTCCTTTGATTTTCTAGGAATTGACTTCAGTTGGCAGAATCCACTGAATATTTCTCCCTCCTCCCTCCTTCATTGCTTCATCCATTTACTCAATAATGAAGCTTCCTAATATGGGCTTGGACTGTGCTTGGTGAGGGTTAAAGATGACCAAAACATGGTGGTGACTTTGGTTTGGCTCACAGTCAAGGTGTGGAGAGAGGCTGTGAATGAACAGTGGCAGCTCAGGCACTCAGCACGTTAGTGATTGTGGAGAATGTGGAGGTGATGCAGAGAAGGGGATCATCAGCTCTGCACCGGGGGAAGTGGGAGCAGTGGGTCAGGAAGGCTTTAAGGTAGAGGTGACTTTGAGGGAAACTGAAAAATAAATATAAATTAACGAACTTCTGTGCAAGGAGTGCCAGGAGGGGGAAGGGCACCTAGGCAAAGGACAATGCAGGGGGAAGGGCAGGGTGACTTCCTAGGGCAGGGTGTTTTTGGAAAAGTCTAAGTGGTTCATTATGGGCTGAGGAGCTGGAAAGGAGCCAGGACCCATTAAGTAATGATAAACAATTTGACTTTTATTCTTAGGGTATATGTTAGTCACTCAGTTGTGTCTGACTCTTTGTGACCCCATGTATTGTGGCCTACCAGGCTCCTCTGTCCATGGAATTCTCCAGGCAAGAATACTGCAGTGGGCTGATGTTACCTTCTCCAGGAGATTTTTCCCTGCCCAGGGATGGAACCCAGGTCTAGTGCATTGCAGGCAGATTCATTACTGTCTGAGCCACTAGGGAAGGCAGCTAAAAATCACAGAATAATTTTAAGCAGAGAGTGATGTGATCATATTTGATTCTAGAACTGAATTGGAGGTTTTCTTCACCCTGTGTAGGGACTGTGTTCTTTGGCTTCCAAAAGATGTTGATATATTCCAGCATGACTGGTAGGTGGGGCCTCTCCGGAGAGAAACTTTCATTCAACTCATAGCTGCTGATTACCGGCTCCTCCATTTTTGAGGGAGGAGAAGGACAAAGGATTTTGAGGGAAGGGATTTTTTTTGATCTTTAAGGCTGGGAAAGTCTGTGTCCTTTTGACTCGTCTGTCTGCAGAGACCCCTAGGCATTGGTGTCTAGATTCTAGGGAGGGAGGGGCTATATAATAACTAGAAAGAACTATTTTGGTCTGTAATTAGGACTACTTAACAGTTATAACTGATTATGCCTCTATAAGCTTGTGACTAATTATAAACACTTTTGAGAACTTCAATGTGTGCTAGACACCTTTTATGCTACATGTATTAGTGCATAGAATCCTCATAGCAACCCTTTCAAGTAGGTCTTATATTATCTCCCTTTTTATGAATAGGGAAACTGAAACATGGACAATTTATTGAATTAAACAAACACTGCAGCCTGAGGCTGCACTCTTTTTATAAATTTTAATTAAGTTAATTTAGTAATCAGGGTGCACTGGGTCTTTGTCACCTGGTGCGGCTTTCTCTAGTTGCCGCTAGTGGGGCCACCCTCTAGCTGTGGTGTGCGGGCTTCTCACTGTGGTGACTTCTCTTGTGGAACGTGGGCTTCAGTAGTTGCAGCGTGTGGGCTCGGTAGCTGGGGTTCTCGGACTCTAGAGCGTGGGCTCAGTTGTTTGGCGCACAGGTTTTGTTGCCCCACAGCACATGGAATCTTCCTGTACCAGGGACTGCACCTGTGGCCCCTGCATTGGCAGGTGGAGTTTTTAACCACTGGATCAGGGAAGTCCTGAGACTTCTTTGGCTGTACTCTTGACTGCCACCCTGCACTGCCTTCCAGAGCAGAGCAGGGGACTCCACACAGTGGGCTGGGCAATCTGCAGAGGACGGAGGTCCTGAGGGTAAGTTCATTACCATCATAATTTTTCTTTTTTCATCAAGGTCAGAGTGACTGGAGAACACATGGGTAGAGGTCCAATGAGCAGCTTCAGCATCACCTGGGAATTTGTTTGGAAGGCAAATTCTGGGGCCCTGCCTCAGACCTCCTGAATCAGACACTCCCAAATTGTGCCCAGGAAGCTGTTTTTCATAATCCTGCCTGGGTGATTCTGATGCACAGTAAATAGTAAAGTTTTAGAATTACTGAATTAGAGATGAATCCTGGTGTGTGTGTGAGTGTGTATGTGTGTAGGGGTGGAGAGCAGATTGGAGGGAAAGACTGGAAGCCAACAGCCCACTTCTGAGGTTGTTGCCATTGTCAGAGTGAGGACTCAGAGACTGAAATCAGATTCTCCAACCTGGGCTGCTCTTTAGAATCATTTAGGGAGCATTTGAAATATACCACTGCATTGGCTTCAGCCCAGATCTATTAGAACCGAATATTTGGGGGATAGAACCCTGGCATCAGGTTTATAAGAAAATTTCCCTCAGTGAGACTAATGTGCCTATAGGGTTAAAAATTAGTGGTTGTTGAACTTGAAGATGCATCCAAATCTCCTGGGGGGTTTGTTAAACAGAGATCTGGGCTGTAGCCTGAAAATCTGTATCTCTAAGTTCCCAGATGATGCTGGTCCAGAGACCATACTTAGGGAATCACTGCCTTGCATGTACACCCCATTAGTTCTGGCAGGTTAAGCAGAGTGGAGGCTGTGGAATCAAACCTGGAGGGCCCCTCCCTCTGCAGTTAACTGGGTTGAGCTGATATATTAATGTGCCTATGACATGATTTATCTTGTTGAAGATGTGAAAAATTCTAGTTAGCTATCTAAATATTTTTACCTTCCAGATATGTTTATTAGTTAAATTCTTAGACCTAAAGTTTGCCTTTCCTCAGGACAGTGGCTGCTTAAGATTTGATAAAGAAAGTCTAATTTTCAGTTTTTCTTGGTTTCTCCCCTTAAAGAATTTCTCCTACCTATGAACTTGTAGAATGCAAGTACTCTGAGGGAAATGCTAAGATTTGAGTTATGATTTCAGATCTATCGTCAGAAATCAGGCTTTTAAAACAATCACAGTTATGGGGCATTTGATATAATACTCATTGCTCAAACAACTCCTGAAAATAGTCCAAGGCAATTTAACTTTTATTTCCTTATAGAGCTTGTCACCATTTATTAATCTTAATTTCCCTCAACATCACATATCAGATAAGAGACCAATTTTTCTCCTCTGTTTCCATAACATTAATATTTAAATAGCAAAGTATGACACTCACAAACAGCTCAGGAGGAGAGGAATATTTCTAGGAAGAAAACCCTGGATCAAATGCCACCTCAAGGCGATTTCTTTAAAAACCGCCCCAAATGAAGCCAAGTAAACATGCCCAGTGTACCTTGCAGTACAGAATAGAAGGATGAAGAGGCATTGCCTGTGAAAGAACAACATTAAGTAAAATGAATAACATTGTTTCAGAGACTTCCCTTATAAGACTGAAGAAACATTTGGGGAGGTGGAGGCGGAAGGCGGTGCAGGTGGAGATGCTGGCAGAAGTCCTTCTCCTCTGAATGCCAACACAGCTCACTGAAGAATCCAAACACATTTGCTGGTTGCTTTGTGGCTTCAGGAGGGAATTCAGTTTTATTACTTTGGATATCTATTTGGCATCACTCATGTGTCAGGCTCTGTATTACAGGTGGCATGGATACCAAGACAATTGAGGCACAGCAGCAGTCTTCAAATAGCTGATTGAGAGGATCAGACAAAAGCCCAAGTTGGGTGGGACATGCGCCAAGGAAAGATGTAAATATAATGGTGGGTGTGGAGAAAAGGGCACCCTCCTATATTCTTGCCATGCCATGCCATGCTCGTGCGCAATTGTGTCTGACTCCTTGGGACCACATGGACTGTACTGTAGCCCACCAGGCTCCTCTGTCCATGGAATTTTCCAGGTGAGAATACTGGAGAGGGTTGCCATTTCCTCCTCCAGAGGCTCTTCCTGACCCAGGGATCGAAACCGCAACTCCTGTGTCTCCTGCATTGCAGGCAAATTCATTACTGCTGAGTCAGGGGGAAGCCCTTACAGTCTTAGTGGGAATGTAAATTGGTGCTGCCACTATGAAGAACTCTATGAAGATTCCTTAAAAAACTAAAAATAGAGCTACCATATGATCCAGCATCCCATTCCTGGGCTTATATCTGGAGAAAACCACAATTAGAAAAAATACTTGTACCCTAATTTTCATAGCAGCACTATTCACAACAGCCAGCATATGGAAGCAACCTAAATGCCTATCAACAGAAAATGGATAAAGGAGATGTGGTATAAATATACAGTAGAATTACTCAGACATAAAAAAATGAAATAAGGCTATTTTCAGCAATAGCAGTGGACCTAGAGACTGTCATACTGAGTGAAGTAAGTCAGGAAGAGAAAGACAAATATCATGTGATATTGCTTATATGTGGAGTCTAGAAAAAGGGTACAAATGAACTTACCTACAAAACAGAAATAGAGCTACAGATGTAGAGAACAAACTTACAGTTACCCCAGAGGTTAAAGGAGGAGAGGAATAAATTTGGAGATGGAAATTGACATATGCACACTGCTATACATAAAACAGATAACTTATAAGAACCTACTCTGTAGCACGGGGAACTCTACTCAATATGCTGCAATTACCTATATTGAAAAAGAATCTAAAAAAGAGTGGATATATGTATAACTGATTCACTTTGCTGTACACCTGAAATTAACACAACATTGTAAATCAACTATACTCCAACAAAAATTAAAAAAAGGATATCACAAGGATATCACATCTTCTTAATATTTTGAGTACATTTAATAAAGTTTTTAAAGTTCTTTGCTAAAAATGAAACCAAAACAACGACAAAGCGGTGGGCATGTTATGGGGATGGTGGGTGGGTGGGGGGAGACTGGAAAGGCATTGGAAAGAGTTTTGGAAGAGAGGATTCTTGCAAATAAGAGATCAGAAATTTGGGTAAAGGGAGCAGAACTGATTCACTACATGTTTCCGAAGCATTCATTGGGCCCTTACTGTATGTAAGGCACTACATTGGATTCTGGTGATGTGAGTGTAAATAAGACTCTTTCCTGCTCTCAAGGAGTGGGAAAACAGGCAAGGTCAATTACATTGTAGTAAAGGCTTCTTGGAAGAAGTCTTAAGCTGATTCCTAAAGTGAATGAGACTTATTCAAAAGAAGATGGAAAGAAGTGAGGAAAGGAAAGTATACCATTGAGAGAGGAGGTGGCAGGTACAAAAACCTTGAAGAGAGAGAGAACCAGGTGATTGTGGAACTGAAAGGGCCCATGGTGGCTGGAGGATGGAGTGTTAGGACAGGCAAAACAGGAGGTGATGCTGAGGTGTCATGGTGGCCAGGTCAAAAAGGGCCTATCTTTTAGACATCTGTCCACGAAGAGAGTTTAGACGTTTTCTACAAATTCTGGGGAACCACCAAGGGATTTTAACATGGGTACTGTGTGAGAATATTTAAACTTTAGACAGACTCTTCTGGTTACTGCCTGAAAGAGGGTTTGGTAGAAGGCAAGGTAGAATCAGTTGGTGGTTTAAGAGCCTATGACAGTCAGAGAGGAGATACAAGATGGGAGCTAGTAAAGTGGATGGAAAGAAGGGTTGGATTAAAGTAACATCAATGAACTAGAATCAATAGGCTTGATCGGCTGAGAGGATGTGTGGTAGGAGAGGGGGAGTTAAAAATGACTCCACATTTTTTGGGTTGGGCCACATTGATGGTGGTTCCATTTGTAAAGTCAGAAAATAAAGTAGGAATGGGTGTAGGTTGAGGGAGGAGACTAGATGGTATTGAGTTTTGGAACATTCAGATCGAGAGATTCAGTAACCACAGTTGGACACATGACTTAGGATAGAGATCTAGATGGTGTCTGAAGCTGTGTGGCCAGAAGACATCATCCAGGATGAGTGTGGGATGAGAAGAAATAAGAAAAGCCTGCTTTCTGTTACCACTTCTTTGTAACACTGTGTAAAATGATGGTTCTAGGTGGTTCAATAAAGTAAGAAAAAGGTATTAGAAACATAGGGATTGGAAAAGAGGAAATAAAACAGTCTTTATTTGCAGATTATATAATAATTTACATAGAAAACCCCAATTACTCTAAAGATAAATTTTTAGAAATAATAGGAGAGTTTAGTAAAGTATAAGATTAATATAAAAATCAGTGCATTTCTCTATACCAGTGAAACCTATAAGACACAATTAAAGATAAAATAACATCTACAAAATTATCATAGAATATGGAGAATGTAGGAATAATCTAACATAATGATGTAAAAGACTTCTACTGGGAAAATTATTATTTTTTTTTTTTCGGCAGTTAACTTTTTAATTCTCCCGTTAGGTCCCAGACTCGGCACATCTACGGCAGGTTGTCCGCTGCCCCGGCCCAGCCAGTGAAGGGCAGACACTGGAGCCCGCCCCAAGACCGTCTCTTAGGGGCACGAGCCCTCTCCTCTTCCGTATCCTTAACCCGCCTCTTTCTGGGCTTCAAGGTAACCTCCCAGGAAGGTTTCGCTGATAACCTCAGTCAGTCCAGCTTTTCAAGGGGCTGGGGGAGGCAACAGAAGCAAGCCCAAAAAATAGGGACTAGGGTTAGGAGACCAAGGAGGAGGAGTCATTAATTCCTTTCATTAAAGGGAAGTATATAACGGGGGCTTTTTGTAAAAATGTCCCTGAGGTAGACAACCAGAAGCCAAGTTCTGAACAAAGCATCCTGAACAACCGTGCAGACTGCTGCTCCCAGAGTTCTTTCTGCCTTCAATGGAAGATAAGGCTGGGCACAGGGCTGCCACTGTGCAGTTATGAGTGATCCTGATTAAGGGGGAGTCCTTGAACCTGTCACTCAGGCTCTGAGAGGCCGTTCAAGGCACAGCTGGAACTCCTCACAAAAGCCATGTCTGTGCGAAACTTCATGCTGGTGGGTGGCTGGCGGCGGAGCAGCGACTCTCCTTGGTCCTGGGGTAGGGGCTCATCAAGCCAGTGAAGGGCAGACACTGGAGCCCGCCCCAAGACCGTCTCTTAGGAGCACGAGCCCTCTCCTCTTCCGTATCCTTAACCCGCCTCTTTCTGGGCTTCAAGGTAACCTCCCAGGAAGGTTTCGCTGATAACCTCAGTCAGTCCAGCTTTTCAAGGGGCTGGGGGAGGCAACAGAAGCAAGCCCAAAAAAAAGGGACTAGGGTTAGGAGACCAAGGAGGAGGAGTCATTAATTCCTTTCATTAAAGGGAAGTATATAACGGGGGCTTTTTGTAAAAATGTCCCTGAGGTAGACAACCAGAAGCCAAGTTCTGAACAAAGCATCCTGAACAACCGTGCAGACTGCTGCTCCCAGAGTTCTTTCTGCCTTCAATGGAAGATAAGGCTGGGCACAGGGCTGCCACTGTGCAGTTATGAGTGATCCTGATTAAGGGGGAGTCCTTGAACCTGTCACTCAGGCTCTGAGAGGCCGTTCAAGGCACAGCTGGAACTCCTCACAAAAGCCATGTCTGTGCGAAACTTCATGCTGGTGGGTGGCTGGCGGCGGAGCAGCGACTCTCCTTGGTCCTGGGGTAGGGGCTCATCATAGATGGTGGAGATGAGCCCCAAGCCAGTTCCACGGGACCTCTTCGGTTGCCCAAATGGCTGGAGCTTCTCTCCATGGTACCTGAAACAAAAAAAGGGCTTTCAGTGAGAGGGCTGCTCTCTTACCCCAGTAAAGGGGTTGGGAAAGAACAGGGTAATAGCTACTATGTATTTTCAGTTCAGGTGCTCAGTTATGTCCGACCTCATGGACTGCAGCATGCCAGGCTTCCCTGTCCATCACCAAAAATACCTGGTTTGTCCCAAAGACAGAGCAATGAAATCTCCTGCTCCCTCATCTGTTGATGGTGCCAGCAACCAGGGGCCTCACATACTGCTTTCATTTTAAATAGTACACAAAATTCAGAACAACTGTTACCACTTTGTGACTTACAGTCACTCCCTAAGAGCAATCATCAAGTGCAAATTCCTTAGACTTGAGGGAATGCTCCCCCAAGTCTGGTGCCCTGTCTCAGACTCTGCTAAGCAGGTCTGGTAAAGTGTCACTGCACAGCCAGGGCACCATTCCATCTCCAAGTACTGCAAGCCCAGGCCCAGTACCTGCATCGTAGTACACACTCATGTCCACATCCCAGTCATCAGCTGTCTGTTCATCAAAGTCTCCTTCCTCCTCCTGCCAGAACTGGGCGTCGGTATAAAACACCAGGCCGGAGCCGCCCTTCTCCCACTTGAATAATCTAACATAATGATGTAAAAGACTTCTACTGGGAAAATTATTATATAAAATTTTCTTCATCACTGTTAAGGTTGAGGTGAAGTCACTCAGTCGTGTCCGACTCTTCGCGACCCCGTGGACTGTAACCTACTAGGCTTCTCCGTCCATGGGATTCTCCAGGCAAAAATACTGGAGTGGATTGCCATTTCCTTCTCCAGGGGATCTTCCCAACCCAGGGATCGAACCCGGGTCTGCTGCTTTGGAGGCAGATGCTTTAACCTCTGAGCCACCAGGGAAGTCATCACTGTTAAAGAAGGCCTAAAATAGAGGAAGATATTGTATGGTGGCTAAGACAATGTCATAAAGATTTCAATTATTTTCTATAGATTCAGTATACTTCTGATCAAAATCTCAGGCTTTTTTTCATTGTATTTGATAACATTATTTCAAAATTCACAGGAAGGGGTAGAGGGCCAAGAGTAGTCAGGATATTTCTGAAAAGAAAGAGCAGAGAGAAAAGACTGTGAACTGGTATAGGAATAGACAATAGAGCAGAGGATTAGATTAGAGAATCACAGATGAAACTAAGGTTTCACGTGACAGAAGTGACATATCAGATTAGTAAGAAAGAAAGAGTGACCAATAAATGGAGCTGGGAAACATTAGTTATCCATTATCGATACGGAAAAAGATAAAATTGAATCCTTGTCTCACACTGTATCAACTCCAAATGGGTTAAATCAATACAATACTGTAATTAGCCTCCAATTAAATAAATTTAAATTAAAAAAGATTTAAATATACTTTAAATAAACTAAAAGATGAGTTATAAAATTGGGTAAATATTCATAATAGACAGAACTGCAAAGGACTGACATCAAAATATGTAAGTGAAGTGAGTGAAAGTCCCTCAGTCGTGTCCAACTCTTTGTGACCCCATAGTCTATATACAGTCCATGGAATTCTCCAGGCCAGAATACTGGAGTGGGTAGCTTTTCCCTTCTCCAGGAAATCTTCTCAACCCAGGGATCAAACCCAGGTCCCCCACATTGCAGGCAGATTCTTTACCAGCTGAGCCACAAGAGAAGCCCAAGAATACTGGAGTGGGTAGCCTGTCCCTTCTCCAGTGGATCTTCCAGATCCAAGAATCCAACAGGGGTCTCCTGCATTGTAGGTGGATTCTTTGTAACTGAGCTATCAGGGAAGCCTTCAAAAAATGTGTAAACAACTCCTACAAATTAATAATAAAAGCATACAAACACATATCCTCCAATAGAAAAATGGGAAGAACACACAAACAGTAAAATTACTATGTGACCAATAAACTTGTGAAGATTAGTGATCAAAGAAACGCAAACCACTACTACTATGAGTTATCATTTTACATTTATTGAATTAGGTAAAAATGAAAATGTCTGATAATGCCTAGTAGGAGTACAATAACTTTGGAAAAGAGTTTGACATTATTAAAGTGAAACATGTGATCAGTTTAGAAAAGAGTATAGCATTGTCTTCTAAATTTGAATTTTCACATATCCTGTAGCTCCAGCAATTCAACTCATAGGCATATACTCTAGAAAAATTCTTGTACATGTACAGCAGGATACATGTAGAATGAGCATGGCCTCATTGTTCACAACAGGAAAAACCGAGAAACAATTTAAATGCCCAGCATTAGGACAGGGGGAGAATAAATGGTAGTATATTCACACAGCAGATTATTATATGTTATTATCTAAAAAGAAATGAACAGTATCTTGCAACAATATGGATGAATCTAGATAACACTACATTAAAGAAAAAAAGTAATTCTCCAAAGATTACTTACAATATGATATCTCCTTAAAAAAGAAAAGTAAAAATACTGATACATATATACATCTGTATATATAAAACATGTATATATATATATATATATATGCATGGGGGAGACTGGTGGGCTGCTGTCTATGGGGTTGCACAGAGTTGGACACGACTGAAGCGACTTAGCAGCAGCAGCAGCATGCGCTTGTGTATATAGATCAGCCCTGGGATTTCTTTGGAAGGAATGATGCTGAAGCTGAAGCTCCAGTACTTTGGCCACCTCATGAGAAGAGTTGACTCATTGGAAAAGACTCTGATGCTGGGAGGGATTGAGGGCAGGAGAAGGGGATGACCGAGGATGAGATGGCTGGATGGCGTCACGGACTCGATGGACGTGAGTCTGAGTAACTCCGGGAGATGGTGATGGACAGGGAGGCCTGGCGTGCTGCAGTTCATGGGGTCGCAAAGAGTCAGACATGACTGAGTGACTGAACAGAACTGAACTGAATACATTATATAGGTACATATATCATGCATATAAAGGTAGTAAAACTATATACAAAGAAAGCAAAGGGAATGAACCTGGGATTTGAAAGGATGCTTATCTCAGGTGGGGAAAGGAAGGAGGAGGATGGAATGAGGGGGAAATTACATGGTTAGATGTAGATCCTTGTCGAGGTTCTAATGCTGTTTGTGCATTTGTGAATGTTAATACATTATTACAATATGTGCTGCAATTCACGGGGTCGCAAAGAGTCGGACACGACTGAGCAACTGAACTGAACTGAACTGAATACATTATTAAAAATAACCAAATAAAGATACCTCAGGCTTGGACCAATGATGATAAGATCATCAATCAAGGATTATGATGAATCCAGTACTGTGCATCCGAGGTCCAATTAGAGAAAAATAATTTTCTTGAGTGAATGAATGAATCAAAAATCATCAGTGACAGTGATCAGAGACAAACCTGATATAGGCAGACCTTTATCACACTACTGAATTGTATAATAGAATGTACTTGCTAGGGCATCTCTTTAGGGGATTATAAATAAACACAAGGAAATTTAGGAAGAAAAAGTTATTAGGGTAAGCCATGCTTTGTCTAAAAATGTCCCTGGGTCATTTCTAAAAATGATACCGCTTGCCATTCCTTTTTAGCTTCAGTGATACAATCCTTTCACTCTTCCTCTTGTGTGTTTTTCCCCTGCAATTAAAGTGAGCTGTGGGACATCCCTTGTGGTCCAGTGGTTAAGAATCCACCTGCCAGTGCAGAGGACGTGGGTTCAGTCTCTGGTTGAGGAACTAAGATCTCACATGCCTTGTGGATAACTGAGCCCTTGGCTGCAACTTTGGGGCCCCTGCACCACAACTAGACAGAAGTCCACGTGCCACAACTACAAAAGCCCACATGCTGCAACAGAGGCTCGGCACAGCGAAAGACCCCACATGCTGCAACTGAGACCCAACACAGCCAAGCAAACAAATACATATTTTAAAAAGTGAGCTGCCGTTGGATGATTTGCAATTGAATACATGATCTAAGTCATGTGGACCAAAGGAGACACATTTAAAGCACAGCCTTTCTATTTCAGATCATTTTAAATAGTGAGAGCATCCAGAGAATTAACAACTCCCAAATTTCTAATGTGGTACTTTCAGAGTAAATATTTAAAATTTTATACAAATAATTTTCCTTCTTACCATAGTTAACTGGGAATTGGTGATGGACAGGGAGGCCTGGCGTGCTGTGATTCATGGGGTCGCAAAGAGTCGGACACAACTGAGCGACTAAACTGAACTGAACTGAACCATAGTTAACACTAACTGAGCCAACTTAGATTCTACCCTCAGTGTTTTATTAGATTGTTTTTCTCTCATCCTGAATCTTGTCATGTTGTAGTTGGGCTGCTTCATTTGAATACACCCCCCCCCGCCACTGGCCCCCGCCGTGGCCTGCCCACTTCATGTGACTATCACGGACCCTAGTAATGGGATTTTCTCAGCTCGTGGAAGTGGAGACTACCTGTGGTTGACCGTTGACCCAACTTTATGAGAACAATTCAGAAACAGTTTTCCTGTTATATAGCAACACCTGTCCTTTACCTGCCCTAGTGAGTTGTTCCAAGGAACAAGGAACTAGAAAGGAAAACTCTTCAGAAAGTAACAGTCTTAAACATCCATCAAGTCATTTGTCCCCATGACTTCCTTTCAAGAAGGAACTTTTCTCCTTATGGTTAAGATGAACTCTAATGGGTTTATTCACATGTGTTTGCCTCCACTCTCCTATTTTGAGGCAGAAGTGTGCTGGGGAGTAGGGATGTGTGTGGTGGGAATCAGATCACCTTCCTGAGTTCAGGCTTTCTCATGGCAAAACACTCTTTGGTTCTGAACTTTTCTTTTCCTCCATTAAAAACAGCCAACTGACCACCAACTGGTAGTTTCCATTCTCTAAAATTGTGCCTGGACATTTTGGGTTTGAGGTAGAATTATGTCTTTTAGTTGCCTATTTAATTTCTTGCCTTTTTCTAGTTAGTAGAGTATCTGTGTGAGTATGTGTGTGTGCTCGGTCAGTCGTTGTCTAACTTTGCAACCCCGTGGACTGTAGCCCGCCAGGCTTCTCTGTCCATGGGATTTTCCCAGCAAGAATACTGGAATACGTTGCCATTTGCTCCTCCAGGGGATCTTCTCCACCCAGGGATCGAACCCATGTCTCCTGCATTGGCAGGTGAATTTTTTACTTGCCCTTGTAAAGAATCTGCTGCTGCTGCTGCTGCTAAGTCACTTCAGTCGTGTCCGACTCTGTGCGACCCCATAGATGGCAGCCCACCAGGCTCCGCTATCCCTGGGATTCTCCAGGCAAGAACACTGGAGTGGGTTGCCATTTCCTTCTCCAATGCATGAAAGTGAAAAGTGAAAGTGAAGTGGCTCAGTCGTGTCAGACTCTTCACGACCCCATGGACTGCAGCCCACTGAGGCAGCATCAAAAAATAAAATGCTAACCATGTATGGCACAGATGCCCAACTTTGCTGTTGTAAATTCCCAAATTTCTGCTGTGAAATCCCTTTCATTTATTTATTAAAGCTCTGTCTCTCTTTTTTAATGTGAGTCATTTTAAAAGTCTTTATTGGATTTGTTACAATATTGTTTCTGTTGTAGGTTCTGGCCTTTTGGCCACAATGTTCTTGGACAATGTTCTTTACTACTCACTGCTAGATTCCCTGTTTAGTAATGACCATGGAGGTGCATGTTGGTGACTGGAACTTCCTTTCCATCTGGAAGACTCTACCATCCAGAATTCTAATCCTTCTTCTTAGATACATAACCAGAGAAATGGTTCCCAAAGAAGGTACATTTCTCTTTTAGCTCAGTAAGTAGTAAAGTCACTCAGTCGTGTCCGACTCTTTGTGACCCCATGGACTGCAGCCCACCAGGCCTCTCAGTCCATGACATTCTCCAAGCAAGAATCTGGAGTGGGTTGCCATTTCCTTCTCCAGGGGATCTTCCCGACCCAGAGATCGAACCCGGGTCTCCCAAATTGGAGGCAGATGCTTTAACCTCTGAGCCACCAGGGAAGTCACAAGGCATATGGAATCTTGGCTCCTCCCTGACTAGGGATTGAACCCATACCCTCTGCTTTTATGGAAAACTTAACCATGGACCACCAGGGAATTCCTTATGAAATCCCTTTTAGATCTTACTTAGATTTCATTTTAAATATCTCTTGAAAAGGATAAATGTTTGTTCAGATATTGACCATGGAAACGTCATTTCCAAGCAGATAAAATGTTCCACCAGATTGCAAGCCCCTGGAGGAGAGGGTTGTGCTTTATATGACTATCTCCTTGTTGCCTAGCTCCAGGCATGATATCTAGTAAATTTTAGAGACTGAAGGAGAAATTGTTGAGTAATATGGTGACCTCATAGCCTGGGTATTCAAATCATACCCTGCCAATATTCTCTATCTTCCAAAAGTCTTCTTGGGGATGCTAATTGAAAGTACTACTTGGGTAAGCAACTTAAGTCCCAATTGATAAAACTGGGGAGTTTTATCATGATAAAACTGGGGAGAAGAAAGTGGGGCCTCTCACCTCTCCAATGCTCCCTACCCTGAATCTTGGGACTATAATGCTCAGGCATGCCTATGAAGAGATAGACAAAGAGCAGAGAGAAGTGGCTTATCTCAAGAGAGTCTCTGGAAACATTTTCCAGCCAGCCCTCAGAGTAGAAGAGGAAGAATAATAAGGCTGGTTGACCCATGCAGACCTACTGGAGTCTGAGGCAGAAAGGTAAGCAGTATACCTAGGTGCTGATTTTTACAGCAAAGTAATCCTGCCTGTCAGAACAAAAGTGGTCTCACCAGATGTTCCAATCAATCAAGATGAGCAATTCCTCCTCTTTAAGGGAACAGCTAACAAGAGAAGCTGTCAAAAGGGAACAAAGGTGGTGGAGAGCCCACTCCCAGGGTGAGCACTCAATATGTGTTTGTTAAAGAACGAATGAAGTCAGTCAGTGTTGCTAGGGAGTTGTTACTATGAGGAATACCATTTGCATGCAAATTTTACATTATTAGCAATGAAGAGCCTCTAGCAAGTAGCCTGATGGAAGGGCCAATATGTTGCTTTTCTGAATAAGACATGGATGAAGAGGAATACTGCTGGTATTCTGCAGAACCCGAAGGAGAAACTTGGCTGTAGTTATGTTACTTTAAGACTGTGAGGTCAAGTAGGTAAGTTCTGGAGGCACTATAGAAACAGGAATGGATTTCATGTGGAAGCTCAGAATATTGGATTTCCAATTCTCTTCTCCAATTCAGTCTCTTTTTCCCCACGCATGGAAAAAAGAATATTTAGGTCCCAGTTCCTGTAAGATGCCAAATTGAGCCAGAGCTAGTTGTGATGCTAGGCTTATACATTTAAAAGCTAATGGAAACTGAAGACAAATTAGGAAAAAGTATGCAAATGATTAAAAAGTTTAGAAATACTTGGAGTGGAAGTTATGCTAGACAAAGGAGATATATATTTATTTGGGAAATATATATTTGGGAAAGTGTTTATTTCAGCTAAAACACAGCCAAAGAAAGGTCTGATATTACATCAAGGTAAATTTAGGATTGGGAGAACTTTCTGATAAGGATTATAAAAAAATCAGAGGTGATAAAAAATTATTTTTTGAATAAATGATCAGTCATGGAATCATTCTTTAAAACTTTTTACAGTACATATTGCTTTGCAGTTTTGATGTTTAGGAATCACAAAAATTGACCAGATGATTTCTCATCTCCCTTCCAGCACTTTAATTCTACAAATGGCCCAGAGTGATTGATTATTTACCCCATACTCTAAAGAGTACATAGAGGCCACAGGTAATCTCATCTTTGCAGCATGTATCCACACTCACTCCCTGGTTTTCCACCAGAAACATTTAGGCTTTTTCTCCATTGGAAAATTGCTATCATTGTTTGCTCTCTATAGTGCTATTATTTATTCTAATCACTGAGGCTGTGTTACGCGGTCCCTCTGATACACATCAGTGCGAGTTATACATGTGCTGTAAGGAGGGGAAAATGAACCTCTAAGCTGTAGTCAAATTGGTTTCCTAAATGATGCCACACGTTTTAACTGGAATTTGTGTAGTATTCTAGTGGAAAAAAGAAGCTGGGGGTGGAGGGAAGGATTCTTTTGGTTTTCAGGCTGTTAACTGTAATTAGCCTGGTTTCTGAGATGTAATTATCTTGCAATCTCAAAGCAAACACCCTGGAGGAAATTGCACTGTTAAAGACAGCATGGCATTAAAAATAAATTATTACCCTGGTGCCTGCTATTGCTGCTTATGCTTTGTGATTTGTCGGGGTTTCCGTTAGCAAGTGCTTGTTTAGGGCTGGAGTTGTGCAGCCATGTTGCCACTGTTTGTGCTAGAGAGGTGGGAAGCATGGTTTGCTTCATTGTAATAATGATGTGAAACTTACACGGTGGTGAAGGCTGGTGTGGTACCATCCATGTTTCCTTACTGATCACCAGTCACCAAAAGACCCCGGGATCAGGGAGAAGGAGCACTGGGAATCCTCTTAACCCGCTGACGTGGATGGATGAGTAGAGAGGAGCGTCTTAATCCAAAGGTCAGGCAATTCAAATTATCCGCCAGGAAAGAATTCAAATTCTTTGGAGATAACTGAGAGGAAGCAAGAATCATCCCTCCCTATTTTAGGACCAAGCATCCAGGGGTCATGAATCATCATCACTGACCAATGACAGAGGCTGGAAAGACCACGCATGTCATGGGGTTTGAAATCAAAGACTTGTAGGTTTGAACATAGGATTGCGCAGCATGTATACTGCACAGAGTGTCCCCACTGAGCGGACAGGCGGAGGCCGACATCTCACCAGTGCCCCCTGACCAAGCTGTGTGCTCACAGGGCTTCATCCACTCAGGGGAAGGGTACTTTTTTCCAATTTGCTTATTCCGTGGGGAATGCTGTATAAAATTTATCTGTCCAGGATATTTTACAAAGATGCTATATAAGCCACTATTTATCTCTGTGTGATTTTGATCAAATTACTTATTCTCTTTGAAACTCAGCTTTCCCAAGTTAAAAAAAAAATATTCGTCCTCCTCCTCTTCCTTCTGAGGATTATTCTGTGGACTCAATGCTGACTCTGAGAAGCTTGTGCTCAATAGGCGGCAAGAGTTTTGATGATAGTAATGGTTATGACCACGACGCTCACTATCATCAAGTGTTCTCTAGATTGGAGCTTGAACCAAGTCCTGGGTCAGGCACAGGGACCTACAAGAGGCATGAGAACTTGGCTTCCTCTCTGATAGAGCTGAGGGTTTGGTTGGAGGGGCAAAGAGAGCAATAAGGAATTCACTGTGCCATGACTTTGTGTGGGTTCTGTTGGGTAAAATTCCACAGCCCCTGTAACAATTAATCTTTGCTATTAACTCTTTGCTGAGGCTAGCTTTTTTTTTTTTTTTTTGGTAACAGAGGGAGAAAAATGGGGAAACTCTATAGTATTTGGAGTTGAAGATAGTGTATAGTGAAGTGAAGTCGTTCAGTCTTTTCCAACTCTTTGGGACTCCCTGGACTGTAGCCTATTAGGTTTCTCCTTCCATGGGATTCTCCAGGTAAGAATACTGGAGTGTGTTACCATTTCCTTCTCCAGGGGATCTTCCTGACCCAGGGATCAAACCCGGGTTTCCCGCATTGGAGGCAAATGCTTTAACCTCTGAGCCACCAGGGAAGTGATGCAAAAAGAGAAGATATGGGAGAGGAATAGGAGAAGAGGGAGCTATCAATAATTCAAACAACGCTTTGACTAACTAGAATATTTTCCTTTTCTTCCAATAGGCCAGGTTGAAATGTATTACATGTTTTTATTAGAAGAACTTCAGTTTTGCTCACATCACTACTTTTTCCCTTAAATTTTATTTGTACCTCTGATATTTCATTAAATGAATTATGAAATAAAAGGCAATTAAGTCCATCCAGGTTTATGTCTCATCATCAGGAATATTAGGTTAAATTTGCACAGAGCTATTCAGTTCAGTTCAGTTCATTCAGTCGCTCAATCGTGTCCGACTCTTTGCGACCCCATGAATCACAGCACGCCAGGCCTTCCTGTCCATCACCAACTCCCGGAGTTCACTCAAACTCATGTCTATTGAGTCCGTGATGACATCCAGCCATGCAGAGCTATTAATCACGGCTTATTAACAAAATATACAAAAACCCTACCCTGGTTTTATGAGTTTTAAGACTAGAGTAGAATGTATGCTCAAAGGTCATCTCCTAGGTTGCTTTAACTTTGAGAGTGACTTTACCACGTTGGTCCTATAGATGCCTTGTTTAATTGTTAAAGAATAAAGGGCAAGAAGAAAGTTCACAATTTCTCTTTCAGATAAATCTGTCAGTATTTAATAGAGTTTGAAAAGAACATTTGGAGTCGAGATTAAAATTTTTTCTTTGGTAGATTCTTAAAAAAAAGAGAGAAATACTTTGTAAACAAACAATATCCTTACTCATTTATTTAACTAATATCAATTAATAAAATTCATGTCCAATAATATGAGCAACAGTGCAAATTACAATCCACTCCTCCCAGAAGTTAGAGGGCATATGCATGGGGGTTTCCATTTATAGCAAGATGGTGAGCTAATTGCCTTGAAACGCCTCTTCTGACAGCAACAAAACTAGGACAGTGAATAAAATGAAACAAACAAACCTTCTTTTAAATGCATAGCAGGTTAGGAAAGAAAAGACTCAGACCAAAACATGAAAATAAAACTGAAAATCAGACTGGCATCTAGGCACTCACATCCGCTGCCGTGGGATGTGCTGTTGGTCTCAGTAAGCAGATGACTTCAGTTTAAAGACCACAGGAATTAAGGCCTTGGGTGTTCCTGCAGCAGGATGTTTAAACTGAGACCCCTCTCCCCTGCGCAAAGCCTGCACAGGTCTACACTCTCAGTGAAATGGTGGTTGAAAATATCCACCTACTGGCAAAACAAAATAAAAAATGAAAGAAAGTGAAATGAAAAACTTACAGACAGGATTTCTTTGGTGTTTCAGTGGTTAAGATCTGCCTGCCAAGGCAACCCACTCCAGTACTCTTGGACGGAGGAGCGTGGCAGGTTGCAAAAGAATTGGACACAACTGAGGGACTGGGCCCACACACACTCCAATGGAGGGGACACTGGTTTGATCACTGATCTGGGAAGATTCCACATGCTGCCGGGCAACTAAGCACACATGGTGGTTGAAAATATCCACCTACTGGCAAAACAAAATAAAAAATGAAAGAAAGTGAAATGGAAAACTTACAGACAGGATTTCTTTGGTGGTTCAGTGGTTAAGATCTGCCTGCCGAGGCAACCCACTCCAGTAATCTTGGACGGAGGAGCGTGGCAGGTTGCAAAAGAATTGGACACAACTGAGGGACTGGGCCCACACACACTCCAATGGAGGGGACACTGGTTTGATCACTGATCTGGGAAGATTCCACATGCTGCCGGGCAACTAAGCACACGCATTGCAACTACTGAAGCACACAGAAGCCGCCTCAGTGAGAAGCCTGTGCACTGCAACTGGAGAGTAGCCTCTGCTCGCTAGAGCTAGAGAAAGCCCGCGTGCAGCAATAGACACAGCACAGTCAAAAATAAGCAAAAAGAAATGATAAAAAAACTTATAGGAATACTGGTGGCTCAGAGGTTAAGGCATCTGCCTCCAATGCGGGAGACCCGGGTTCGATCCCTGAGTCGGGAAGATTCCCTGGAGCAGGAAATGGTAACCCACTCCAGTATTCTTGCCTGGAGAATCCCATGGACGGAGAAACCTGGTAGGCTACAGTCCACGGGGTCGCAAAGAGTCGGACACGACTGAGCGACTTCACTATACTATACTATATAGGAATACTTGGTTTGTTTTGCCTAGGGAAAAAAATATCTCATGAGAATTCTTAAGGCCATCCTATTATCCTTACCTGCATGATCAAGGGAACCCAAGCAAAAATGTTAACATGAAATTGATGCCACACTAGTAAAACCTAAGGGGCACCATTCTGGAAGGAGCCTCCAATGTGGGAGACCCGGGTTCGATCCCTGAGTCGGGAAGATTCCCTGGAGCAGGAAATGGTATTCTCCAGTATTCTTGCCTGGAGAATCCCATGGACGGAGAAACCTGGTAGGCTACAGTCCACGGGGTCGCAAAGAGTCGGACACGACTAGCGACTTCACTATACTATACTATATAGGAATACTTGGTTTGTTTTGCCTAGGGAAAAAAATATCTCATGAGACTTCTTAAGGCCATCCTATTATCCTTACCTGCATGATCCAGGGAACCCAAGCAAAAATGTTAACATGAAATTGATGCCACACTAGTAAAACCTAAGGGGCACCATTCTGGAAGGACAGCGTTTCAGTCTAGATTGCACAAGATTCCTACAGCTAAAGCCGTGCCAAACTCAAGACTATGATTCAATATTACAACATACACGAGAACCAGTCCACCACAAGTGGACAACTCACTACAAGGGACAAAAGAATTAAGAAGTCCCTAAAATTTCAGGTAACAGAATTATTGGATGCATTCTCTAAATGAAGTTGTTTAAATTGACTAAACACACACAAAAAAGACATAAAAATATAATAAATAAATAGTACCTATATAATTATCAGATAGTTTTGTAAAGAATAGAATAGGACTTCTGGAGGTTAAAACATAAAATAATTGAATATAAAAATTCAAAAGACAAGGTAAGTATAGATTAGGCAGTGATGAAGAGTGAACAAGTGAATTGGAAGATATTTGAAGAGATAAAAAGAAGGAAAATATGAAAGAAAGATAAAGAGATAGAGAGTAGAGTGAGAAAGACTGAGAAGCATAATGTAGAATTTTTAAAGACTATAATAGAAATACTGAGAAAGAAGTAATATTAGAAGAAATAATGCCCTGAGAATTTTCTAAAATGATGAAAGACATGAATTTTCAGACTTAGGAAATACAGAAAATCCAAAACATTTATATTTTTTAGTAAACTAATTTCCTATTCAAGTATATATTAATGAAATTTGAATACCTCAAAGACAAAGAGAAAATGGTAAAAGCAGTCATAAAACTAATAAAAATTACCTGCTAAAGAAGGAAATTAGACTGACTGCAGGCCTCACTATAGGGACTATGGAAACTAGAAGACAGTGGAATAAGGTCTTCTGTGTGTTAAATGAAAGTAACTGTTTACTTAGAATTTTATGTTCAGCTTAATTATGATTCCATAATGAAGGTGGGTGTCTTTATATAGATTTCCAGACAAAAGCAGAGATTATTTACTGTTAAGAAGACTTTGCTAAAGGATTTTCTGAGATAAAGTGCTCAATCTGGCTGCATATTAGCATTATTAGGAGAGACTTATGACGTACTAATGCTTGTCTTATATACCCTCAAGGATTTATAGGTAATTGTTCTGTGGTACACACTGGGAACTGGAATTTTAAAACTATCCTTACATGATTCTGGTGTGTATCAAGTTTGAGAACCACTGGTATAAAAAGGATGTACTTTGTGAATAATGAAATTGGACCCAAGAAGTAACGATTAACAAATAATTGTTAAGTATGTGGATAAACCTAAATGTTCATTGACTGAATAAAAGAACAATAATATTGGTAAAGAGAATATGAAAGCATCATCAAGGTAGATGACTGGACAGAAATAACATGTAAGAAGAGAGAGAGGTGATTGGAAATTCAAGGCATTTAAGGCCTTTTATTAGCCAGAAGGAGGGTTGGTATATTAATTAACTTTTAAGTAAGCATGTTAAAAAGTTAAGGGTAATACTAAATGAATAGAAGTGTAATATGTAATTTCTAAATTGGAAGAAGCATTAATTTGGCAGGATTATGAGACGAGGATGTGAATGCAGGGGGGCACTTGGTGACAAGGGCAGTGGAAGTAGGAGGGGACGAGGCCGTTGCAGGAGAAGTTAGGAACTAATGTGACCTCATGACCAATGTGCTAAAGGTATGTATTAGGAGAACAGAGGAAGAACAACTCCACTCTCAACATAGCACTCCAGGATGTGTAGTCAGGCCAACAAGGAAAATGAGGGTGAGAAGGTTCAAAGTCAAAGGGCTGGACAGACTTTGTGAGTGGTTGGTAAACTGGCTTCACATATTTAGGGATAGTGTTTAGTAGTAATGCTTGGTGGCTGACAGCTGAAAGTGGAAGGGAATCAGACCATCTATCTAGGAAGAGGGCAGAAAAAGCAGAAGAAAGGGCAGAGGACTGAATGTAGGTGTCCATGTTTAGGGAACATAGGGAGGAAAGCGACTAACTCTGCTCCATATAAAGGGGATTGTTTGCACTGACACCATATTCAAAGCAAACCTTTAAGATGGGGAAGACAGAACTTCCTTCCAAAGATCACTGCTTGTCTTCTTATTGATGGATATAAATGCTTAGGATGTCAGCACTTATACTATTTTAACTTTATTTTCTAAGTAAAAAAAGAGGTTTGAACTGTTAACACAAAAGAAAACAAAAGGCTACCAGGTGAGAAATCCTCTATTCTTTTTCTCCTCTATTTTAAGTATCATATTGCTTCATTCAGAGTCATGGGTGGACTTGTAGAGGATGAAAAATTGGCTGCCAACTTTTTGATAAATCCTCACATTAAGAGGTGAAGTCCTCCTTTCCCTTAAATCTGGGCTGGTTTGTGACAGCCTTGACCAAAAGAGAGGGCATAACAGATTCTACACCAGTTCTAGGTCTAGAGTTTTAGGACCATGCAAGGTGGAGGTCACCATGCTGTGAAAAGTTCAAACCAGGTCCATGGGGAAGTCCTGTAGGGTGAAACTCCATATAGAGGGAGGCCAAGGAGCACAGGGCTGCCACCCATGTGAGTGAAGTAGCTATCTTCTAAGTAAATGATTCTGTTCCAGCTGTCCCAGCTGAAAACATGTGGACCTGAGGAGGATAGCCAAGCTCACTCTCACTGTATTTCTCAGTCACAACAACATGGAAAAAGAGGAGAATAAGAAGATTGTTTTGGCTACTGGTTTGCGGAAATTTGTTACCTAGCAATAGAGAATCAGGAAACGACTGCTTCTTTCAAATACTAATCACTGCAGGGACCCTAGAGCCACTGTTAAGACCTCCCACCACCACTTGGCTTTCTTTGTCTTTTCAAGTATTTTAAAAATCCTTCTCTCTTTATTCTTCACACTTCTACCCTTAAATTACAAACACAGCCCAAAACATTTCCCCCATGGTTTTGCTTTTGCCTCAGTCTCTGGAATGTCTTTTATTCTTCTCTTTGGAAGATTTGCCCTTCTTATCAAGTCTTATTTACTAAGATCTTATTATATCACCATAGTGGAATGAATCAGAATTTGTGAAAAATAAATTACAGACTTTCTTGCTTATAATATAGACATTTTTAAAGGGATGCAGTTTTTACTTGCAGATAACACAGCAATATATACTAACTGCTAAGTGCTTTTAAGCTGACGTTCGTCTAAGCCTGCTTTAATGAACAGATAACTCATTTATAATTAGCAGTGCCAATTAATTGGCATGCAAACAATTAAAGTGATTAAAGTGCTAAAGTTCTTAAGAACAGTTTTTCCTAAGTAGGTTGTAGACAAACCCTCCTTGACCCTGCATTTTGTTTACATGATTAAATTGCTGAGGAAGCCTGATTTGGAATACGTGAACCCCATTTATGCAGAACTTATTATACTCTGATCTTTTAAATCAACACTCTAAAAAAATGTTTAAATTACGCATGTTTGTCATCCTCTTGCCGTTATCTCCCACTCCTAACTTCAGCCTCCACCCAGGACCTTGGTAGATTTGAAACTGTCAAAATCCTATCCAGATGACTTTTCTCTCCAAGTCATCTATCTTACAGCCTAGAAATGGGATCGAAGGCTGTGGGTTTTATTTTAAACGGCTATGACACGCTTCTAACAAATGGAATGTACCAGAAATGACATTGTGTGATCTCTGAGGTTAAAACCAAAACAGACATTGCAGTTCCTGTCTGGGCCATTGGGAATGTGCTTTTGAGGCCCTGGCTGCCATGTAAAACTGTCAGCCCCCTTGAGACTGCCACGCCATGAGGAAGCCCGGGTCACATGGGTAGATGTGTATAGGTGCTCCAGTTGACAGCTCCAGCTGCGATCCCAGGTTGCAGCCAGCATCCACACCTGACATGAGTGAAAGTGCCTGTGGATGGCTCTAGACCCCAGCCACTGAGTCACCTCCAGCCTTCAAGCCTTCCTAGTGGAGGGCCCAGATATGCTGGGGCACCGACAAGCCACCTCTGCTGTGCCCTTTCCAGATTTCTGGCCCACAACTGCTGTGAGAATAATAAAATTGTTGCTGCTCTATTCCGCTAAATTTGGTTTGCTTTATGATGTAGCAACAGTAATTGCAAAAAGGCTTTCTCCTTCTTAAGGCTCTATAAAACTTCCACCTCTTATTTTTTTCCCTTTCACATATTTTTCTGGTTTCTGTTTTATCCCTAAATGTCTTACTCTACACTCTGTGTGTTTACTGGTTTTTAATAAAATTTCCCTTAATCTCAGTTGAAAGTGACTAGGATTCAAATCCTCTTTGGCAGGTTATTAATCCTCTGAGTCTCAGCTGCCTTGATGATGAGAGAGTCATACCTGCCTTATAGGGCTGTTGTGAGGATTAGAAATATTGCAGGGAGAGTACCTGGCACTACTGGTAATTAGTGGTAGGAGTCTTTGGATTCAGGTTATTTAACCCCAAACCTCAACTTCCCGTTTGTCCAAAGCACATTGCTCTAATCGAGAGTAGCTTTGTATTCTAAGAGGGAGTTTGGTGTGTATGTGGGTGCATGCTTATTGTCTGTTCTCTGCTGGATAAATGACTGTGTCCTTATAGCCCACCCGTCACTGCATGAGGTTGGAAAACAACAGAAACAACCAAATGAAAGCAAGCCAACCAAAACCAGCTCCAAATTAGGAGTTGAAATTAGGAGGGAAATGGGAGTGGATTTAAAAGGGTATCATGAGGGAGCCTTTTGGGGATGAAATGTTAAGTACCTCAACTGTGTGACGTCAGTATTTCATTGTGTTATTGTATTCTTGTTTTGTAAGATGTGACCTTTGGGAAAACTGGCTGAAAGGTAAAAAAGATGGCTGTGTATTATTTCTTTTTAAAAATATTTATTTGTCTGCAACAAGTCTTAGTTGCAGTATGTGGAATCTGGTTCCCAGACTAGGAATTAAACTCACCACCCCCAACCCTCCCACAATGGGAACATGATTCTCAGCCACTGGACCATCAGAGAAGTCCCTATATTATTTCTTGCTACTGTGTTTGAATAAATAATGATCTTAAAATTAACAAAAAGTATAAAAAAACCCAGCTCTGAACTCTCACCATGATTATATTTGTCTAAGGAAATCTGCAAAGCATAGAGACCCGATAATTAAATAGAACCCACTGGGTGGCCTGTCTATGGCAGAGCCTCCAGTTTGGAGAGAAAGGTCCACACCTTCCTTGGCTGGAGCTGTATTTGCTTTCTGGAAGGGACATTCTTGGTAGCACAGATTCTGGACATTTTGATGGGTAATTTTAAAAGATATGGACCTCCTCTCCAGAAAAAAGAACGCACCCATCCTCCCACAATGTTTTGTCTGCCATGTTAGATTGTTCATTGTTGCTGTAAACAACAGATGTTGAAGTCTGTTGAAGAAGCCTGTAGGAATTCAAGTGTTTGGTTTTGTGATCCTGGGATGGTGACTAGTTCTGACTGAAACAGGGAGGGCTGCCCTGTGAATGTTGCCTTGTAAGGCAGGAAGCCACTGTCTATTTAGCGTCTACTGTCGATCAGGGGCTTCACACTATTGTTGTTGAGTCGCTAAGTCGTGTCTGACTCTTGTTGACCCCATGGGCTGCAGCATGCCAGGCTTCTCTGTTCTTCACTATCTCCCTGAGTTTGCTCAAATTCATGTCCATTGAATCGGTGAGGCCATCCAATTATCTCATCTTCTGTCACTGCCTTCTCCTCCTGCCTTCAGTCTTTCCCAGCATCAGGGCCTTTTCCAGTGAGTCGGCTTTTCCCATCAGGTGGCCAAGTATTAGGCTTCAGCTTCAGCATCAGCCCTTCCAATGAATATTCAGGGTTGATTGCCTTTAGGATTCCCTGGTAGCTCAGCTGGTAAATCATCATCCTGCAATGCAGGAAACCCTGGTTTGATTTCTGGGTCTGAAAGTTCCCCTGGTGAAGGGATAGGCTACTCAATCCAATATTCCTGGGCATCCCTGGTGGCTTAGATAGTGAAGACTCCCTCTGCAATGCAGGAGCCTTGGGTTCAGTCCCTGGGTTAGAAAGATCCCCTGGAGGAGGGCATGGCAACCCACTCCAATATTCTTTCCTGGAGAATCCCCATGGACAGAGGAGCCTGGTAGGCTGCAGTCCTTGGGGTCGCAGAGTTGGACATGATTGAGTGACTAAATACACACAGCATTTATGATTGACTGGTTTGATCTCCTTGCTGACAAAGGGACTCTCAAGAGTCTTCTCCAGCACTACAATTCAAAAGCATCAATTCTTCAGTGTTCAGCCTTCCTTCCTTGTGGTCCAACTCTCACATCTGTACATGACTACTGGAAAAAGCATAGCTTTTAATTTCATTGCTGCAGTCACTGTCTGCAGTGATTTTGGAGCCCAAGAAAATAAAATCTATCACTGCTTCCAATTTTTCCCTGTCTATTTGCCATAAAGTTATGGAACCGGACATCATGATCTCAGTTTTTTTTTGAGTGTTGAGTTTTAAACCAGCTTTTCACTCTTCTCTTTCACCTTCATCAAAAGTTTCTTTAGTTCCTTTGTGCTTTCTGCCATTAGGGTGGTATCATCTGCATATCTGAGGTTTTTGATATTTCTCCCAGCTATCTTAATTCCAGCTTGTGGTTTATCTAGCCTGGTATTTCACATGATGTACTCTGCATGTAAATTAAATAAGCAGGGTGACAGTATATAGCCTTGATGTACTCCTTTCCCAATTTTCAACCAGTCCATTGTTCCATGTCCAGTTCTAACTGTTGCTTCTTGTCCTGTACCTAGGTTTCTCCAGAGACAGATAAGGTGGTCTGGCATTCCCTCCCTTTAAGAATTTTCCACAGTTCATTGTGATCCACACAGTCAAAGGCTTTAGGGAAGTCAATGATGCAGGAATAGATGTCTTTTTGGAATTTCCTTGCTTTTTCTGTGATCCAGTGAGTGCTGGCAATTTGATTTCTGGTTCCTTTGCCTTTTCTAAATCCAGCTTGTACATCTGGAAGTTCTTGGTTCACGTACTGTTGAAGCCTAGCTTGAAGGATTTTGAGCATGACCTTGCTAGCATATGAAATGAATACAGTTGTATAGTAGTTTGAACATCCTTTGGCATTGCCTTTCTTTGGAATTGGAATGAAAACTGACCTTTTCCAGTCCTGTGGCCACTGCTGCATTTGCCAAATTTTCTGGCATATACAGTGCAGCACTTTCACAGCATCATCTTTTAGGACTTGAAATAGTTCTATAATTTCATCACCTTTGCTAGCTTTGTTCATAGTAATGCTTCCTAAGGCCCACTTGACTTCACACTCCAGCATGTTTGGCTCGAGAGCCTGGATAGGTATTTTAGCTCTACTTTATTTTGAGATCAAGAGAAGTTATGTGGCTTTTCCAAGGTCTCACAGTTAATAAGTAGTAGGGCCCAGATGCCAACATCCCATGGTCTTCTATTAGTTTCTGTTTGTGTCTTGGGTTGCTAGCTGAGACCTGCATCTCTCAACAGATCATGACTGGAGAACGTGTTAGCCCTGGGCTTGCTGTATTACTTTCTATGTCCTCTATGCCCCATCTTCCATCCCTGCCTCTCTCTGGCCCTCTTAACGACTAGAATATAGTGTGGGCTGGCTGTGAAGTTTATGTTTTGTTGCTGGCAAGGCTTGAGAGAAGCAGTAAAAGATAGTGATATGAACCAGGGTCCCAGAGTCTGTATGCTAGACCTGGAATCCATTGAGCCTCCCCAACATTTATCTAGCATATTTGTTTTAGAGCTTTTTCATTTCATAATAAGCTAGGCATGCCAGACATTTTTATGTCCATTTACAACTGTGGACACAGAACTTTTTCAAGAAAATTGTCTTACCAGGTCTTCTAATTCTGGTTCCCAGTCTCTTTCCATTACCTTCTAGCTGCCTCTTTTGGATAATAAGGTTAAGCACTGCCATTCTGGGAAACTGAAGCTATAAGAATGAAAACATGATGGCTTGGAGCAGTAAGTCATAAGTCATGGTGATTGGGAGATGGCTTTCCTTGCTCAAGTTCTGGGAAGCAGCCATCACAAATGTAGCTAATGTATAACATGCAGTAATCTGGGAAATTGTAACATGAGATCACATAATGGCAGTGGCTTTTGAAAGATAAGGAAACTGATAAGGGATATTGAGAAAGGAACACAGGAGACTAAGATTTTAAACGATTTCCTCTAATGCTGCCAGGGGAGAGCGTGATCTGACTTCAGATGCCCTGCACTGGTTCTTCAGACTGAAATATCCCTCCAGTGAAGAAGGGCAATCCATCAAGCAACCAGTGCTGGAAAGTAATTCTCTGAAAGAACAGTGTCCATGGCTCATGTTCTCTGCTTTCCAGCAGAGAACTTGCAATTTGGCGTCCTGAGTGCTGATGACTGGTGTGAGTTTTCTCAGTGAGACCCCTCCTGCCAGGAACTAATAAGGGATATTAGCCTATCAATCACTCTCTGGTGATTTCAGTTCCCAAGATTTAGTCTCTTGTTGTCCGATCCCCTCTGTGGGAACTGGTAAGAACTTGACTCTACTAAGATGTTGAGCAGATTTTGGGCTTTGGGAACCTACTTCATTGTAGCCATGCTGGAGAGGTTCTCACCTGAAGAAGACAGAATCTTTCTCATGATGTGGCCTTGGTAGCCTAAGAAGCTAACATATCTTGTTTTGTCCAGGAACTCAGCATGTCTATCTAGTCCTAAAGCGTCAAAGAGCAGATGTTTTGAAGAACATGGGTATGTGTTTGAGCAAGAATCTTGCAGAAGTATTCCTAAACACAGCCTCCTGTGAGGGTCTCAAACTCAGGTTAGTACCCCAAATAGAGATGTACTCTTTACTTCTAGGCTAAGTGCCGGGAGGGCCCCTTTGGGCCTTTGTTGCCCTATGGTTTTGAAGAAAGAACTCACATAGGAAGCCTAGAGGGACAGAGCAGCGTCTCAGGATGCAACCTGGTAGTATATCTTTTGGGCAACAGCTGGTCAGCCCTGGGACAGATAGAGAGGAGGCAGCACAGGGGAGGAGAAGGAGAATCTCTTACTGGTCTGGAGGCTGGGAAGTTGGCTGGTGAGGATGCCAGTCAGATGTGGCTCCTGAATGCTTCTTGTGGAAATCCTTCCCATGGCCTTCTCACCCCTCCTTGGTAGTGCCCCCACTCCACCCCACCCTCATTGTGGTCAACACCCTGAGACAGGTTGGCTTGGAGGGGTAGATCCCTAATCAATGGATGGAATACTCTGAGATTCCATCATGAAGAGGTCACCCAGTGAGCCATTGAGTGGACTCAGGATTCTGGTTTGCTGGGACTCAGTAACTCAGACAGGTGGGGAAGGGGCAGAAATTGGATGGCCTGGCTGTCAAGGCAGTGCGTTACATAGTGTCCTATTGGTGTGCAGGGTTTGGTGAGCCCTAGTACAGTGTGGGGAGGGAGTGTCACATCTGATGGCTGAAGTTGAGTGAAAGTAGGTGACGCTCAAGTCAGACGGCATCTATGTCAGGGCTCCACACCACTTATCAGGAGCAAACAGAATAACATACAGTACAGTCTTTGTACTATGCCTGATAAGAGCTTAACAGTGGCAACCACTGCCATTAACATCATTAGCATTGTCATCATCATCATCTTCATAGTACTTTACACCTCTTCATGTGGCATTCAATAAGACTGATAGTTGGCTATAGAAATTATAGTAAATTATTCTACAATTATACTTAGTCCATTGTTGATTCATGGCAGTGGCTGGATCCTTAGTGGCTTCCCAGAGTTTTGGAAGAGCCCATGAGGAACAAAGGTGATGTACTCAAGATCAGGGCCAGGCAGGTAGGATGCCTAGGTTAATTAGGTTAGTGTAGAATAATAGGGAAGGGTGGGACCTGGAAATGTATGCCTCTTCAAAAGACGGTGACTCATCGACTCCAGTTGGTTGTTGCCAGGCAGATATATGGGTCCAGGGATTCTAGCTCTTCTGATCATTTATGAAAGATAGAAATCCAGATTTGAAGGTAGAACTTTACAGTTTTAAAAATATAGTGAGCCAAACAAAATGTGTCTGTTGGCTGTATGGGATCTATTCATTGTCAACTGGGATACTCTGAAGCAAGAATGCCCTTGCCCCATGGTCAACCAGTGAAACCCCTGCAGGATGGCCTGATTGTCCTTTCTAAGTCCTCCTTGCATGGCAGTGTGACAAGTCTCTGAAGTGCAAATCTGGAAAGGGCCAGGTCAATAGGTCCGTAAATGCAGCCACCTACTATTGCTTACCTGCTGTTTCAACAGTAATTGGATTGGACACAGATTCTTATCCCTCACCCAACATCACTCACCCCAGGTTCAAACTCACATTGGAGCAATCTGGAGAGTCAATGTTCCTCTTGTTTACAACCTTGCCGGTGATACAAGCCAGGGCTTAACCTCTTAAAAGCTGCAGAAAACAGGAGTCAACTTGAAGAAATGAAACCTGGGTGATGCTAAAACATAACGGCAGGACCAGCTGCCTGGTTGTGTAACCTATGCATTTGCACAAGGCGGTGCTAAGAAGGGCCCACACTTGATTTTATGTTCTGTTCTGGTTGTTTTGAAATTCTTAACATTTTCTGAACAACAGTCCTGTGTTTTCATTTTGCACAGGGCCCCACAAATTATGTAGCCATCCTGCATAAATATGATGAGAGCTGGAACCAGATCACATAAGTGGAATTCTTTTTTGGCAGGGGGGTTGGAACTTCCTACAGATAGATAAGTTTGTACTTTATGTGAGTTGAGGAAATACCCACAGAAACCAGGGAGCAGGAAAATGCATTCCTGATCATTATAAAAGATGAGGATGTTCTCTTCTGCTTTGTCATGAGTAGAGTGGGGGGAAAGAGTCAGTTTCCCATGATGTGACTATTTTCCAGGGCTTTCCCTCTTGTCTCAGGTCCTGGGTCAGCATTGCATAGGAGATGCAAGCAGGCATGGAATTAATGGTGGGGATAGTTTCCATGTTAGCATCAGAGGATATTGAAGAAAAAGACAACACCCTATGGATAGGGGAGCCACGAGATTCCAATGTTCTTTTGATCATTTCCAGCTCAATTCTGGAGTTATCTAGGAGCTAGGTGTACAATGGGCATCAGAACAGTTTTACTGATGCATTTCATTTGGCACTATAGATCAAAACAGAGGATGCTGTGAAGCTACCAAAGGCCTTCACTGAACCTCTGCGAGAGATTCATTGGTGCTGGACCTATAATTAACTCCATTTCTATTGCTCTCTTATTCATTATAAATATGGTCTGCTGCAGAGGTCTCAACTGTGGGACTCTGGGTACAATGGGAGGGTCCAAAAGAGCAAATTTTAAAAATTAGGGCTTTGTCTTCGCACTTTGGCATAGTCGATGAAACAGAGGTAGGTTTTTTCTGGAATTCCCTAGCTTTCTCTATGATCCAGTGAATGTTGGCAATTTGATCTCTGCATCCTTGGACAGCAGAGGAACAGAGTCCCTTGGACAGCAAGGAGATCAAACTAGTCAATCCTAAGGGAAATCAACCCTGAATACTCGTTGGAAGGACTGATGCTGAAGTTGAAACTTCATTATTTTGGTAAGCTGGTGCAAACAGCTGACTCATTGGAAATGTCCCTGATCCTGGGAAAGATGGAGGGCAGAAGGAGAAGAGGGCATCTGAGGATAAGATGGCTGGATGGCATCACTGATGCAATGGACACGAACTTGGGCAAACTTCAGGAGATGGTAAGGGACAGAGAGGTCTGGTGTGCTGCAGTCTGTGAGGTCGCAAAGAATTGGACATGACTGGGTAACTGCACAACAACAGCAACAACTTTGCACTTTGGCCTTTTAGCAAAGAATTCAGAGACTGCAGTTATAGAGGTTGCTTTTAGTGAGAAGAGGAAGCAAAACCTGAGGAAACCTATTGTATTAATGCCTCTCTAAGTCATGGAGATTTGTAGATCAAGAAGTTGCTTGCAAACTCGGCAAACTATAGTAGCTAGGATGACCAACTAATGATGATTGGAACAACTCACCAATCTAGGACTCATGTGACAAAAGCAAGTGTTTTCTCTGGATAATCACCTTTTCCCTATGCAAACTCTAACACCCAGATCTTTGGGACAAGAATTCCATTAACTGTATAAATGAATTTGGGGGGAGAATTGACATTTTTACTATAGCAGATTCTACCCGGCACACAGGATGCTTTTCAGCTGATTCAATTCGAATTTTTATGCCCTTTAGTGAAAATTTATGGCCCTTTTTATCTAGTCCTGCATATTTCTTATTAACTCTGCCCCTGGATATTTCACGTTTTTCAATGCTATTTTGAATGTCATCTTTTTCACTATAATTTCAAATGAATTAACTCATTCTTACTGGTATATTAGGAACTAATATTTTTATTGAATGAAAGAATCTTTAACTTCTACAGTGCTTTACAATATTCACAAGTTTTCCATATATACTTATACTTTCATATATACTTATTTTTTCATATTACCACTGAACTCTCTTATAGTTCTTTTAGATTTATACCTTTTTTGGTAACTAAAATGCAAATATACAATATGTGGCATAAACATTGCAGGTACTTTCTCCATGGTCAGTGTCAGAAATAATTGATTGGTCATCTGATCGAGGCTGGGTGCTGTAAATCCTTCTCAATTTGCATCTATTGGGAGACAATTCTGTATGGCTTTGTCTTGTGCGTGCACATATTCTGAGCAAGGCACTCGCTGCCCATTGTTCTGACCTATCTTTTCAAGATTGTTTGTGTAGCAAATAGCCTTGGAAGATGGAGACAGCGTCTCCCTCATGAGCAAAAGAAAGATATGCTAGGAATGATAAAAGACTCAGATTTTTAAAGGTCAGAGTTCTTCTGTAACATATCTCATTGTATTACTGGTATCCTCTGGCTCTCTTCAAATTACCTGGTAAAAATTGGGATCCAGAACTGGTGTAAAAATGCTGATTTGCTCTGGATGCTGCTATTGATGTGAGTAGTAATGGGCTTTTATTTCTGACCCAGGAGTCTCTCTCTTTTTTTTAAAATTAATTTTTATTTATTTATTTATTTTACATGTTCACATTTTATTTTATTTATTGTTTTTTAATTGATTTTTATTTTTTAGTTTGTTTTGCTTTACAATACGGTATTCGTTTTGCTATACATTGACATGAATCAGCCACGACTGTGCATGAACTCCCAATCCCGACCCCCACCTCCCCCCTCCTGCCCCACACCTTCTCTCTGGATTATCCCCGTGCATCAGTCCCAAGCATCCTACATCCTGCATCAAACCTGGACTGGCGATTCATTTCACTTATGATATCATACATGTTACACTGCCACTCTGCCAACCCATCCCACCCTCTCCCTCTCCCACAGAGTCCAAAAGGCCGTTCTATACATCTGTGTCTCTTTTGCTGTCTTGCATACAGGTTTATCATTGCCATCATTCTAAATTCCATATATATGTAAGTATACTGTATTGGTGTTTTTCTTTTTGGCTTACTTCACTCTGTATAATCGGCTCCAGCGTCATCCACCTCATTAGAACTGATTCAAATGTATTCTTTTTAATAGCTGAGTAATACTCCATTGTGTATATGTACCACAGCTTTCTTATCCATTCATCTGCTGATGGACATCTAGGTTGCTTCCATGTCCTGGCTATTATAAACAGTGCCGCAATGAACATTGGGGTACACGTGTCTCTTTCAATTCTGGTTTCCTCAGTGTGTATGCCCAGCAGTGGGATCGCTGGATCATAAGGCATTTCTATTTGCAATTTTTTAAGGAATCTCCACACTGTTCTCCATAGTGGCTGTACTAATTTGCATTCCCACCAACAGTGTAAGAGGGTTCCCTTTTCTCCACACCCTCTCCAGCATTTATTGCTTGTTGACTTTTAGATCGCAGCCATTCTGACTGGTGTGAAATGGTACCTCATTGTGGTTTTGATTTGCATTTTCTGATAATGAGTGATGTTGAGCATCTTTTCATGTGTTTGTTGGCTATTCGTATGTCTTCTTTGGAGAAGTGTCTATTTAGTTCTTTGGCCCATTTTTTGATTGTGACCCAGGAGTCTCTTATCTTTTATCAGCATCTATAAGATCGTGCCAGGCTAACTTGTTAGCTTATAAGTAGGAGAAAATCTTAGACACTCTTATTTTTTGACAGTTTCGGTGATGAGGATAGGATGGTCCAGGAACATGGTTTTCTGGAAGAGGAAAGATGAGAGACCTGTGGGTTTTAGAGTGGGATCTGAGTAAGTCCATGAAATTGGTAGCAAACATGCTCATTTAAGTTGTATGATCAACTGGGTGGTAAATAGTCTTCCATTTTATTTTTCCTTAGTGAGAAGAAACTGGGGAAGTGGTGTGGACTAAGTACCAGGAAATAAGTTCAAAGATAGCAGACTGAATGGTGCTAGTTCTCCCCCAAGACTTTGTCACCAAAGCCAGTGGTCAGTCTCAAGTCCACCTTATTTAGCAGCTAGTACTAAGGTTTGTTTTGAGTGGGGAGAGGTTTCATTCATTTCAGACAATAGTTACAGAGATACACATCTACCCTGAGTAAGAAAGGAGGGAAGTTTATGACTGGTATGGGTAGAAATCACAAAAACTTTGGCTGGCCACTTGGGAGAGGAGGGTTGGTGTATATTAGGAAAAATAGCAATAGTAGAGACCCTTAGAGCTCAACTTCTACTGGCCGTTTAAGTCAAACAGATCCACTGGAGACAAGAGTTAAAGGTCTCAGGGTTTTTGTTATTTTATTTATTTATTTTTTCAGTAGATTCTGGCTGCTTTAAGGGAGCTTTTGCCCACTAAGGAGATTTCCCTGAGAAAGACAAATTGCTGTGGGAAACCACAGTTGAGACGTTGACTAGTATTTGGGCTTTTTCTGTCCTATGATTGGGCTTATAATGCTAATGAGGATGATCCATTGGTCAATGAAAAACTGAACTAGAGAAATCTAGATAGAGTCTTGTGCCAGCCCCAACACCCTCGAAAAATCTAGCCCTTTTTGTTGAAACTGGGCAAGATCTTTAGGGATATTATCCTGGTAATGGTGTGGCACAGGGAACAGCAAACTTTTTCTGTAAAGGGCCAAATAGTAAATATTTTAGACCTGTGGACCATACTGTCTCTCCTGCAACTTCTCTACTCTGTTGCTATAGCACAAAAGAGGCTATAGGCACTATATAAATAAATAGATGTGACTTTGTTCCAATGAAACCTTATTTACAACAGCAGACAGCAGGCTAGATTTGATCTGCCGTCGTTTGCTGACCCCTAGTTTATTGGACAGAGAAGGCAATGGCACCCCACTCCAGTACTCTTGCCTGGAAAATCCCATGGATGGGGGAGCCTGCTGGGCTGCAGTCCATGGGGTCTCTAAGAGTCAGATACGACTGAGCGACTTCACTTTCACTTTTTACTTTATGCATTGGAGAAGGAAATGGCAACCCACTCCAGTGTTCTTGCCTGGAGAATATCAGGGACGGGGGAGCCTGGTGGGCTGCCGTCTATGGGGTTGCACAGAGTCGGACATGACTGAAGCGACTTAGCAGCAGCAGCAGCAGTTTATTGGATGCCTCAGATGAAGTTGGTCTTCCTCAGAGAAGGTTGCTTCTGTGCTAGCCACGCCTGAGTCAGCCAGAGCATACAAACACCGTGGTTCCAGCAAATATGCAATGTGAAAAAGAAGCTTCTCAGTGAAGGGGTTCCCAAAGCTGAGATAGGTCTGTTAGCCATGAGGACCCTGCTGCCTGACACAGAGTGTAAGGTGAGCAGAAAACATTGGAAGTTCATTTGGTTGAGCCATGAGCTTCCATCATGATGCTCTGAAAGCAAGAGTGCTTCCCTGGTAAAGAATCTGCCTGCCAATCCCTGATCTGGGAAGGTCCCACCTGTGGCGGAGCAACTAAGCCCATGGGTCCCAACTACTGAGGCTGTGCTCTAGAGCCCAGGAACCACAACTACTGAAGCCTGTGCACCTAGAGTGTGCTCTGAACAAGAGAAGCCGTCACATTGAGAAGCCTGTGCATCACGACTAGTTCCTCCTCGCCACAACTAGAGAAAGTCCGTGCAGCAGTGAAGACCCAGGACAGCCAAACACAGATAAATAAATAAAATTGTTTTTTAAAAAAGTTAGCCAGAAATGCTGTTTAGTGGCATGAAGCCATTCCATCCCTCCGTTCTTCCGGACCCCCTCTCCTTCTCTCTCTTGACCTCAATTCCTTTAAGGCAAGAGATGGTTAAAAGTAGGGCCAAAATCTCTGTGTCTTCAAAGGGGATCAAAGGTTACACACATCTACCTGAGCAAGCGAGGGAATTTCAGGAAGGGGAGGGACTCAAGTTTTTAAGACTCTGTCTAATATGTATCCCCAGCCAACTAGCTTACTTAGACTTGTGGAAGAAAAAGTCACTTAGGTTCAGCTATTGAACATCACATCACTGACACGTGAGAGTGAAGATCAGCTCCCATTACCATGTCTTGGTCTCCTTTACCCCATGTATACTCTTGTGCCATTTGCTACCAGAATATACTGAATGTGTCTCCTTCCTTTCACATCTACAGCTTTCGCTATTTGAATGATATCCCACTGGTAGGTGTTAGAGACTAAATTATGTTCAACCCAAATTCATGTTGTAGCTCTAATCTACAGTGTGACTATATTTGGAGACAGGGTCTTTATTTTTTAAATTTCATTTATTTTTAATTGGTGGAAAATTGCTTTACAATTTTGTGTTGGTTTCTATGGTACAATGATGTGAATCTGTTATAATTTTATACACACACACACACACACACACACACATATATATATCTTTCCTTTCTCCCCTTCCTCCCCTCATTTTAACCCTCTAGGTCATCACAGAGCACCAGGCTGGGTTCCCTATGTTATTTAGCAACTTGCCACTAACTATCTATTTTACACATGATAGCGTGTGTGTGTGTATATATATATATATATCTCAATGCTCTTTTCTCAATTCATTCCACCCTCACCTTCCTCTCCTGTGTTCACAATCCATTCTTTACTAGTTCATCAGTAGCATTTTTTTTTTAGATTCCATATATATGTGTTAATATAGGATATTTGTTTTTCTCTTTCTGACTTACTTCACTCTGTATAAGAGGCTCTAGGTTCATCCACCTCACTGCAACTGACTCAAATTTCTTCCTTTTTATGGCCTAGTAATAGTCCATTATATAAATGTACCACCACTTCTTTATCCATTCATCTGTTGATGGACATCTAGGCTGGTTCCATGTCCTGGCTAATGAAAATAGTGCTGCAATGAACACTGGGGTACATGTGTCTCTTAGAGTTGTGGTTTTCTCAGGGTATATGCCCAGTAGTGGGATGGCTGGGTCATATGCTAGATTTATTTCTAGTTTCTTAAGGGATCTCCAAACTGTTCTCCATAATGGCTGTATCAGTTTAGATTCCCACCAATAGGGCAGGAGAGTTTGATACAGGGCCTTTAAAGAAGTAATAAAAAGTTAAATGAGGCATAAAGGTGTGGCCCTGATCTAATAGGATTGTTGTATTTATAAGAAGAGGAAGAGACCCCATGGGTCTTCATTTTGACTGGAGTTGAAAGGTTAACACAAAAGTTTAAAGAGAAAGTCAATCATTTCTCTAAGGTAGACCCTGCTGGTTTATGGGATTTGTTCAGCTGGCTGGGCCTGTTTCTAGGAGTCCTTTGGATACTGGCCTTAATTAAATGCTGTGTGAGACAAATGGAATGGATTTGGAATCAGCTTCATTTCATCTGATTGATTGAAGTGGCCAACGGAGTGGGAAGATTCTCCAGAAGATAAGACATTGTATAAATGAGGATATTGTTTTGAGACAATCCTCCATGGGTCTCTTGTATTTCTGCATGTCTCCTGAGTAAGACACTCACCACCCTTTGTTTTGGACTGTCTTTTCAATGATGCTTGTATGGTGACCAACCTTGGAATCTACAGTGTCTCCTTCCAAGCAAAGGACAATTTTGCTTACAGTCTTGGAAGGTAGAGAAGAGACTGTCTCTCTCTAGAGCAAGAGCAGGCATACTTAAATTCATTATAAAAGATTTGGGTTTCCCTAAGTTCAGGATTCCTCTTCTGTAATGCAACCTATTATGTCTGCAGTGGTCACCTGACTTGACCATGCTGTGGAAATTGAGGTTTGGGGAACTGGTGCAAAATGCCAATACTTTGGTTACAATCGTTGAATGAGTAATAAATGATCCTTCGTCTCTGACCCAGGAGTGTCATGTTTTCTACCAACTTCCATAAAACTGTGGTAGGCAACCTTATTATCTTGCAAGAAAAAGAAAATTGCAGACCTTGTTCAATTCTTGACACACTCCAAGGAGTCACTACCAAGCTGTTGGAGTTGAGACATAAGATGAAACCAATTTTCCATCCCTGGCCCAGAGGGTGTGAAGAAGGCAGCGGGCCTCTGATAGATCAGAAACAGCCTGGACCAACAGGTCAAAACAGCGGGGGAAGACGACGAGCCCTGCAGCATGGCCGTGCCAGAACACTGTGTCCTTAGCTGTGTTACAAGGAAGTTTTTCCACTTAATATGAATCAGGATTTAGCCCTGACCTCTTGCTTTATTTAATAGAGTGGTTTTGCTTGACCTGTCTCAGTCTTGCTAGATCAGGCTGACATAGGGGTTAGTGGGGGTGTGGATTTAGGAAAACTTGTCATCTCAGTTGATCAACTCTTATTTTTGTGTCCTTTTCTCCTTCCTGAGTGTGCATGAGTGCTAAGTTGCTTCAGTTGTGTCCGACTCTTTGCAACTTCATGGACTGTTGTCCACCAGGCTCATCTGTCCATAGGCAAGAATACTGTCTCTGTCTCCAGGCAAGAATACTGGAATGGGTTGCCATGCCCTCCTCCAGGGGATCTTCCAACCTCGTGTCTCTTATGTCTCCTGCCTGGCAGGCAGGTGGGTTCTTTACCATTAGCACCAACTGGGAAGCCCTTTCTCCTTCCTAGATGACCCCTTTCCACAATGAAAACCTGTTTGCCTGAAAGAGCCCATCAATGGTCAGTTACATCCTAGTGTTAATTACATTATTGGAGTATTTTATATCTCTTGGTGAACATTCTTTGAACCTTAGCTCCTTTTTTGGGGAAAATGACTCTTCCACGTGGAAGACAATTGCTGCATTTTAGAGCATACAGGATTTGGAAGGATTTTCTGGTGCTCTTGGCATTGTGCCATGTCGACCACAACTCTTTTCCATCTATCTGATCAGCAGAGGTGCTGATGGCTGGCTCCATGGCACCCTTCCCCACTCTAAACAATCTTTAGTCTCTTAAAATAAAGTTGTGCTAACCTAAAACTAAAGAAAATAAATCTAAGTATATATCACGTTTTAGAGTCCTTTGCAAATCTCCACCAGCTGGGAAACCTCAGCTCTTCATTTTCATACTGCTGCTGCTGCTGCTGCTAAGTCGCTTCAGTCGTGTCTGACTCTGTGTGACCCCATCGACGGCAGCCCACCAGGCTTCCCCGTCCCTGGGATTCTCCAGGCAAGAACACTGGAGTGGGTTGCCATTTCCTTCTCCAATGCACATTGTCATGCTAAGGGGCTCTTTTCAGAAACTTGTAGAGCATCTGAAGGGAGACAGAATTTTAAAGTGAACTTCATGGCAATTAACTTGGCCCATTTTTAAGAAATGGGAATGATTACCTCAGAGATTAATTAAGATTGCTAAAGGTGATGGTGGACTAGAACCTTAAGTGGTCCCATAAATTCTTCTACCTTGGTTTAGAATGCACATACCACGGGCAAAGGGTAGAGGTTATTAAAGTGAATGAGGTCGTTGCCTTTTACAGGTCGATGGCGCCCTTTCATTTTCTAGTAGCAGGTAAGAGAGAGGAGGAGAAATTTTCTTCACTTTCACATTCAGATTATATAGTGCATTCTCTAATGTAATATGAAATATCATCCTAATGAATTAGTCTTAAATATGGTGTCTATCAGAGTAATGAGCAGAGTGCTTGGAAGTGCAGGATTGCTCCTACCAGTGACGTCAGATATCATCCAGGGAAAGCAGCTATCATCCAGTGCCTCATCACTGAGGTTTAATGGCTCTGAAAGACGTGTGGAAGAATGAGTTCAGACCTTAATAAGAACTGTCTCTGAAACTACTGAATCTTTATTTTCAATTGTGGAGCAAAATATACTGTGTGCTCGCTCTTAAATGCTCTCAGGTATTTTGACTTGAAATGATGGATCCTGGAAGAACCCAAGGACTGAGTCTTTCTAGATGACTGAGGCCCTCAAATCATACAGTACCTGGGACAGTGTCCAAGGGACGGGCTTGTGAAGAATCAGTTTCCACCCTGGGCTCTGCCCTGAAGGAACATTTCCGAAAGGGTTTTTGTTCCTCTGCAGTGACTTTATAGAAGAAGCCATGCTCCAATAGGGAGTACCATCTTTCTCTGGCTTTCTTCCTTGGCTTGGACTGCTTGAGAGTGCCTTCCTTGCCTTATGATAAAACTGATTTTGTTTAGGTACCCAGCTGTCGCCTACTGGACCTCATCTCAGTCCCAGGAGGTAAATCTCTATTCGTATAAATTGACCTTGTTAATTACATTCTGCTTACCAATGACAGAATTCTGGCCAATGAGTTAGAAGTAAAGTGAAGGATTGGTGCTTCTGGGAATGTTTTCCTTACTTTTAAAGGGAGACACAAGAAAAGAATGTTCTCTCAAAGTCTTTGAATATTTTTGTGTGAGAATGTGATGCTTGGAGCTGCTGCAGCCATCTTGCCACTATAAGAGTTCAAACCTGAAGACAAGGAACGGTGAGCTGAGGATGGCTGAGCCAAAAGATAGAAAGTGACGTAATTGAGCCACTGAATTAAACCGAATATGCCCGAATTCTAAACTGCTTATTATCTGAGGTAAGTATTTAATTTGCTCTTACTTATTCAAAAGTTTTTTTGAGTTGTGTCTTCTATTACATGCAGCTGAAAGGATTCCAACCTTTGTCTCCAGCATCCTTGCCCCTCCTTTCCCCTTTCATCAACTTATCTTCTTTTATGAAGACTTCTTTCTTTTTCATTGTAAATTTATTTTATTGAACTATAGTTGATTTATATGTATTAATTTGTTCTGTACAGCAAAGTGATTCAGTTATACATATATATGTATACATTTGTTTTTATATTCTTTCCCATTATGGTTTACAATAGGGTATTGAATGTAGTTCCCTGTCCTATACACTTGTTGCTTATCCATTCTATATATAATAGTTTACATCTGCTAATCCCAAACTCCCAATCAGTCCTTCCCTACCTCTTGGCAACCACAAGTCTGTTCTCTATGTGAGTTTGTTTCTGTTTCATAAACAAGTTTATTTGTGTTGTATTTTGGATTTCATATGTATGTGATATCATATGGTATTTGTCTTTCTTTTCCTGACTTACAATCTCTAGGTCCATCTTACTGCATACAAAGATTTATTTCTTAATAGATAGTTGTCACTTATAAGCTGAGGTGTCCACATAGATCTCACAACAAGGGTCCCCTCTGAGAACATGTGTGGGACAGCGGTTCTCTAAACCTTCTTTGTGTGCAGGCTCAGTCACTAAGCTGTGTCTGACTCTTTGAGACCCCAGGGACTGGAGCTGGTAGGCTTCTTTGTCCATGGGATTTCCCAGGCAAGAACACTGGAGTGGGTTGCCATTTCCTTCTCCAGGGGATCTTCCTGATCCAGAGATCAAACCTGTGTCTCCCACACAGGTAGGCAGATTCTTTACCACTGAGCCACCTGGGAAGTAAAAACTTCACTGAAACCTCTTCAATGACTCCAAAAGGAGCACTTTTAATGCAGCAATCTGATAAATGCCAGATCCATCCTTAGTCTAGAGTGGAACGAGACATCATGAAACATCAGAGGAATGATAAGGTCTTGGGTTCTTTGGCAGAACACTTTATGGTGGCCCATTTTCGCTTATCTACCCATCTGGTCCTCTGAATGGGGGCACATTGTCTCACACTGCAGGATTCTGCTTGCCTGGGAAAGGGTAGTCAGGTCACTGTGAGGATGAGATGATCTCAATAATTTTTATTTCTTAAAACTTTTTTTTGTCCAAACTGAGAATAAACAGGAAAACAAATTCCCACAAATTTCTGAATTTCTTTCCCAGTCCTCATATCTCTAAATATATCAAACATGATAATTTTATGAGCAACCAAGTTTATACATAATACATTTTATGTTCTTAAATGTATCAAGTGATTTTAGATCTGCACAGGATGCTAAAAAACAAGAACACACAGTGCCCAATTTGTACATTAATTTGGAATATAACTTTTTTAAGTGGGTTGCTTGAACTCAAAATGTTTTTTCTTATGGAAACAATGGTGGTTGAGTTCCAAGTCTAGACTACAAAAGCCCACACGCTTCATAATATGCTGCAGCCTTGTCATTTACTAAACATGCCAGTACATTTAAATGCCTCTCCTGTTTGGCTGACTCTTTACTCCATCTTTATATATGTTAGCTTGATGATCTAATTCTCACAACAACTCAGTGTCAAAGGGAACCAAATCTCTGATAGCTTAAGTAGCTTGCCCAAGTATACAACATGGACGTGGTTTAAAAAAAAAAAAAAAAAGGACCCTTGTGGTCTCTCTGGCCCCAGAGTTGATTGTTTTCACACTCACCCTGCCCTCCTGATGGGTTTCAATCACCATCTGCATTAACATTTTTATGAAAAAAATGCATTCCAATTCCTAATGGCCATGCCAAGATCATATCTCTCAGCTCTGGCAGCTGAAGTCCCTCTTCGCCCTTCCAATGTTTCTGCTTTGTTCTTCAATAGGAAAGAGAAAAAGAGAGAGAGATTGGTAGGTCAGCCTGGCATGAAAGCTCCATTCTGTCGTTTGCCAAGTAGCCTGTCTCCGTCTCTGGCCTTGAGCATCCACTGGCTCCCCATCCCCATCGGGTAGCTGAGCTGGAGATAATCCACACGCTACTCCTTACATATCTGTTACTTTTACTGACTCTTTACAGCCCAACCACTGATCTGAGCTTGATAAAAGGGCCTGGGATCATTTGGATCCCAGCTCGAGCCAGAACTTAACTTTGAAAGCATTCAATACAACGTGGCTTTGAAACAAACAGAGTGAGATTTCTGCCCCATACTCCCCATTGGTATCTCACCCAGTGAGGACCATCATAATCTTCTCTATGCTTCATCTCATAGACCTGTCATCCTTCTTCTCACCAGATTAATCTCTTTTTTTCTCTAATGCTTCTGGAAGTGTTGTGAATCTTGTAAAATCAACCAAGCTGTCTCAGTTGGCCTACATCTCATCCAGTGTATTATCACTTTATTTCTTATATTAAAACTTATCTCCCAGTTAGGTTTTGTAGTCTTTCTTGATAACAAGTTCCATCCTACCCTCTTTCCTTTAAAAACTGAAAAAAAAATTTTTATTGTAGTTGATTTACAATGTCATGTTAGTTTCAGGTGTATAGCAAAGTGATTCAGTTATACATATACATATATTCATTCTTTTTTTAGATTCCTTTCTTATCAGGATTGTCAAAGAATAATGGACAGTTTCCTGTGCTATATAGTAGGCCCCTATTAGTTATCTATTTTATGGGATGTCGTGTCCGACTCTTTGCGACCCCATGAATCGCAGCATGCCAGGACTCCCTGTCCATCACCAACTCCTGGAGTTCACTCAGACTCACGTCCATCGAGTCAGTGATGCCATCCAGCCATCTCATCCTCTGTCGTCCCCTTCTTCTCCTGCCCCCAATCCCTCCCAGCATCAGAGTCTTTTCCAGTGAGTCAACTTTTCGCATGAGGTGGCCAAAGAAGTGTGCATGTGTTCATCCCAATTCCTGATTTATTCCCTCTCCACCCCCCCAACTTTCCCCTTTTGGTAACCATAAGTTTATTTTAAATATCTATAAGTCTGCTTCTGTTTTGTAAATAAGTTCATTTCTACATTCTTTAAAAATTATGTTTCACATATAAGTGATATCATATGGTATTTGTGTTCTTTGTCTGATTTGTTTTACTTGGTATGGTAATCTCTAGGTCCATCCGTGTTGCTGCAAATGGCATTATTTCATTCTTTCTTAAGGCTGAGAAATATTCTACTGTGTATATATACTACATCCTCTTTAGCCATTCTTCTCTTGTGGATATTTAGGTTGCTTCCTTGTCTTGGCTATTGTAAATAATGCTGCATTGAATATTGGGGTGCATGGATCCTTTAGAATCATTTAGATACATGCCCAGGAGTGAGATTGTTGGGTCATATGGTAGTTCTATTTGAAGTTTTCTTGTATTGCAGGATAATTGCTTTACAATGTTGTGGTGGTCTCTGCTATAGATCAATGCAAGTTCAGTTCAGTTCAGTCACTCAGTCATGTCCGACCCTTTCGACCCCATGAATCGCAGCACGCCAGGCCTCCCTGTCCATCACCAACTCACAGAGTTCACCCAGACCCACCCCGATGGAGTAAGTGATGCCATCTAGCCATCTCATCCTCGGTCGTCCCCTTCTCCTCCTGCCCCCAATCCCTCCCAGCATCAGAGTCTTTTCCAATGAGTCAACTCTTCGCATGAGGTGGCCAAAGTACTGGAGCTTCAGTTTTAGCATCAGTCCTTTCAAAGAAATCCCAGGGTTGATCTCCTTCAGAATGGACTGGTTGGATCTCCTTGCAGTCCAAGGGACTCTCAAGAGTCTTCTCCAGCACCACAGTTCAAAAGCATCAATTCTTTGGTGCTCAGCCTTCTTCACAGTCCAACTCTCACATCCATACATGACCACAGGAAAAACCATAGCCTTGACTAGACGGACCTTAGTCGGCAAAGTAATATCTCTGCTTTTGAATATACTATCTAGGTTGGTCATAACTTTTCTTCCAAGGAGTAAGTGCCTTTTAATTTCATGGCTGCAGTCACCATCTGCAGTGATTTTGGAGCCCAGAAAAATAAAGTCTGACACTGTTTCTACTGTTTCCCCATCTATTTTCCATGAAGTGATGGGGCCAGATGCCATAATCTTCGTTTTCTGAATGTTGAGCTTTAAGCCAACTTGGGATCACAGAAGACCCTAAAGAACCAAAGCAAACTTTAGGAAGAACAAAGCTGGGTGGATCACACTTTCAGATCTCAAAATGCATTACAAAATTTTAATCATCAAAATAATATGGTATTGGTATAAATGCAGACACTTAGATGAGTAGAACAGAATAGAAAGCCCAGAATTAAGCCCATGCATGTATAGTTAATTAATTTACAGCAAAGGAGTCAAGAATATACAAAGGTGGAAAAATAGTCTTCTACATAAATGTCGGGAAAACTGAACAGCCATAAATAAAAGAATGAAATAAAGTTAGAAAAGTCATTGCCAGGGGTGACTGTGTGGGGAAAATAGGAAGAGACTGATAAAGGGTTATAAACTATTAGTGGAAGACCCATAACATTTGAGAGCTACCCAGGTGGCTCAGTGGTGAACTGTGTGCCAATGCAGAAGACGTGGGTTCCACGGCTGGGTCAGGAATATCCCCTGGAGAAGGAAATGGTATCCTACTCCAATATTCTTGCCTGGGAAATTCCATGGACAGAGGAGCCTGGTGGGCTATAGTACATGAGGTCACAGAGAGTTGGACATGACTTAGCAGCTAAATAACAACAACAATAATGTTTAAGGATATAACATGGTGATGTATAAAACACTGTTCAGTTTAACAGATTTGCTAGGAGAGTAGAACTTAAAAGTTTATATATAAAATAATATAGCATATTATAAATATCTAATTACCTAGATGAAAGACAGTCATCCTTTCACAATGCTGCTGCTGCTGCCAAGTCACTTCAGTCGTGTCCAACTCTGTGTGACCCCATAGACGGCAGCCCACCAGGCTCCCACATCCCTGGGATTCTCCAGGCAAGAACACTGGAGTGGGTTGCCATTTCCTTCTCCAATGCATGAAAGTGAAAAGTGAAAGAGAAGTCGCACAGTCGTGTCCAACTCTTAGCGACCCCATGGACTGCAGCCCCCAGCCTCCTCTGTCCATGGGACTCTCCAGGCAAGAGTACTGGAGTGGGGTGCCATTGCCTTCTCTGCTTTCACAATGCATATGTTATCAAAGCATTATAATGTGCACTTAAATTTATCTTAAAATTTTATTTGTCAGTTATACCTCAATAAAGCAAAAACAAAACAAACAAACAAACAACAACAACAAAAAAACCCTCTCCTTCTTTACTTCAGAAAAACTAAACTCCAGTTATGTTATGTGAATTGATGTGCCTGTGTCTAGTAAACACATTTTTAAATAACAAAAGTATTTTGGTCCTTGTGAGTGAAAGTCATTCAGTCGTGTCTGACTCTTTGTGACCCCATGGACTATATAGTCCATGGATTTCTCCAGGCCAGAATACTGGAGTGGGTATTATTTCCTTTCTCCAGGGTATCTTCCCAACCCAGGGATCGAACCCAGGTCTCTTGCATTGCAGGTGGATTCTTTACCAGTTGAGCCACCAGGAAAGCCCAAGAATACTGGAGTGGGTAACCTGCCCTTTCTCCATTGGATCTTCCTGACTCAGGAATCCAACTCAGGTCTCCTGCATTGCAGGCAGATTCTTTATCAACTGAACTGTAAACCAGGGGTCCCTTTTAGTTCTGTCCAGTCTGTTCTTTGGATCACATCAAGTACTCAGGCCATAGACGGTGGTCTAATTTGTATGCTCCTGAATAAAGCTCCTCATGACAATGGCACATTCCAGTTTTCCCAAATTCTTCCCATGGAAACTCATTTTACTAGTGGGAGCCAGCCTGTTGTGTGTGTGAAACTCACTCCCTGTATCAGTTGAGGTTCCTCAGTTTTAGAAACGAAATCCCTACTATGTCTGGACTGTCAAAGGGAAAAAAAATTGAAAATACCTTATAGGGAGAGCAGGACTCATGTGGACAGCTACATTTCCACTAGCATGTGAATTTCTCTCCAGCCTTGCACAGTTGGTTTTGAGCGACCTCTCCACCGAGTCTTTTGAAAAGCAGAGGCAGGTTCCATTGGCTCCAGAGCAGCTCTTCCTACAAGGTGTCAACCATCTCTTTGAAAACTCCTTTGGAAGCTGATACCTGGGTCTCCTGACTTCATCTCCCAATCAAATTGGAAGATTTGGGGAAGCTCCCAGCTTCCGTTTTTAAGCCCCCGTTTTAAACACAAGAGCAAATGAACACCAGCTGCTGGAGAACGGACAGTGTGTAACTGATAACTTAGACACAGTTTATAAATGCACTGTAGTCCTGTGGGCAAGAGACACAGGGAGAATTCTATGTCTGCCATGTCATGGCTGGAGGAGGCTGGTTGTCATGTTCCTCTCCATGGAACTCTATAGGAGAACCACTGAATCACACACTTATGAACAGCCCAGTCATCAGTGATCCAGAGTCAAGGAACTGTTTCAGCACCTCCTGGAGGTCCTTGCCACTTTGGGTATTTAAAATTCTACTCTCAGGGATGCAAATGGCTCAAGAAAGCTTGGAATGAGGCATACTCATCCAGTATCTGTTTTTCCCTCTATCATATCTTAATAGAATGTTGCCATAGTTTCCTAATCTGAACTTCTTGCTTTGCTTGAGACCAGGCATGCTGTTTTAAAATAAACATTATTTATTTAAAACAAATACTGGAGTAGAACTACTTGCCATTTCCTCCTCCAGGGGTTATTCCCGACCCAGGGATCAAAACCGCATGTCCTGGATCTCCTTCATTGACAGGCAGATTCTTTGCAGAGAGTGACGTTAGAAGCTATTAATTATTAATTAATGAATTTTTAGCTTCATTATTAGGTATTTATGGAGAGATAAATAAGTTATAGTTTTAATAGAATGGGAAAGACTAGAGATTTCTTCAAATCAATTAGATATACCAAGGGATCATTTCATGCAAAGATGGACACAATAAAGGACAGAAACAATATGGATCTAACAGAAGAATATATTAAGGAATGTGGCAAGAATACATGGAAGAACCGTACAAAAAAGATCTTAATGACTCTGACAACCATGATGGTGTGATAACTCAACTAGCCAGAATCCTGCAGTCTGAAGTCAAGTGGGCCTTAGGAAGCATCACTATGAACAAAGCTAGTGGAGGTGATGGAATTTCAGCTGAGCTACTTCAAGTCATAAAAGATGATACTGTAACAGTGCTGTACTCATTATCCAGCAAATTTGGGAAATTCAGTAGTGGCCACAGGACTGGAAAAAGTCAGTTTTCATTCCAATCCCAAAGAAAGGCAATGCCAAAGAATGTTCAATCTACCGCATAATTGTACTCATCTCACACATTAGCAAAATAATTCTCATATTCTCCAAGCGTGGCTTCAACAATATGTGAACTGAAACTTCCAGATGGTCAAGCTGGATTTAGAAAAGGCAGAGGAACCAGAGATCAAATTGCCAACATCCACTGAATCATAGATAAAGAAGAGAGTTCTAGAAAAAAACCAAAAACCATCTGCTTTATTGACTACTCCAAAGGCTTGACTGTGTAGATCACAACAAAATGTGGACAATTCTTTAAGAGATTGGAATACCAGACCACCTTTCCTGTCTTCTGAGAAATCTGTATGCAGGTCAAGAAACAACAGTTAAAACCAGACATGGAACAACCGACTGGTCCCAAAAAAGAGGACATCAAAGCTATGTATTATCACCCTGCTTATTTAACTTATATGCAGATTATATCATGTGAAATGCTGGGCTAGATAAAGCACCAGCTGGAATGAAGATTACCAGGAGAAATATCAGTAACCTCAGATATGCAGATAACACCACCATTATGGCAGAAAGCAAAGAGGAACTGAGGAGCCTCTTGATGAAAGAGAAAGAGGAGAGTGAAAATGTTGACTTAACTTCAACATTCAGAAAACTAAGATCATGGCATCTGGTCCCATCACTTCATGTCAAATAGATGGGGAAACAATGGAAACAGTGAGAGACTTTCTTTCTTTGGGCTCCAAAATCACTGCAGATGGTGACTGCAAAAATGAAATTAAAAGATGCTTGCTCCTTGGCAGAAAAGCTATGACCAACCTAGACAGCATATTAAAAACAGAGATGTTACTTTGCCAACAAAGTTCAGTCTAGTCAAACCTATGGTTTTTCCAGTAGTCATGTATGGATGTGAGTGTCGGACTATAAAGAAAGCTGATATATATTTATATATATATATGTATATATAATTTAAACTATGAAATATAAAAAATGATATATCCAAAATTCATATGTAGAGTATATATACACATGTATGTATAGACTATTTTTATAGCTTATGTGTGTGTATAAAGTTCTCCTAAATTGTTCATATATATTTGAATAGCAAGAAAATTGTGCTCTTTTTTAACTAAATATGTTTAATAATCCACTATCAAGTTTATTAAAATTGCAGAGTCTCCTATGTCACCTCACTAGACTATGATTTTCTCAAGCTGGGTGTCCATTCTTTACATTTTCTACAAACATCTCAGGAGAATAGAAAGTGATATTAAGCCCATTTTGAAAATTTTAAAAAAGTTCAGAATTTTTATTGACATAAAGGATTTTAAGAACAATGAGTATTAAAAGGTATTAAATATGTGTGCATATTTTCAATGTAGATGGTGACTGCAGCCATGAAGTTAAAAGACACTTGCTCCTTTGAAGAAAAGCTATGCCTAGACAGCATATTAAAAAGCAGAGAGATCACTTTGCCAACAAAGTCCATATAGTCAAAGCTATGCTTTTTCCAGTAGTCATGTATGGATGTGAGATCTGGACCGTAAAGAACGTTGAGCGCCAAATAATTGATGCTTTTGAACTGTGGTGTTGGAGAGACTCTTGTGCGTCCCTTGGACTACAAAGAGATCAAGACAGTCAGTCTTAAAGAGAATCAGTCCTGAATATCCATTGGAAGGACTGATGCTGAAGCTGAAGCTCTGATACTTTGGACACCTCATGCAAAGAGCTGACTCATTAGAAAAGACCCTGATGCTGGGAAAGATTGAAGGCAAGAGGAGAAGGGGATGACAGAGGATGAGGTGGTTCGATGGCATCACAGACTCAATGGATATGAGTTTGAGCAAGTTCTGGGGGATATGAAGGACAGAGAAGCCTGGCGTGCTGCAGTCCATGGAGTTGCCAAGAGTAGGACATGACTGAGCTACTAAGCAACAACAAATGTGTGCATATATTATGAAAATATGTATCCATAAGCAATGGGAAAGTCAAGATACCACAGTTACCAGTATTTAGAAAGTTTGAGGGGGGCTATCATAATTTACCTCTTATGTAAATTAAAATGCTTGACACATTTATGCAATAAATACATTCAAGAAATTATATGTATATTTCATTACTTATATTTCTATTTAATTTGTTTATTTGTGTAGCTATTCTTCCTGAGCTTAAAATATCTAGTTGCATGCTCTTCTTAAATCTTACAGTTTAGATAAATAAACAAATATTATTTTCATAAGATTACTTTTGTAGCATGAACAATTATGTGCTATATAAATTTCACAATGAATCCCTAAGGGTCATGATTTCATGATCATCTAGGTCACATCACTGGAGGAAAATCTAAGGCTTAGTATGTAGTATCTCAGAACAGTTTCAATAATACTGTGTGTCTCTAATGAAAAGAAAATAATATACCACATTTTTTTCTGTAACTTTTCATAAATGATGATGAATGTTTTATTAGCATTATTTGTGATTTGGACAATGGGGTAACAAATGGCACTGCTTTTGATTTCACTGGTATATTATGTCAGCCAATGAGAACATTTTTCGATGTACACAAGCAGGAAGCAGAGTGAATTTGCTCAAGTAACATTTATGTTTGTGCAATGAGGAAGCATAAGCTAAATAAATGACCTTTCGGTGACATTTTAATAATCCAGGAGGAGAATGGTATAAATGCACCCAAGGGATAAGGAAATATCTTTTATTGTTGAGAAATTTAAAGGTTCATGGAAATAATGGACGCTTAACAGTAGAAACTGGCTTTTTATTTTAAAAAATGCTGTGTTCAGAATTAAAAAGGCAGTTATAATGATGCTGTGTGTCCTACCTAAATTAGTTACAGTAGCCTCCAATCACAGGATCTACAGTTTTATCTATCTATTTTGCCACAAATAGGTACTATATGTATAAATTGTTAAATTCAACTAAAAATTCCCAAAAGTAATTTATTACTTTTAACCTAATTATTGTGCATTCTCATAATTTATATAACACTCCCTTTATTTGGCAGTAAGAGTATCAGCAAATTCTTAATTATCCTTTCAAAACACATGAAAACTTGACAATGTGAAGTTCATGTCTTAGTTGGTATGTATTTCCCATAGTGACTTGGATCAGTTCAGTTCAGTTCAGTCACTCAGTCATGTCCGACTGTTTGCAATCCCGTGAATTGCAGCACGCCAGGCCTCCCTGTCCATCACCAACTCACAGAGTTCACTCAGACTCACGTCCATCGAGTCAGTGATGCCATCCAGCCATCTCATCCTCAGTCGTCCCCTTCTCCTCCTGCCCCCAATCCCTCCCCGCATCAGAGTCTTTTCCAAAGAGTCAACTCTGTCAACTCTTCACATGAGGTGGCCGAAGTACTGGAGTTTCAGCTTCAGCATCTTTCCTTCCAAAGAAATCCCAGGGCTGATCTCCCTCAGAATGGACGGGTTGGATCTCCTTGCAGTCCAAGGGACTCTCAAGAGTCTTCTCCAACACCCCAGTTCAAAAGCATCAATTCTTTGGCACTCAGCCTTCTAGAAATTCATTAAAACTGAATAATTATTTGAGATTTCAATATCTTTCATTTAAAATATGAATGTAGCAAAAGCATATGGTACAAAAATTCAGTATGAAAAGTTAACTAGCTGAAATTTCTATTCTTCTACAACTAACTTTGAGTCAACTCAAATATGAGTGGGTTTTTATCTCTGTTTTTGTCGTTGTTCAGTCCCTCAGTCGTGTCCAACTCTGAGGAGACGGATAGGAATCCCTGTCCTTCACTATCTCCCAGAGTTTGCTCAAACTCATGTCCACTGAGTTAGTGATGCCATCTAACCATTGTCACCCCCTCCTCCTCCTCCTCCTGCTCTCAGTCTTACCCAGCATCAGGTTTACAGTTAAACAAACAAAATGGCCTAAGCATATCACATACAGTTACGTATTACACTTAATGAAGTATGTATTACACAGAACAGTGCAGTTGACCCACAAACAACACAGGTTTGAATTGCATGGGTCAACGTATATACAGATTTTTTTTCAATTAAATATGTACTACACTTTTGATATCATACGTGTGTAGTCATATTTAATTGAAAAAAATCTGTATATACGTTGACCCATGCAATTCAAACCTGTGTTGTTTATGGGTCAACTGCACTGTTCTGAGTTGACATGTATGATATCAAAAGTGAAACGAATCGCCAGTTCAGGTTTGATGCAGGATGCAGGATGCTTGGGACTGATGCATGGGGATAATCCAGAGAGAGGGTGTGGGGGCGGGAGGGGGGAGGTGGGGGTCAGGATTGGGAGTTCATGTACACTCGTGGCTGATTCATGTCAATGTATAGCAAAATGAATACAGTATTGTAAAGCAAAACAAACTAAAAAATAAAAATTAATTTAAAAAAATCACCATAAATTGACAATGAATTAACATCAAAAATATTTTAAAAAATTGTATAAATAAAAATTTTATTTTTTTGAAAAAAAAATGTACTATAGTACTACTGGAACCTCTATTGGTTCAATCTTTGAACGCAGAACCATTGAAACAGGGGGCAAAGTCAGATATAGATGATGACTGATTTGAGGCTTGTTACCCCTATTCCCCAGTTGTTCAAGGGTCAACTATAAGTGCATTTTGGATATTTATCAGGCTTTAAACATTGAAGTCATTCCCTTTAAACTTGCCTAGTATTTTATTATATAAATACATTGTGTTTTACCTAGTCTACCATTGTTTTAAATCACTTCCAGATTTGTTTAAGCTATGCAAACTATTAATATACTGCAAGAAATGTTTTCAAAATACATCTTTGTGGACATATGCAAGCACATCATTAGGTTAAATTGCTACTAGTAGAATTAGGTGAGCCAATGGTTTTGAGTGATATTGCTAAATTGATCTTTGAAAATAATCTCACTTTCATTACCATTAATACTTTATAGGAGATTCTGTTTCCTTCTCTCCAATCCTAAATTTAAAATCTAATTAGACTGTCTCAGTTTGGACCTAGTACCTGGTATCATTATAAATCACCACACTCAGATCTCTCATAACTATAAATATAAACTCAGCTTGAAATAGCAGAAAGAACTCCCAAGTAATAATTGAGTTTTTAACCATTCATTATTTCTGCAACCTGGGACTACAAAAGTGGTTATAGCAAAGGTAATTACAGCCTAGAAAATATGGACAGATATAGAGGTCAAAGTGAGTTTAAAGACAGTCATCAGTGGAATATTTTGAAATAATATTTAACTGAAAATCTACTGCTGATATAAGAAATTCGACCAATAACTGAAAAAAATCACAGGAAACAGATTGTGTGTTCTCAGTCGCATCTGACTCTTTCTGACCCCATGAACTGTCTCATGGAGCCTAGCCTGCCAGGCTCCTCTGTCCATGGGATTCACCAGGCAAGAATACTGGGGTGAGTTGCCATGCCTTCCTCTTTAATCTTCTCAACCTAGAGACTGAACTGGCGTCTCCTGTGTCACCTGCATTGCAGGCAGATTCTTTACCACTGAGCCACCAGGAAAGCCTAGGAAATAGGTCAGCATGTGCCAAAATGTAAAAGACATAAAGAGTTTATTTTTATTAATCCACAATTCATTAAAAGCTACTACTGTCAACCCTATCACCTTCCTCATTAGACTGCTTACTCTCTTTTATCTTCATCCAGTCTAACTCAATTAAAAATATAAGTAAGATGAGTAGAGTGACATTGGCAATAGATGTCCAGTGAAATTTTTTGATAAGATTTGTTTGCACTGAGCCTCCACTTTGGGACTACCTTGTAAGAGAGCCTGACTGAATATTGTGCAGAAGAGAGACCTCCAGTCAATAACTAAAGGAGAGGTTCTCAGTGAGCTTCTTATATCCCCATGACCCTGACGATAGCCCTGCATGTCAACCCCAAAACTTTCAAATTTAAGTTCTTGAAACTTGCCTGATAATTTTATTTATCTGATTGTTCCATTGTAATTCCAAGGCCCGTTAATGGTTTCCAGGAGTAGGCCTCAACCAGTGACTGATAATATTTGGTATGTAAATACTTTCCTTCCCTCTAGGGAGATGATTGAATGTTGATCCCTCTCAAAGTCCCCCCCCTCAGAATTCCCCAGTAGGAGAGGGCTTTTCCAATCATGTGTTCTTTATTAGTTCCTTTTCCTTCTCTTTTTCACTTGTGGACCCTCAAAAATTGGAATTCAATTTCTTTTGTCATTTTTTTTTTTCTCCTGAGGGTAACTACAGGGAAGAGAGAAACTTCCCAGTCATTTATATTATTATATTATATTCATATAATACAAATATATAACATATTATAATATTGGGGTTATATTATAATATATTATATTATCATATTATCCCAGGCATTTATATTAAATATATATTTTATTTACCATACCATAGCCATACCCAAGTAAAAAGCAGGATTAAATCTGATTTATAGCACCAAACTGAGTTTCAATCCCATCCTACCTCCATCAAAAATAGAACTTAAAACTCATGCATATATGTGTGTGTGTATACATATAGTAAACTTTCTGCAGTCTAAAATTAAAATATAGGATAATATGATCACAACAGCAGTTTAAAACTTGGGTTGAGTGTGTTAAATTGCAATGTGAAGTAAAGTGATGTGAAAGTCACTGGTTGTGTCCAACTCTTTGCAACCCCATGGATTATACAGTCCATGAAATTGTCCAGCCAGAATACCAGATGGGTATTCTTTCTTTTCTCCAGGGGAATCTTCCCAACCCAGGGATCGAACCCAGGTCTCCCGCACTGCAGGTGAATTCTTTACCCGCCAAGGCACAAGGGAAGCCCAAGAATACTGGAGTGGACAGCCTATCCCTTCTCCAGCAGATCTTCCCCACCCAAGAATCAAACCGGGGTGTCCTGCATTGCAGGCAGATTCTTTACCAACTGAGCTACCAGAGAAGCCCCAAATTAAAGGGTGCATATTTTATTTGGGTTTCCCTCCTGGCTCAGCTGGTAGAGAATCTGACTGTGAGGCGAGAGACCTGAGTTCTATCTCTGGGTTGAGAAGCTCCCATGGAGAAGGGAAAGGCTACCCACTCCACTATTCTGGCCTGGAGAATTCTGGAGTCGCAGTGTTGGACATGACTGAGTAACTTTCACTTTATTTTTATTTTAAAAGTCTACACCTCAGTCATAATTGCTGCTGCTGCTACTAAGTCGCTTCAGTCGTGTCCGACTCTGTGCGACTCCAAAGATGGCAGCCCACCAGGCTCCGCCGTCCCTGGGATTCTCCAGGCAAGAACACTGCAGTAGGATGCCATTGCCAGTCATTATTAGGCAATAAAATTAGCAGCCTGCTTTGTTGCGTAGTCACATCTATTTGACCTACAATGTGTCATCTATTGGAGGAAGAAGTTAAACTTGATATAAAGTTTGTTCATATAGAAACCACCCTCAACCTTTCCCTGTGGAGAAAAAATCATGAAATTTAATTGAAGCTATAGTGCCTAATCAGAGATCCGTGGTGCAGAGGTCCTATATATGGTTAAAGTTGTAATAGAAACAGACTCTTAAGTCAAAGTTAATAGAGAGACAATATTATGAAGTAAAAGCAAAATGATTTTTATTTTTTTTTAATTAATTTTTATTTTTTTTAGTTTGTTTTGCTTTACAATACTGTATTCGTTTTGCTACACATCAACATGAATCAGCCACGAGTGTACATGAACTCCCAATCCCGACCCCCACCTCCCCCGTCCCGCCCCACACCCTCTCTCTGGATTATCCCCGTGCATCAGTCCCAAGCATCCTGCATCCTGCATCAAACCTGGACTGGCGATTCGTTTCACTTATGATATCACACATGTTACACTGCCACTCTGCCAACCCATCCCACCCTCTCCCTCTCCCACAGAGTCCAAAAGGCTGTTCTATACATCTGTGTCTCTTTTGCTGTCTTGCGTACAGGTTTATTATTACCA
>SJXQ01001887.1:54430-99357 GCA_006408695.1 Aepyceros melampus | reverse complement strand
CTGGATTTTATAATTCTTGTAGAATTTTGAAATTCTGACATAAATATATGTGCTCCAAAATAGCTTGATGCCAAGGATATTTAAAGTCAGTGTTCTAAATCATGATCCATGATAGTAATAAAGTTAAGTGTAGTAAAATAGAAAAGAGTAAAAGTAATCTTAAATATTAGTAATAATATTAAAAATATTAAATGATAAAATGAATACAAGAAATACTAGTAAAATAATATAGTAAATAATAGTAAATGTAGTAGATAACGGTTCAGTTAAGTCACTCAGTAACAGTAAAAATAGCAAATAGTAAAAATAGCATATTAAAAATAATTATTTTATTAAATAAAAATATTTTGTTGAAACAGTTCTTCACCTATTTCAAGGCAATTAAGCACTACATAAAATAAAGTATAACGTAATTTAAGTCCCACATTTGAACATCTTTTCTTTATAATTCAAAGTGCCATTATAGACTATCTTAATAAGTATTTCTATGGGTACACAACTTATATAGAATGAGTTACTCTTTTGTAAATAAGTTATATTTTTGTTTAAACTCTTTGTCTCTTTGACGATATTAGAAATATACTTTAAATTTCCACAATAGAGATTTAATAAATAATGTTTTCCATAGGTCATATACTGAGTGTATCTGTACTATTGATGTTGTAATAGTTAATTATAATGGTATCTGTTAACATTTCTTGAAAATAATGTTTGCTGAATAGCTTAGGAAATGCTCATCTAATTTTGCCCAAAAGTTTTATGATCAATTTATACCAATTATAAACTTTTTTTAACATGATTATTCTGCTAATTTCAGTGACCTTCATATCAAATGAATGTTTTACCTTGAATGAAATTATTATTTTTAAAGACACTAAAGAGCTACCGTAAGAGAATAATGTTTGAATATATGTAGACATCAGAGGATATAATATAGTTCAAATTTTATTTCAGTCAGAGAAGGCAATGGCACCCCACTCCAGTACTCTTGCCTGGAAAATCCCACGGATGGAGGAGCCTGGGGGCTGCAGTCCACAGGGTTGCTTCGGTCACGACCGAGCTACTTCACTTTCACTTTTCACTTTCATGCATTGGAGAAGGGAATGGCAACCCACTCCAGTGTTCTTGCCTAAAGAATCCTACGGACGGGGGAGCCTGGTGGGCTGCCATCTATGGGGTCACACAGAGTTGGACACGACTAAAGTGACTTAGCAGCAACAGCAGCAACAAGTGGTTTTTACATAAGAATGCTAATTAGAATCAGACGATAAGATTGTCCAAATACAACTTTCTTGCTTCTTTCTCTGTGACTCAAGAAATTTATGTAGACATGTACCTGGGTAGGCATTTTCTAGAAGTTCATGCTAGATCAGAAATCAATGGACACACTAAGGTATTTGCAGAAACTAAGTAGAAGAATGGGCACCAGGAAGGACTGGAGTGAAAGTTCACTGCCATTACTGTCTTCATTCATTTATTTTTGATTCATTTATTTAACGCATTTTACTGTGACTCTGCTCCAGGGACTATGGTGCAGCGTTGGACATATAATGGTAAATAAGCAGGCCTCCTTTTTTTGTTGTTGTTGTTTCCTTTGTTTCTATGTTTCCCCTAATTTTCATTCTCCTATCCTATCTTCTGTCATTTCTTTCTATTCCTCTTTTCCTCCTCATCATTTTTATCTTCTCTATTTCTTCCGCTTCTATTTCTGTTTTCCTCTTATCATCTTGAGTAGAAAATAGGGTCATTGCTGGGCCTGAAGAAGTTACAGATTTGGCCACGCAAGGGAGAATTTTTGTGGATTCCCCTCCATCCCCATGATAAAGTAACAACAAATTTGAGGAAGAGAGTGTGTGATACAGTTTGAATTGCCCTTATAGGCAATCAGTTGTGTCTGGGGAATAGTACTGAGGGCTAAAGGCTACTGGAGTTTGCCTTGTAATAAATGATACCTTTGAAGTAAATATTTAGATGATCAAAGTACTAGGCATAATTATTTGAAAATATTTAATGCTCTTCCTATTAGGGTCTACTTTTGAACCATAAGGAGAAAGACACTTAAATCATTTTTTCCCCCCAGTTTATTCACTGATATAGTTAAGCCTAGTATCAGTTCAGTTCAGTTCAGTCACTCGGTCGTGTCCGACTCTTTGCGACCCCGTGAATTGCAGCACACCAGGCCTCCTGTCCATCACCAACTCCCAGAATTCACTCAGACTCACGTCCATCGAGTCGGTGATGCCATCCAGCCATCTCATCCTCTGTCATCCTCTTTAACTCCTGCCCCCAATCCCTCCCAGCATCAGGGTCTTTTCCAAAGAGTCAACTCTTCGCATGAGGTGGCCAAAGTACTGGAGTTTCAGCTTCAGCATCATTCCTTCCAAAGAAATCCCAGGGCTGATCTCCTTCAGAAAGGACTGGTTGGATCTCCATGCAGTCCAAGGGACTCTCAAGAGTCTTCTCCAACACCACAGTTCAAAAGCATCAATTCTTTGGTGCTCAGCTTTCTTCACAGTCCACCTCTCACATCCATACATGACCACAGGAAAAACCATAGCCTTGAGTAGACAGACTTTTGTTGGCAAAGTAATGTCTCTGCTTTTCAACATGGTATCTAAGTTGGTCACAACTTTTCTTCCAAGGAGTAAGCGTCTTTTAATTTCATGATTGCAGTCACCATCTGCAGTGATTTTGGAGCCCCCAAAAATAAAGTCTGACACTATTTCCACTGTTTCCCCATCTATTTTCCATGAAGTGATGGGACCAGATGTCATGATCTTCGTTTTCTGAATGTTGAGCTTTAAGCCAACTTGTTCACTCTCCTCTTTCACTTTCATCAAGAGGCTTTTTAGCTCCTCTTCACTTTCTGCCATAAGGGTGGTGTCATCTGCATTTCTGAGGTGATTGCTATTTCTCCCGGCAGTCTTGATACCAGCTTGTGCTTCCTCCAGCCCAGCATTTACACCATGGGAAATTGTAAAGGTAATAGATTTGTCTTCAGTATCACACCTTTTCAATATGTTCAGTGCCCAACAGTGTATACTACGGCAATATAGGATTTTCACTATGTCTTACTACACAAAGGTTTGCTGTCATCAAAGAAAACATAACTTTCTGTTGTCTCAAGCCCCTCTTATAGAAAAAAATATGAAAGAATCTCTTCTAGCACATTCCAGTTAGAATATAGAAATGACTAAGTTGTAAATAAAGGCAGGTACCAAAGAAATCCCAGGGCTGATCTCCTTCAGAATGGACTGGTTGGATCTCCATGCAGTCCAAGGGACTCTCAAGAGTCTTCTCCAACACCACAGTTCAAAAGCATCAATTCTTTGGTGCTCAGCTTTCTTCACAGTCCACCTCTCACATCCATACATGACCACAGGAAAAACCATAGCCTTGAGTAGACAGACTTTTGTTGGCAAAGTAATGTCTCTGCTTTTCAACATGGTATCTAAGTTGGTCACAACTTTTCTTCCAAGGAGTAAGCGTCTTTTAATTTCATGATTGCAGTCACCATCTGCAGTGATTTTGGAGCCCCCAAAAATAAAGTCTGACACTATTTCCACTGTTTCCCCATCTATTTTCCATGAAGTGATGGGACCAGATGTCATGATCTTCGTTTTCTGAATGTTGAGCTTTAAGCCAACTTGTTCACTCTCCTCTTTCACTTTCATCAAGAGGCTTTTTAGCTCCTCTTCACTTTCTGCCATAAGGGTGGTGTCATCTGCATATCTGAGGTGATTGCTATTTCTCCCGGCAGTCTTGATACCAGCTTGTGCTTCCTCCAGCCCAGCATTTACACCATGGGAAATTGTAAAGGTAATAGATTTGTCTTCAGTATCACACCTTTTCAATATGTTCAGTGCCCAACAGTGTATACTACGGCAATATAGGATTTTCACTATGTCTTACTACACAAAGGTTTGCTGTCATCAAAGAAAACATAACTTTCTGTTGTCTCAAGCCCCTCTTATAGAAAAAAATATGAAAGAATCTCTTCTAGCACATTCCAGTTAGAATATAGAAATGACTAAGTTGTAAATAAAGGCAGGTTTCCCCTCCCCCACAAATAATGATGCTTCCACTAATACTCATGTAGAAATTTGGAATAAGTATTATAATAGTGGACTATTTTTAGTTATTTTTGTAGAATCACATACAAGATTGTGATATGGACGTAACAATACTACATTTAATGGATTATTTCTCTTTGGAAATATGTCTCAAAAATTTGCTTACAGATAGCTCCAAAAGCCTTTGTGTATTCCACACCTCCTAGTGTTTCCCTGGTGGCTCAGATGGTAAAGAATTCACCTTCAATGTGGATGACCTGGGTGATCACTGGGCCGGATAGATTGCCTGGAGGAGGGCATGGCAACCCACTGCAGTATTCTTTCCTGGAGAATCCCATGGACAGAGGGCTACAGGCCATGGGGTCGCAAAGAGTCAGACATGACTGAGTGACTAAGCACAGCATGCAGACAGGTCAGAGTTAAGTTTGCAGCTAAGTTGTGCTTGTTGAATGAAATATTTTATAAAAAGAAATGGCAAAATAATGATTTGACAGTAAAAAGAAATTGTTGATGATTCCATTGCAGAAAAACATTGCCATTTTGGGATGTTTCAGACCCTTCCAGGTTGGTCCCCCAAAAGGTTCTCTCTGCCTGATGTTGCTAGTACCAATAGAACAAGATAGACTTCTGTTTGGAAGGAAAGAAAAGCCTCTGCTCTTATATTGGAGAGCGAGAGGTGCAAACATGCCCACTAGAGTCCATACTTGTGCCCACTGACTGTGAGCAGGACTTCTCTAGGGATTTGTCCCTGAAAAGGGGGTGGAATTCTCCCAGGATGTGGACACAGCTGTGTTGCTTAAGGCTGCAGATCACAGAACACAGGAGCAGCATCTCTGTGCACGCCCTACTGCCTCCGCCATCTTGAATTGCTCTATTGTGCCTGGTACTTAGCCTGGACCAGCTGAGGTGTCTGCATAGCCATTTCACACAAAGAACTTTGATCAGAAGTGCTGGTTCCAAGGTCTTTGCCTGTTGTGCCCTATGAGTAACTGAAACTAGAGAAAGCACAAAGGAAAATAAAAAGGTTAGACTTTATTTTATTATCCAGATTCTACTTTTATTTCCTGAGAATTGTTAATGGGCTTTGCCAGTGACAGTGACTCATGTATTTAAAAAAAAAAAAAAATCTCTCTTTGAAATTTATCCTCAGGGTGGCATACAGAACAAATTCCTGGACTGTCTGGAGAATTTAGAGCATATTAGCTCATACTGCTTGGGAAAGAATGGTAGTCCTAGTTACCAAATCAGCTTCTGAAGCTGTGGTGTTTCCTTAGAAAAATGTATTCAGTTATCAGTCATGCCACACTCAGCAACTTAAGATTGTATAATATCATGCCGGTTTGGAAGAACCCCGTTGCCTCTGCTCTGAGAGTCTCAATGGAGGTATAGTAACAAAAATGTTGTGCTAACCTTGGAAAGGGCATTCCCAGCGATTACTATTAACCTTTAGCTGTATTAAAAACCTCTATTCAGAGTTATCAATCCTTTGAAAATGTATTTTGACACTCGTTTATTACAACTGAATATGTAAAAATAAAAAAAAAGGAAAGAAAAAAATGTTAAATTGAGTTTTGCTTTTCTCTGGGCCAGGTAAAGTTGAAACATATTCTTGAATAGTGCAAATAAAATTTTGAAGACTGCTACATTATGAACATTTAGGTTATTATTAATGATGGGTGAATGTGGGTACATTATATCAGTGCCCTTCAGGTTCACTTATTCTGAAATGTTTATTGGGAATTAACCTTGCATTTGAGGCTTTCCAGAAGGCAACAGCACCCCACTCCAGTACTCTTGCCTGGAAAATCCCACGGATGGAGGAGCCTGGTAGGCTGCAGTCCATGGGGTCCCTAGGAGTCGGACATGACTGAGTGACTTCACTTTCACTTTTCACTTTCATGCATTGGAGAAGGAAATGGCAACCCACTCCAGTATTCTTGCCTGGAGAATCCCAGGGACGGGGGAGCCTGATGGGCTGCCGTCTCTGAGGTCTCACAGAGTCGGACACGACTGAGGCGACTTAGCAGTAGCAGCAGCAGTAGGCGGCACTAGTGGTAAAGAGCCTGCCTGCCAATGCAGGAGATGTATAGGAGACATTGGTTCAATCCCTGGGTCAGAATGATCCCCTGGAAAGGGCCTGGCAACCTACGCTAGTATTCTTGCCTAGAGACTCCTATGGACAGAAATGGAGCCTGGAGGGCGACAGTCCATAGGGTCATGAAGAGTTGAACAATACCGAAGCAACTGAGCACATCATCAGTTCAGTTCAGTCGCGCAGTCGTGTCCGACTCTTTGCGACCCCATGAATCGCAGCCCGCCAGGCCTCCCTGTCCATCACCAACTCCCAGAGTTCACTCAGACTCACGTCCATTGAGTCCGTGATGCCATCCAGCCATCTCATCCTCGGTCGTCCCCTTCTCCTCCTGCCCCCAATCCCTCCCAGCATCAGGGTCTTTTCCAATGAGTCAACTCTTCGCATAAGGTGGCCAAAGTACTGGAGCTTCAGTTTTAGTATCATTCCTTCCAAAGAAATCCCAGGGTTGATCTCCCTCAGAATAGCATAGCATAGCAGCCTTGTAATTTTGTTTGCTTGCAAATTAGTATGAAAAATATAATTTGGTTTAGTATTATAAAAAATCATTTTTTCGTCTTTATATTTAAGATATATTGTGTTCAAGACTACACGAAACAAGAATATACAACTCAGTGAATTATTATAAAATGCAAAATGAAACAAAGAAATCATGTTTACCACCTTGGATCACAATCCCTGCGTCCAAAATAAGAACTCTTTGATTTTCATAACATATGGTTTCTTTTCTTTTTTTTTTTTCATTGAAGCACAAATATCTAATCATCATACTATAGTTTTACCTATTGTGGAAATTTGTATAAATCAAAAAGTACAGTGAATATTTTATTTTCTCTTGCTTCTTTTGTTCAACATTCTGTTAGGCTCACCCCTGCAGTTGATGTAGAGACAGTAGGCTCATTTTTATTGATATGTAGTATTTTGTTGAGTACTCCACAGATTGTCCGTTTTACACTTTATCTTAGCCAAAAGATCAAGAAGGGATTTGTCGTCCATTTTAATGTTAATTGATATTTGAGCTTTTGCAGTTCGACATGTTTGCAAACAGTATATATATTTATGATTTTTTTTTTTACTGCACATGTGCACATATTTTTTGTGGTGTATACCTTGCAGCGGAATTATTACTACAGTATGTGTATATGTATAAGTTTAGTGACAGATTACAAACTTTCATTAAAGTGATTGTCCCAGTTTATTATCTCACCAGCAATGTATGGGAGTTCTCATTGGTTTACATGCTTGCTAAAATGGTACTATAATCTGATTGTTATAAAAGTTCATTTTATTATAATTAATTTTTACAATGCTATTTTATTTATAGGTGAAGGGTTTCAAAAATGTATGGGAAACCATCACCTGAGATCCATTTTGCTGATTCTGATCAAGTAAGTTGAAGGTGAGGTAAGTTCAAACTAATGAATGGCACAAACATTTACAGCAGATAATAATTCATGACAGATTGTTAAAGCATACTGCTTTACATTTCCATGTAAACTGGAACTTCTAAAATTTCTTATGTCATACAAATAACTTTATAAATCTTAATAATTTGTTTCTTTAAGATTTATACAGTCTATATATAATTAAATCTAGAAAAACTTGAAATTTTAGAGCTTAATATAATTTACTCAAATTAATGTCATTGAGTAAAGCAATTGTCACAAAGGTATTAGAAATATGATTGAATATTTGACATTTTAATGGCATTATCAATAGTTGAATTCCCATAAAACTCCTTAGAAAGCTTGTAATATCATTTTAAAAAATTATTCTAAAGACACATGATGAAATTTTGGCAAGATATTTATAAAAGTAGCCTAATGTTACTACCACAGATAAAGATTGATAGTACAGTATGAGAATCTATACAAAAAACTCCACAAAAAGTATGTAGGCTGTTCTAAATAAAATGTAAAAATTGAGTATCATAACTAATAAGAGATTTGTAAAACTTCATGAAATAATAAATGGGATGAGGCTGTGGAGACATTGTCTGGAATGAACAGAAGTTGTATCTGCAAACCAATAGATTATTAAGCTAATCAAGAAATAAATCCAAGTATATGTGTAAGCTGTTAATTATGACAACAATTGTGGAGGACACTGTCTTAGTTGAGGGGGACATGAACTTAATTATTTAATAATCTTTTGTATGTTTGAAAATTAATATATACCATGTATAAAATCAAAGAATGAGTGATAGAGTTGGAAAAAATGTTTATAGGGCACATATCAAGTACCTTTTACAAATTTACAAGAGTAAATAAATATATAAAATATAAAATGGGATATTTGAAAAATATAGAAATAGGGAATTTATGGTATAATAAATAAAAATTCTGACAACATGAAAATTTGCTCAAAAATATGCATAATTAGGGTAAAGCAACTTAGAAAAATATGTGGCTTTTATGATTATGTTTATGTATAAGAAATCCTTCATGTATATCTTTATATATAATATGAAGGAAGATATAGGAGGGTATACTGTGATTTAAATAGATTAGCTCAGGGAGATGAGGATAGAAGGAGTCAGGGATTCAGGTGATTGATTAGCACTGTTTTTTTTTTTTTTAAATTTCATGTGTGTATACACACACACACACACACACATATATATGTATGTTTTCTTTTCTCTTTTCATGTTCTATGTCTATTTAGCTCCTTTTGTTACATTCTAGTTTTCCTTTACTGTGAATTTCTTTTTTCCTTTATTATTGTAATTTTTTATAATTAATTAAATTCTTTTATTGGAGGATAATTGCTTTACAATCTTGTGATGGCTTTTGCCATACATTGGCATGACTTGACCACAGGTATACATTTGTCCCCCACCATCCTGAAACCCCTCCCACCTCCTTCCCCACTCCATCCCTCTGGGTTGTCTAAGAGCACCAGCTTTGAGTGCCCTGCTTCATATACTGAACTTGCACTAGTCATCTGTTTTACATATGATAATATACATGTTTCAATGCTATTCTCTCAAATCATCCCACCCTTACCTTCTCCACTGAGTCCAAAAGTCTGTTCATTCCATCTGTGTCTTTTTCTATCAGACTAGATCTGATAGAAAGAGTGCCTAATGAACTATGAATGGAGATTGTGACATTGTACAGGAGACAGGAATCAAGACCATCCCCAAGGAAAAAAAATGCAAAAAAGCCAAATGGCTGTCTGAGGAGGCCTTACAAATAGCTGTGAAAGAAGGGAAGTGAAAAACAAAGGAGAAAAGGAAAGATATACCCATTTGAATGCAGTGTTCCAAAGAATAGCAAGAAGAGATAAGAAAGCCTTCCTCAGCGATCAATGCAAAGAAATAGAGGAAAACAACAGAATGGGAAAGACTAGAGATCGCTTCAAGAAAATTACAGATACCAAGGGAACATTTCATGCAAAGATGGGCTCAAAAAAGGACAGAAATGGTAGTAACATAACAGAAGCAGAAGATATTAAGAAGAGGTGGCAAGAATACACAGAAGAACTGTACAAAAAAGACCTTCATGACCCAGACAATCACAATGGTGTGATCACTCACCTAGAGCCAGACATGCTGGAATGTGAAGTTAAGTGGACCTTAGAAAGCATCACTATGAACAAAGCAAGTAGAGGTGACAGAATTCCAGTTGAACTATTTCAAATTCTGAAAGATGATGCTGTGTAAGTGCTGCCCTCAATATGCCAGCAAATTTGGAAAACTCAGCAGTGGCCACAGGACTGGAAAAGGTCAGTTTTCATTCCAATCGCAAAGAAAGGCAATGCCAAAGAATGCTCAAACTACCGCACAATTGCACTCACCTCACAGGCTAGTAAAGTGATGCTTAAAATTCTCCAAGCCAGGCTTCAGCATTACATGAACTGTGAACTTCCAGATGTTACAGCTGGTTTTAGAAAAGGCACAGGAACCTGCCAACATCGATTGGATCATCAAAAAAGCAAGAGATTTCCAGAAAAACATCTATTTCTGCTTTATTGACTATGCTAAAGCCTTTGACTGTGTGGATCACAAATAAACTGTGGAAAATTCTGAAAGAGATGGGAATACCAGACCACCTGACCTGCCTCTTGAGAAACCTGAATGCAGGTCAGGAAGCAACAGTTAGAACTGGACATGGAACAACAGACTGTTCTAAATAGGAAAAGGAGTACGTCAAGGCTGTATATTGTCACCCTGCTTATTTAACTTATATCCAGAGTACATCATGAGAAACGCTAAGCTGGAAGAAGCACAAGCTGGAATCAAGATTGCCAGGAGAAATATTTATAACCTCACATGTGCAGATGATACCACCATTATGGCAGAAAATGGAGAAGAACTAAAGGGCCTCTTGATGAAAGTGAAAGAAGAAAGTGAAAAAGTTGACTTAAAGCCCAACATTCAGAAAATGAAGATCATGGCATCCAGTCCCATCACTTCGTGGCAAATAGATGGGGAACAAGTGGAAACAGTGTCAGACTTTATTTTTCTGGGCTCCAAAATCACTGCAGTTGGTGATTGCAGCCATGAAATTAAAAGATGTTTACTTCTTGGAAGGAAAGCTATAACCAACCTAGACGGCATATTAAAAAGCAAAGACATTAGTTTGTCAACAAAGTTACATCCAGTTAAGGCTATGGTTTTTCCAGCGGTCATGTATGGATGTGAAAGTTGGACTATACGGAAAGGCGAGCACCAAAGAATTGATTCTTTTGAACTGTGGTTTTGGTGAAGATTCTTGAGAGTCCTTTGGACTGCAAGGAGATCCAACCAGTCCATTCTAAAGGAGATCAGTCCTGGGTGTTCATTGGAAGGACTGATGTTGAAGCTGAAACTCCAATACTTTGGCCACCTGATGCTAAGAGCTGACTCTTTTGAAAAGACCCTGATGCTGGGAAAGATTGAGGGTAGGAGGAGAAGGGGACAACAAAGGATCAAATGATTGGATGGCATCACTGACTCAATGGACATTGGTTTGGGTGGAATCCGGGAGTTGGTGATGTTGAGGGAGGCCTGGATGCTGTGGTTCATGGTGTTGCAAGGAGTCGGACACAACTGAGCCACTGAACTGAACTGAAGTGAACAACAGTGTAAGAGAGATCCCTTTTCTACGCATCCTCTCCAGCATTTATTGTTTGTAGACTTTTTAATGATGGACATTCTGACCAGTGTAGATGATACCTCATTGTAGTTTTGATTTGCAATTCTCTAATAATGAATGATGTTGAGCATCTTTTCATGTGCTTATTAGCCATCTGTATATCTTCTTTGCAAAGCTGTATGTTAGGTCTTTTGCCCACTTCTTGATTGGGTTGTTTGTTTTTCTGGTATTGAGCTGCATGAGCTGCTTGTATATTTTGGAGTTTAATTTTTGTCAGTTGTTTCATTTTCTATTATTTTCTCCCATATTGAGGGTTGTCTTTTTTCCTTGCTTAGAGTTTCCTTTGTTGTGTAAAAACTTTTATGTTTAATTAGGTCCCATTAAGTTGTTTATTTATTTATTTATTTTGTTTATTTACTTTTTAAATTTCCATTACTCTGGGTGGTGGGTCATAGAGAATCATGTGGTGATTTATGTCATAGAGTGTTCTGCCTGTTTTCCCTCTAAGAGTTTTACAGTTTCTGGTCTTAGGTTTAGGTCTTTAACCCATTTTGAGTTAATTTTTGCGTGTGGTATTAGAAAGTGTTTAGTTTCATACTTTTACATGTAGTTGACTAGTTTTCCCAGCACCATTTGTTGAAGAGATTGTCTTTTTCCCTTGGTACATTTTTGCCTCCTTTGTCAAATATAAGTTCTCCATAGGTGCATGGATTTATCTCTGGACTTTCTATTTTGATGTATATTTCTCTCTTTGTAACACCTTTTTTTTTTACTGTATCAATTCAATGGGTGTTTATTGATTTCTGTTATAAGCTGCTTACTCTTCTAGTTGCTAAGAATTCAGCAGTGAAAAAAGATATGAGTATAAAAATTACTGCTATCAATGATAAATACAGCACAATAAACTATAAAATTTTTGATTTTAAGTATTCATGCATTATATAGCTGTAATATAAAACACAAGAGGAAGATTAAACAAAAAATGTTATCACAAAAGTTAAATAGCAAAATATGTGTCAATTTAAAATATGTTTTCATCATTTTGTTTTCCACTACTGGATAGACAGTAAAAAACTTGTTAAAAAAGTCAACAAAATAGTGTTTATTGCTTCTCAGCATCAACAATGGATGATATTTTCCCATCATGCTATTAAAACCTACCCAAAAGAGTTTTAGGATTTCAGTTGCCTGTGGAAATAAGTACTGTGTTCTTTAATTCTTCTGAGTCTTAATTTCTTTAAACTATTGTTTCACATTAGCAGCTGAAAACAAGGCTGAAAGCTTGGTTGAAAGTGTTTTGAAGTTGGGTTTATTATAATAAGGAGATAAAAAGAAAATGAGGCTTTGCTTTGCTTTTGGTATTCAAATAAATAAAGGAAAAAAGATTGTATCTATATATTTTAGTTTGCATAGGGTAAAATGTCTTCATAATGTTTTTTTAAGATGATACTAAGAGATATAATTAAAGACCTACATAAGCAACACGTTATTTTTTAAGAATATAAATGCATATATATATATATATATGTAATATTACATAAAAAACACATGCCTTCAGTTCAGTTCAGTCACTCAGTCGTGTTCGACTCTTTGCGATCCCATGAATCGCAGCACCCCAGGCCTCCCTGTCCATCACCAACTCCTGGAGTTCACTCAGACTCATGTCTGTCAACTCGGTGATGCCATCCAGCCATCTCATGCTCTGTCGTCCCCTTCTCCTCCTGCCCCCAATCCCTCCCAGCATCAGAGTCTTTTCTAACGAGTCAACTCTTTGCATGAGGTGGCCAAAGTACTGGAGTTTCAGCTTTAGCATCAGTCCTTCCATTGAACACCCAGGACCAAACTCCTTTAGAATGGACTGGTTGGAACTCCTTGCAGTCCAAGGGACTCTCAAGAGTCTTCTCCAACACCACAGTTCAAAAGCATCAATACTTCTGCACTCAGCTTTCTTTATAGTCCAACTCTCATATCCATACATGACTACTGGAAAAACCATAGCCTTGACTAGATGGACCTTTGTTGGCAAAGTAATGTCTCTGCTTTTGAATATACTATCTAGGTTGGTCTTTAGTTATTGGTAAAATAGTACATTTTACAGCATTGCATAAGAGTGAACAAACATTACAGTGGTATTGCACGGTTTTAGGTGTTTCTTTTATAATGTCTTCTCTTTCCTTATGAAGTATTATAGGGATGTTTGGAGATTCCAAACCTAGGGGTTTCCTTGCATGTGCTCTCACTGATTTCACCTACTGTATTTGATAGTATATATTTGTGTGAAATAGCACAGGTAAGGGTGGTCTTGACCACTACTTTTTATGTTTGATGAAGTCAGATTCCTTGTTGTTTTCTGATCAATATTATATCCCTAACAGTCTGCAGTTTCTTGTTTGTGGACACTATTTTCCCTACTATTAAAGAATGATATAAGCTCTGAGAGCGAAAAGGTTTGGGGGCAACAATTTCTTTTCATTTGCTCTCTCATTTTACTGTTCATAATTCTAAGCCCCTACACCTAAGAGAGTTAAAAAGAAAAAGATTTGCAATGAATCTTGTGCTATTAAAACCAGGTATTTCATAGATTTACTTGTCTTTTTTTGTGCTGCATTTGGAAACTTTGTGTTGAAGAGAACAAATTTCTTTTAAATGTTAGATTATGTTTCTAATTGAAAAATATTCACATCAGGAGAGGAATTAATGAAGAGTAATATATTAATGAAAATTTAATTATGGTAATTGAAAATCAGTCTTTTCTTCTTGCTTTCTAAATAAAGTCAGAAGAGCAAAAAGAGATTAATATTTATTTCTAATGTTCAGTCAGTTAATGAATCTATTAATGTGGCTTGCCAAGATTCACTATAGGTTCTAAGATTAAATTAGTCTTGAGTTAGTAATACAGATTTTATATAGAAGATATATGTATCCTAGTGGAAGGAATTCTGAAAAGATACTTTATAAATTTGAATATAAATAAGAATTTACAAGTTTTAGCTTAATTACATTTATGTGCTTAAGGCCAAGCATAGAATGACTTTGTATTCATGTTTGATTATACTTTGAAAACCCATTATTATGAGAAAATTGAAAAAGTTGTCCATTCAATGTCATGACTAAAACTTACTAATGGAACAGGTGACAGAAAATTAATTGATATGAGTCTATGTATCTCAGTTGTGAAGTTTTATTTTTTTTCAAGTTGAACATGCTACTCTCTTAGTTTAATTATTGTACATTAATAGATATATCATGGCTTTCACAGCAGGAAGTCATACTTATAATTTTCTATTATTTCTAACTTGAAATCAAAGCAGAGAGTTTCACTGAGATAAACATAAGTACTTGCACACAAAATAATTTTTCACATCTTCATTATTTTTTCTCGCATTTTTGCTGCTTATACATTAATTATTGCATATAAAAGCAAAACAAGGGTGAAAATGTACAAAGATTTCTGTGTATGTGGGGTACATATTATATTTCATAATTATACTGCTGCTGCTGCTGCTAAGTCACTTCCGTCGTGTCTGACTCTGTGCAACCCCATAGATGGAAGCCCACCAGACTCCCCCGTTCCTGGGATTCTCCAGGCAAGAACACTGGAGTGGGTTGCCATTTCCTTCTCCAATGCATAAAAGTGAAAGTGAAGTCACTAAGTCATGTCCGACTCTTAGCGACCCCATGGACTGCAGCCTACAAGGCTCCTCCGTCCATGGGATTTTCCAGGCAAGAGTATTGAAGTGGGGTGCCATTGCCTTCTCCAATAATTTTACTACAAATACCAAAATTGATACAAGGTTTTTGTCAGTTATATTATTGGTGTTGATGAAAATGTCCATAAAGTATCCTACAGACAAATTTTGAAGCTATAGAAAAATATTAAATATAAAGAGACTGCTAGTAAACCTTACCAAAGGCAAAAAAATCAAATATTTTTATTTGTATTATAGTGCTTATAATTTTTCTTTGAAAATAAAACTATCTCTTTGACATCAAATTGAAATTAACAGATTGTAGTGGTATTTTTAATAATTTAATAAATTATGTAATTTTAGCTATTAATATTGCTTCTCTCATGGCTCAGTTGTAAAGAATCCTCTTGCCAATGCAAGAAACATGAGTTCAGTTCCTAGGTCAGGAAGATTCCCTGGAGAAGGAAATGAACCACTCCAGTATTCTTGCCTGGGAAATCCCATAGGTAGAGGAGGAGCCTAGAGGATTACAGTCCATGGCGTGGCAATGAGTCAGACATGACTTAGTGACTAAACGATAACAAGTGTAGATTCACATATGAAAACTTTTCAAGCAGCTTATACTGGATGCTTGGAGCTGGTGCACTGAGATGACCCAGAGGGATGGTATGGGGAGGGAGGAGGGAGGCGGGTCCAGGATGGGGAACACGTGTATATTTGTGGCGGATTCATGTTCATGTATGGCAAAACCAATACAATATTGTAAAGTAATTAACATCCAATTAAAATAAATAAATTTATATTTTAAAAAATTCAAATATGGAATTATCAGTTTTTAAATTTAAGCTTAAGTTGAATGAATGTTTCTTTTTAAAATAAGGTCCTCAGTTACACTAGTCATGTTTCAAGCCTTAAGAGCTATGTGTCATGGGTGGGTACCTTCTAGAACAGTACAGATCTCTAGGGTGTAAATCTTTTGCATATAGGGAATTATTTTCCTCCAAGGCAAATTGAAATGCAATTAAAACTTATTTGTGAAATTTGAAGTGCTGTCACTCTAATTAAAACATATTCTATTAATTTATTACCTTAAAATTATTTCTAATTGAACAGCTCATTGCATGTATAAAACTCATAAGGTAAATTTAAAGTTTTATGTTAAATATGCATAAATTGCAACAGTGTTTTGGCAATTAGAGATATTTCAGCCAAGACTTTATTAGTCTCTCTGAGCCAGTTTTATGCAGTTGCACTGTTCGGTTCCTTTCCACTAGTCTGTAGATTTAATCTTTGAGGCTCCTAAACATAACGTATATCAGAACTTCAAAGGGTCCACCAACATTTTTTTTTGATGAGATGAAGTATAAGATTTGTTATTTTTTCCATCTGAGCAGAAATCTTGCTTTAATAATCTGTTACTACTTAGTCATTTCATCTTAAACTTCTCTCTACTTAATGTATAAATTATTTTTATAGAATCACACATATCTCAACTTTTAGATCAATATTACACAGTGATAATTTAATACATGTGTTAAAGTATGCATAAACTATTCACTCCCTAGATGTACTTTAAATAAAGAATAAATATAAATTAAAGAAATGCATGCATGTGTTATGAAATGGTAAAAAGGAAATGCAATAAACTTTTTCTGTTTTAGTTTTTTCAATCAGGAACAGACAGTGACATTAATCAGAGATTATTAAAAATAAGTATGACTATTTCACAGGGATTCTAATGATTTCACCAACATTTGAAATTATTCAGGATAGTTAGGTACTATGCTAAGTGAAAGAAGTCAATCACAAAGGGTCATGTATTGTATGATTACATTAATATAGAACCTCCAGACTTGGCAAACCCAGACAGAATATATCAGTAGTTTCTTGAGGCTCTGGAAGAAGTGGAGGAAGTGATGAATGGGAAATGACTGGTAATGGGTATGAGATTTGGGGGTGGTGGTGATAAAAATGTTCTAAAATTACATTGTGGTGATGGTCATAAACTCAGCAGTATCCACAGGACTGGAAAAGGTCAGTTTTCATTCCAATCCCAAAGAAAGGCAATGCCAAAGAATGCTCAAACTACCACTCAATTGCACTCATCTCACATGCTAGTAAAGTCATGCTCAAAATTCTCCAAGCCAGGCTTCAGCAATACGTGAACTGTGAACTTCCAGATGTTCAAGTTGGTTTTAGAAAAAGAGGCAGAGAAACCAGAGATCGAATTGCCAACATCCGCTGGGTCATGGAGAAAGCAAGAGAGTTCCAGAAAAACATCTATTTCTACTTTATTGACTATGCCAAAGCCTTTGACTGTGTGGATCACAATAAACTGTAGAAAATTCTGAAAGAGATGGGAATACCAGACCACCTGACCTGCCTCTTGAGAAACCTATGTGCAGGTCAGGAAGCAACAGTTAGAACTCGACATGGAACAAGAGACTGGTTCCAAATAGGAAAAGGAGTATGTCAAGGCTGTATATTGTCACCCTGCTTTTTTAACTTATATGCGAGTACATCATGAGAAATGCTGGGCTAGAAGAAGCACAAGCTGGAATCAAGATTGTGGGAGAAATATCAATAACCTCAGATACGCAGATGACACCACCCTTATGGCAGAAAGTGAAGAAGAACTAAAAACCTTTTGATGAAAGTGAGAGAGGAGAGTGAAAAAGTTGGCTTAAAACTCAACATTCAGAAAACAAAGATCATGGCATCTGGTCCCATCACTTCATGGGAAATAGATGGGGAAACAGGGGAAACCGTGTCACACTTTATTTTGGGGGCTTCAAAATCACTGCAGATGGTGACTGCAGCCATGAAATTAAAAGACACTTATGCCTTGGAAGAAAAAAGTTATGACCAACCTAGATAGTATATTCAAAATCAGAGACATTACTTTGCCAACCAAGGTCCATCTAGTCAAGGCTATGTTTTTTCCTGTGGTCGTGTATGGATGTGAGAGTTGGACAGTGAAGAAAGCTGAGAGCTGACGAATTGATGCTTTTGAACTGTGGTGTTGGAGAAGACTCTTGAGAGTCCCTTTGACTACAAGGAGATCCAACCAGTCCATTCTAAAGGAGATCAGTCCTGGGTGTTCATTGAAAGGAATGATGCTAAAGCTGAATCTCCAGTACTTTGGCCACCTCATGCGAAGAGTTAACTCATTGGATAAGACCCTAATGTTGGTCGGGATTGGGGGCAGGAGGAGAAGGGGACGCAGAGGATTAGATGGCTGGGTGGCATCACGACTCAATGGACGTGAGTTTGAGTGAACTCTGGGAGTTGGTGATGGACAGGGAGGCCTGGGGTGCTGCGATTCATGGGGTCGCAAAAAGTCAGACACGACTGAGTGACTGAACTGAACTGAACTGATGGTCATACAACTCTGTAAATATACTAAAAACCACTAAATGTACATTTTAAATTGGTGAATAATGCAGTATATGAGTTAAAACTCAATAAAAGGTGAAAAGGAAAAAAAACCCATAATAGTTTTTAAAATGGCATTTCTCATATTTATGTTATTAATATGACATACAAATATTAACTTATATGTTACTCCAATATTTAATTCAATTTAGCAAGATCACCTAGATACTAATGTTTTTAAAGCTGTGAAATGTGGAAGAGAGGATTTTGGTAAAGAAAAATTTGAAAAATAAAGTTTTAAAAGGTCATATTGGGTAAAGGGATAATCAAAAGCAGTTATATCTAATTTAGAATTTTAGAATATAGCATCACATTGGAAGTCTAAACTTGTTATTATTCTGATATTTGAGGCCCTTGACAAAGACATCTTCAAGCTACGATCAGTATGCAGAAGTTAATCAATGTATTTTTTTAACATTAAAATGAGAGGAAATCTATTAATATGTTCATAAAGCCAAAACCTCCATGTGAGATACTAGTACATTATTTACAATAGTGTCCTCAATTTGAAGTGAACCTATTTTAGTAAGCTGCCAGATTACAAATAAGTTGGTTATGTGTCTGTAACTGTTATAGGAAGATAGTTGAACAATGGAGAATGTGCTTTATTTCCACATATTTCTCAAGTGTCAGTCTTGGGACAGAACAATTATATTAAATTGAATGACACTAAAACTGAATTAGTAAAAGGGAATGGAAATATTTACTACCCAATGTACAGTTCATGAATTGAGTCATTTTTACTTGATGTAAGTAGCTAAAGTAAAATGATCACTTTATCTGTTTTATATAAACATATAGTGATTTAGCATATTTAAAAGCCCATTTTAGCCAAGGAGTGTGTTCACTGACAATGTTAATATGGAATTCACAGTGGTTATGAAGAAAACATTTTCTGATTATATGACCATTATAGAGAAACGTTACTGGGCAGTTATCACCTGAATGTAGTTTCCTTAAGAAATTCAGATTAGATTAGCAAGGTTTGCATAATTTAATACAGTTTATATGTTTCTTAATGACTTAGTATGAGAGCATCTAAAATTGTGTTGAAAATTGCCTGGTGTACATAGGTTACAGAAAATGCTAAACATGCCTTCAAGAAAAAATATATTTATTTTCCTTCTCTACTTTCCCCAGTTTACTATCTGGTTTTCAATCCATTCTAAAATAAGCAAAAATTTTAAAAATTCAACATTTTTACAATAATACAGAAATAACGATGTTCTGGTACAATACTATTTTTATTTTCTTTATTGAATATTAAACAATATATTGGTTTGGAAACGCTTTTCAATCACATGCAAACACATAATAATCCTAACAATATCCTTGTGAAGTTGACAAAATATATTATGATACTACTGATAAAAAAATTAGCAACAATTAGAAGTTGCACAGAGTAGGTTTTACCTAAAAAATAAATCAACATATAGAAACATGAGATGGGATATTAATTTTAATTTGTACTATTTGTATTTGAATATATTTTCTTAAAATTCAGTTATAAAAATGTTATTATCATCCAAATGTTTAGAATGTCAATTATCCAGATGGTTAGTGTATGAAACTCCTCCCAAATACATATCCACACACTCCTGAAGCTTGCCTAAAAATACATCAAAACACCTTGTTCTAATATTGGTAAGACTGTTTCATTTCTGTTTTAATCTTATACAGTATGTCTTTTTGTTTTATTTTTTTATTTTTAAAGTTTAATTTCTATTGAAGGACAATTGCTTAACAATGTTGTATTTTTTTCTGCCATATGTCAATATGAATGAGCCATAGGTACTCATATGTAAACATATATACCCCTCCCTCTTGAACGTCCCTCCCAACCCATCCCACCCCTCTAGGTTGTCACAGGGCACTGATCTGAGCTCCTTGAATCATACAGCAAATTCCCACTGGCTATCTTTTTTACATATGATATGTTTCCTTGACACTCTATTTGTCCCACCTTCTCCTTCCCCTGCCTTGTCCACAAGTTTGTTCTCTATGTCTGCATCTCTACTGCTGCTCTGCAAATAGGTTCATCATCACCATCTCTCTAGATTCCATAAATATGCATTAAGATATGATATTTGTTTCTGATTTACTTCATCTGTATAATACACTCTAGGTTTATCCACCTCATTAGCATTGACTCAAACTGATATCAAAAGTGATATCTCACTGTAGTTTTGATCCTATAGTGAGTGATGCTGAGCATCTTTTCATGAGTTTATTAGCCATCTGTATGTCTTCTTTGGAGAAATATCTGCTTAGATGTTTTGCCCACTTTTTGATTGGGTTGTTTGTTTTTCTGGTGTTGAGTTGCATGAACTACTTGTATATTTTGGAAATTAATCCTTTGTTGGTTGTTTCAATTGCTATAATTTTCTCCCATTCTGAGGGTTGTCTTTTGACCTTGTTTATAGTTTCCTTTGCAAAAGATATTAAGTTTAATTAGGCCCCATTTGTTTCTTTTTGTCTTTATTTCCATTACTGTGTTCTGTCTATGTTTTCTGAGGTATGAATATTTTTTAAGTTGACAGTTGTTTTACCACAATAAAAAAAATCTCCTGCAGGAATGAGAGATATAGTGCTTCAATGGTGGATGTTACTCAGTCATCAGCAATCAACTTCTAGAGGGATCTGCCTCAGCTAGAGGAGCCCCCAGGCAGTCCACTTTTGAAGACTCTATGATGTGGGGGTGTAAGCATTTGGCTCCTTTGCCCCAACTCCAGCCAACTCTAAGGATCACTGTAGCTCCAGAGCTACCTTGTGGTTTTCAGAGACCTTTGATGAGCTTCAACTTGGCTTGATGTTTCCTACTCCCTTCCTTACCACAAAGAGTTTGTGAATCAGGAAGTGTCTAAGGGAACACTCACAAGACTGCCCTCTATCAGACACCAGCAGAAATTCAAACATCTCCAGGGCCACCCTTGTTATAGGCCAATTTGTTACCAATTTGGGAACTTCCTCACATTCAATAATTCTCATACATGGGTAGAATGTAATTAATAACATTTAACTCTCTTAAAATTAATAAAACATTTTAACAACTGTATTATGAGGGATTATGATTTTTCCTCCTGTTAATCTGACATATGTCAAAGTAATTATTAGGCCAGCCAAAGAACCTAGAAAGGAAAAAGGGAACATTTCCTTATTTCTACAGCGTGACCTAAAAGGATAGTTCATAAAATTCTCTTAGTACTGGTTTGAGTTGAGCTTAATGAATAGTAATATATTCTATATTAAGAAGAGGTGGAAACAATACACAGAAGAACTATACAATAAAGATCTTTATGACCCAGATAATCACGATAGTGTGATTACTCACCTAGAGCCAGACATCCTGGAATGAAAATTCAAGTGTGCCTTAGGAAGCATCATTATGAACAAAGCTAGTGGAGGCAATGGAATTCTAGTTCAAGTTCCAGTTCAGTCACTCAGTCATGTTCGACTCTTTGCCACCCCATGAATCACAGCATGCCAGGCCTTCCTATCCATCACCAACTCCCAGAGTTCACTCAAACTCCCATCTACCGAGTCAGTGATGCCATCCAGCCATCTCATCCTCTGTCATCCACTTTTCCTCCTGCCCTCAATCCCTCCCAGTATCAGGGTGCAAATTTGGAAAATTTTCCAAATTTGGAAAACAGCAGTGGCCAAGGACTGGAAAATGTCAGTTTTCATTCCAATCCCAAAAAAGGCAGTAGCAAAGAATGCTCAAACTACCACACAGCTGAACTCATCTCACATGCTAGTAAAGCAGTGCTCAAATTCTCCAAACGAGGCTTTAACAGTACACAAACTGTGAACTTCCAGATGTTCAGGCTGGGTTTAGAAAAGCAGAGGAACCAGAGATCAAATTGCCAACATCCATTTGATCATAGATAAAGCAAGAGAGTTCCAGATAAACATCTACTTCTGCTTTATTGACTATGCCAAAGCCTTTGACTATGTGGATCACAAAAAACTGAAAAATTCTTCAAGAGATGGGAATACCAGACCACCTTACCTGCTTCCTGAGGAATCTGGGAGCAAGTCAAGAAGCAACAGTTAGAACTGGATATGGAACAACAGACTGGTTCCAAATTGGAAAAGGAGTACATCAAGGGGGTATATTGTCACCCTGTTAACTTATGTGCAAAGTGCATCATATCAAATGCTGGGCTGGTGAAGCACCAGCTGGAATAAGATTGCTGGAAGAAATATCAATAATCTCAGATATGCAGATAACACCACCCTTATGGCAGAAAGCAAAGAAGAACTAAAGGCCCTCTTGATGAAAGTGAAAGAGGAGAGTGAAAAAGTTGGCTTAAAACTCAAGATTCAGAAAACTAAGATCATGGTATCTGGTTCCATCACTACTTGGCAAGTAGATAGAGAAACAATGAAAACAGTGAGAGACTTAATTTTTGGCGAATCCCAAATCATGGCAGATAGTGACTGCAACCATGAAATTAAAAGACCTTTACTTCTTGGATAAAAGCTATGACCATCCTAGACAACATATGAAAAAGCAGAGATGTTACTTTGCCAACAAAGGTCTGTCCAGTTAAAGCTATGATTTTTCCAGTAGTCATGTATGGATGTGAGAGTTGGACTATAAAGAAAGCTGAATGCCAAAGAATTGATGCTTTTGAACTGTGCTGTTGGAGAAGACTCTTGGGTGTCCCTTGGACTGCAAGGAGATTCAACCAATCAATACTAGAGAAAATCAGTCCTGAATATTCATTGGAAGGACTGATACTGAAGCTGAAACTCCAATACTTTGGCACCTGAGGTGAAGAACTGACTAATTGGAAAAAGTCCTGATTCTGGGAAGGCTGAAAGCGGGAGGAGAAGGGGACGACTGAGGATGAGATGGTTGGACGGCATCACCAACTCAATGCACATGAGGTTGAGTAAGCTCCTGGAGGTGGTGTTGGACAGGGAACCCTGGTGTGCTGCAATCCACTATGTTTCAGAGTCAGAGACAACTGAACTGAACTGAACTGAATACACCATACACTTGAACCACAACTATAAGATCAACTAGCTAGAAAGGCTTTTTCTCTCTACTCTTTCCTGACCTAAGTGTTTAATTGTGAGGCTTCCCTGGTGGCTCAGAGGTTAAAGCATCTGCCTGGAATGCAGGAGACCTGGGTTTGATCCCTGGGTCAGGAAGATCCCCTGGAGAAGGAAATGGCAACCCACTCCAGTACTCTTGCCTGGGAATCACATGGAGGGAAGAGCCTGGTAAGGCTGCTAGTCCATGGGGTCGCAAAGAGTCAGACATGACTGAGCGACTTCACTGTGTTTAATTGTACAGACTGGAAATCCAATTGTTTTCACTTACCCAAGAATTAATCTTTGAGGTAGTCAAGCTTCATGAGCATCTAACCTTTGCTTTCAGTGCTATCATAAAGCGAAGTCCCTAAAAGCAAAGCACCTTGACATAGTCATGGGCGTTAGAAAACTCAGTGTTTGAGTTTTTATTATTCAATCAGTATGAAGCCTGAAACAAAAAGATAGGTAGATTCTCAGAGAGAATGCTTGACCATAAACGCATTCTTCCATTAGTCTGTGAGTCCAAACATAGTTTTTAAAATTTACTAGTCATTCACATGTGGTGAACAAATCAACCTGAATTTGTGCTCCTGAATTTGATTGTGTAACTAGTATTTGCTGAAGTGCTTTTAAAATTTGCAAGTGTGCAAAGTGTTCCCAGTTCAAAGTGCAATAAGAACAAATCACTGTGAAATACAGCTTAGACTCCAGAGTTCTGAACAGCTTCCCTGAGGAAACACTTTCAAAGATAAAATTTGGAGACTAAAATTGACTCATATAGAATAATGTATATTTATCTCACAGTAAAGTCAATGAGGTAAATGAAATCATTACATTTGTTCACCAGAGAAACTAAATGAATGTAGACTAGGTTTTTTTTTACACTGTTTTAGGAACTGTGCACAATAACACTCAAGCCATTCAAGAAACTATTAAAAATATTTCACCAATAATGAATTACCAGTAAAGTGATGGCTATTACTCTGCTTGTTGGCAACTAAAATCTTAGTCATTCTTGCCATTAACATTTAAGAAAATAAAGCAAAAAGAAAAATGCAGTGTAAGCAAATGAGGTTATTTTTCAGATGGAGAGGAAAAATTATAACATTCTTAATAGTTATCATTTTTTTAAATCTGATGAAAGCTATCTATCTAAAATTAGGTAGAAGTGATTATATTAGATTCAGTAGAGATAAATGATTGCATTAAGAAAATGAATCAGGATGATTCCTTTTACATTCAAGGTACATTAGGAATCTTTAAAAATGATAGCTACTTGTCTTTATTTTTTTAAACCACCTATTGTGATTGATTAAAATACAAAAAGCTGCACATATTAAGTGTATACAACTTGATGAGTTGAGAATAAGTATATGCCAGTGACACTATCTGGAGAAGGCGCTGGCACCCCACTCCAGTACTCTTGCTTGGAAAAATCCCATGGACGGAGGAGCCCGGTGGGCTGCAGTCCATGGGGTCGCTAAGAGTCTGACACGACTGAGTGACTTCACTTTCACTTTTCACTTTCATTCATTGGAGAAGGAAATGGCAACCCACTCCAGTGTTCTTGCCTGGAGAATCCCAGGGATGGGGGAGCCTGGTGGGCTGGCATCTATGGGGTCGCCCAGAGTCGGACACGACTGAAGCGACTTAGCAGCAGCAGCAGCGGCAGTGACACTATCACTGTAATCTCTGCCATAAACATATTCATAACTTCTAAAATGTTCTCATCTTCATTATTATTATTATATATTTATGATAATACTTAAATGTAAAATCTGCTCTCTTGGCAAACTTAAGTATGCAATGTGGTACTATTAACTATGGACTCTATGTAATAGATCTCTAGGACAGATACATTTTGTGTAACTGAAATTTTATACCCATTGACTAACACCTTTTTGGCCTCCATCTAGTGAAAGTAACAACCATTCTTTGCTCTTCTTCTATGAGTTTTAGTATTTTATATTCCTTGTAGGATTGATATACTATAATATTTGATTTTCTGTTTGTCTTATTTCACTTAGCATGTTGTCCAAGTTCATCCATATTGTTGCAAATGATAGTTTCTTCTTTTATAAAGGTTGAATAATATTAAATTATATGTATATACAATATTTGTTTATTCATCTATCTGTTGCTTGATATGTAAGTTGCTTCCATCTTTTGACTATTATGAATTAAGTCACAATGAACATGAATATGCACAACTGTTTGGGACCCTGTATTCAGTTTTTTTTTTTTTTTAAATATAAACTCAGAAGTGGGGTTGCTGGAACAGACATGGTCTTTTAAATAGAAAACTCTAAAATAATCTATATAAGGTACTACTAGAATTAGTAAATTTAGCAAACTGACATATAGTAAAGTCAAATTATTTGTAAGCACTAGCAATAAACAAACAAAATAAAATAAAAATACCATTTATAAGAGCATAACAATACTTGATATTACAATTTAAATTATATGCATGGTCTATATTCTAAAAATCATGGGGATATTGCTGAAAAAATTAAAGAAGACCTTAATAAAGGTAAAAGCTACCATTTTCATGGACTGAAAGTTAAAATAGTTTTAGGCTGTAGGTTCTCCTCAGACTGATAAATTGAAGCAACAAAATCCAAGTAGAAATCCCAATAGGCTTTTTCCCATTAAAAAAAAAAAAAAAAGGCAAAAGCAAAAAAAACAACAACACTAAACATTTTTTTGAAAGAATTATAATGCCATTCTTTATCCTGTCTCAAGGTAAGTTAGATATTGTCATTCTTTCATTAAGTACCTACTGAGCAGCAGTTATGTTTTGGGCACAGAAAACATACATGATAAGAAAAATGAATGGGTGAATGAATGATTGAATAGTAGATTATCTTACATCAAAGGATTTACAGTCTGTGGGGAATATATGTCACTGTAAAATCACACACTATTATGAAATTACTTCTTATAACATCATTGTGTTGCTATACTATAATAATTCTATAGCGATAGAAATTAGCAGTATTATCTTTTAACAAGTAAACATTCCTGTGCAAATATTGGACTGAAATTTAGGAGAAAATGTGTAGAGCCTGGACTAATGTTGGCAAAGTGTGATGTAATTGAAAAGGCCTTTTATTAGGGCAGAGAGTTAAAGTACTCCTTATAAGATTTGACCAAAAGTTGTTAAGATTAATTAGTAATATAAGTAACTTATATTGCTCAGTCCTTATCTTTTAAACTCAGTAGTCATACTACTGTTTTTATATTATATATATAGAAATGGCCTCTCTAGAAATACAGACATAAAATAAATACAAATATCAATTATATGTAAAATAATCATTTAACTATACTTTTAAATTGCTGGCTTACTCAAAGTTATTTTATAGAAAATTATACTGATAATTGGGCTTCCCTTGTGGCTCAGCTGGTGAAGAATCTGCCTGCAATGCAGGAGACCTGGGTTCCATCCCTGGAGAAGGGAAGATCCCCTGGAGAAGGGAAGATCTACCCCCTCCAGTATTCTGGCCTGGAGAATTCCATGGACTGTATAGTCATTGGGGTTGCAAAGTGTCAGACACGACTGAGCGACTTTTCACTTCACTCACATATTATAATTAGCATAAATATGCATCTATGTGTATATTATATTTTTAAGAAATATATTCACATATAAGTATCATTTTAATGAATCATATTCATTAAGAAGTAATCTTATTATGGAAATATAAACTGTTATAACCTCATTATAATTTTGCACTAACATAAAATATACACATGGAATGAAACTAATCATAAATAATTATAATTGAATTTGAAATGCAAGAATAACCAGTCAATATTAAACAAAATATTCCTGAATATTAATTGGAAAGACTGATGCTGAAGCTGAAGCTCTTTGGCTACCTGAAGCAAAGAACTGACTCATTGAAAAAGAACCTGTTACTGGGAAGATTGAAAGCAAAAGAAGAAGCAGGCAGCAGAGGATGAGATGATTAGACAGTGTCACTGACTCAGTGGTACTGAATTTGAGCAAACTCCAGAAGATAGTGGAGAACAGAGGAGCCTGGTGTACTGTAGTCCTTGGGTTTGCAAAGATTCGGACATGACTTAGCACCTAAGCAACAACAACAAATTAACATAAGATTGTTTATAGACTCACAATTTATTTGATAAAGAGGCTCATTCTGATAAAGAAGAAATTATGTTTTCCAAAAGAATGTGACACAAAGGAACTTATGCCCTTCAGAAAACAGTATTCTAATAATGACAAATATATAAAACAAATTGAAAAATCTGGATACCAAAAAAACCCTAGAAGCTATATTAGACATTTAATTCTTTTAAATTAAAAGAACATGGATGCTTGGGGCTGGTGCACTGAGACGACCCAGAGGGAGGATACGTGTATACCTGTGGTGGATTCATGTTAATGTATGGCAAAACCAGTACAATATTGTAAAGTAATTAACCTCCAATTAAAATAAATAAATTTATATTTAAAAAAATGTCAAAGTAGATTAATTTGATAGCTCTCACTCACTGAAATTATTTCATAACTCCAATAACATGATAGTAACAGAAGGAAAATGTTACAATTGCAATAGGAAATGAGTCAGCTAAAAAATATTCTTATCTGTGTAGGACCCTTGGGATAGAAAATCATCAGAGGCAACTAAAAATGCAATGTCAACAAGCTGCAATATATCCACAGGGAATCTGAGGCAACAGAGAAAAAAATGAATAGGCAATAGCAGATGTTTTTCCCTAGAGACATTTATAGAGCAATAATTAAAAATCAAGACAGTCTCTAAAAAGATGCATAGTAATACTAACAGGAGGAAGAAATTAAGAGGATGATGAAACCCTTTTAAAGCAGTTATACTACTATTTGCTACAAGTTGATTATCCTAATCAAAAAGACACACAAACAAACAAAAAAAAAGTGAAAAAAATACTTGATTATTCCAGCAGAGTTGCTTCTATATAGCATATCCATGATTTATTTCACCAATGATTTTAGGATCAAACAATAACTTACACAAAGCTACTTTTTACATTTAGATAATTTATATATTCTCTTTATAGAATTAATCCAGTTCAGGATATGGAACAAAAGAATCCAATTTAGTTTCTAGTCCTTCCTATGCCACTAACCTACATTGTCTTGGATATAGTCTCTGATATTCTTTGAGATTCATTTTTTAAAACTGTTTGACACAAAATGATCTGCAACAGCCTTTGTCTGATCCAACTTTCCGTGATATATCTTGTCATCAAACATACATGTGTTTGATTTGAAATATATTCACTAAAAGGTCTTGTGTGTGCATGCATGTGTGCTAAGTTACTTCAGTTGTGTCCTACCCTTTACAGTCCTATGAACTGTAGCCTGTCAGGCTGCTCTAATCCATGGGATTCTCCAGGCAAGAACACTGATGTGGGTTGGCCAAGCAAGTAGATTATTCTTGGAAAATGAAGCAATTTTTTTACAAATACTGCATCCAGTTTTATTGCTATAGTATAATGACAAAAATCTGAAGATATCTAACAATATTAATTCTATTTTTAAAAACATGGACTTTTAGAGTATGTTATATAATTAATTTCTATTCAGATTCTGTTATTAAACATCTATTCACTTTGACAAAATCAGGTCTAAAATTTAATACTATTATTTTAAAATATATTAGGGAATTTAGAAGATAATAATGAGTTGTGTTATTACTACTTTAGCCATAAAACTCATCACTTTGTGTAGAATAGGGAGTTTTGTGTGCAGACTTTAAACTTTTCTTATAGCATAGTATATAAACACTTAGTCCAAGAAAGAAGGAAAGAGGGAAGAAAGGGAAGAAAGTGTTACTCCTGAAACTGGAACCAAATGAGGTTGTGCTGCTCATTGGTCAAAAGTCAGTGTTCCTCATTGCTCAAAAATCAGTGTTTCAGAGAAAAGGAGTGGTGCAGAAAGAAAGATACTTTATTCTTTTCTGCGGAAGCCGACACCGTGGGAAGATGACAGACTAGCGTCTCAAACTCCATCTCTGAATTGCCAGTTAGAGGACAGCTGAGGCTCCCAAGGTGCAACATAGCCATCTGATGATCATCGTCTGATGACCAGGAGTAATCCGGTCAGCCTCAACTTGACTGAATAAAGAGAACAGACAATCTAAAGCTGCAGGGTTGAAATGTCCTATAGTTCCTCCATGAAAGAGGGTATTCTGTAAGCATTTAATCATATTATGGCTTGTTCAGGGCTGTTGTTCAGTTGCCAAGTCCTGTCTGACTCTTGCGGACCCCTATGGACTGTAGCACACCGGCTCCTCTGTACATGGAAATCTCCAGGCAAGAATACTAGAGCGGGTTGTCATTTCCTTCTCAAGGGGACTTTACTGACAGGGATCAGTCCCATGTCTCCTGCATTGGCAGGCAAATTCTTTACTGGTGAGCCACCAGGGAAGCTCTATTTAGGACTAGGTCTTTTTTTTTTTTTTTTCCCTTGAAAATGGAACTAGAGCTTCTAATATGGATTTGACTTCTCTAAGTTAGAAGCTCAGGTTCCTTTACCTCTTTCTTGAATAAGTGTTTCAGAGCCTGGTTTCAAATAGAAGAAGGAAAAATTGGGTTATTTTAGTCAAGCACTGCTTCACGTTACATTGTCTGACTGATTGAGACATGCCCATAGTCTCCCTTTGGAAGGAAACTTAAATGAGAGTCATGAAATTAATGTGCTTTATAGTTAAGTTCAGATGGTCACATCTAGCTCTTATGTTCAGTCTACTTTAGTTGATTATACTTGTATCTATTTTACATTGACAAAGTCAAGTCTGAAATTTAGTAATACTCTTCTTTATTGAAGTAGAATTGAGGTATATTATTATATAAGTTATAGATGTACAAAATAATGATTCATAATTTTTAAATGCCATATTCCATTTTTAGTTATTTTAAAATATTGACTATATTCCCTATGTTGTATAATATATTCTTGTAGCCTATTTTATAAATAATATTTTGTATCTCTTAATCCTTTGCCTGTAAATTGTCCCTCTCCTGTTCTCTTTCCCCTCTGGTAAGCACTAGTTTGTTTTCTGTATCTGTGAACTTGCTTCTTATTTGTTATATTCACTAGCATGTAGTATTTTTTAGATTCCACATGCAAGTAGTATTATATAGCATTTTTCTTTCTCTGTCTGATTTATTTCGCTTAGGATAATATTCTCCAAGTCCATCCATGTTGTTGCAAATGACACAATTTCATTCTTTTTTATGTCTAAATAGTATTCCATAGAGCGTGTGTGTGTGTGCATGTGTGTGTGTAGTCTTTATTCGTTTGTCTATGGTGGACACTTAGGTTGCTTCCATATCTTGGCAAGTGTCAATAATGCTGCTATGAACGTTGAGGAATATGTACCTTTTAGAATCAGTGGTCTGGCTATTTTTTGAATCTATACCAAGCAATGGAATTGCTGGGACATATCATAGTTCTCATCCCACTCCAGTACTCTTTCCTGGAAAATCCCATGAATGGAGGAGCCTGGTAGGCTGCAGTCCATGGGGTTGCTAAGTCAGACACGACTGAGCGACTTCACTTTCACTTTTCACTTTCATGCATTGGAGAAGGAAATGGCAACCCACTCCAGTGTTCTTGCCTGGAGAACCCCAGGGGCACAGAGTCGGACACAACTGAAGTGACTTAGCAGCCTCAGCCTGATAGTTCCATTTTTAGTCTTTTGGAAAATCTCCATAAAGTTTTCTAAGGATCACTGCTGGGGTCCAGCCCTGGTGGATCCAGGGTGATTCGAAGGTGGAGACGGAGTTGGCGAGAAAAACACTTATTGAGAAATATAAGATTAGATTAGGAAATAATAGTATAGTAGGAAAATTTAGATGGAGAAAAGAAGGCTGAATAACTTGGTTTATGTAGAATACCAATCACCACCTACGTAGGCCACAGGTGTCTTTCCGTTCTCCCGAAGGAGAGGAGGCACTGAGGCCTCCCCGCTCCGATCTTAGAAGCCCAGGCATAATTAGTAGGCTTGGTGAGGACCCACTCCCCAGATGGAAATTCAGCCAGAAGGGGAAAGAAAGAACGACATGGGGGAAATCAGCCTTTCCAGAAACTGATCCCATTTTCTTTATTTTCATGTTTGCTTATATACCTTTTTTACACATAGGGATGAATACAGAGTCACGTGGGGGTCAGCAGTCCTGACCTTTATCAAAATCAGGTGCTTTACATAAAAAAGGGTCTTAGGTGTTTTACATCATCTTCTGGCCATGAGGCCTGCTGACACTTCATGACCCTCTCTTTCTGATAACCAAAAAACTCATTTTTTCCAAGGGTGTTTTTTCTTAAACCGGCACCACCCTCCAGATAAAGTTACATTCCTATAGGGTGAGGGTGTAGTGAGTTACAATCAAAAAAGGAATTTACCTAACCCAAGGTTAACATGATTAATCTTAAAGGTTAATACTTATTTCTCTTATATGCTAGTTATATTCATTATAAGGGCAGGGAATATGAAGATTTAGCAACAAAACATCAGCCCAACAAGTGAAATCCTTTCACCAATGTTCCCCTTAAGATCTATTTAGTTTTAAGATAATGATAAAGTTACATTTTTACATAGCAAGGACACAGTAATTTATAACAAAGTACAGTGATCTATAACAAAGAAGAAAATTCATTAACTCAACAAATCTAGTATTGCTAACATCAAAACTACTATATTTCTTTTTCTATATTCCAAATACATTGATTAATATATTCCCAGGTGCCTAAGGATGTGGAGGCCTGGCGGCAATCATTGACTCAACAATGAGAAAAGCCCCATGCTAACCAAGACCTTCAAAATACCCCAAACTCTCTGTGCTCTTTATGGTTGAGAGGCAGCAAACAATCATGTGCTCCGTAGTGGCAGGAGTATGGATAATCCTATCACACAAGCTAGCTTGCCAGCAGAGAGGTTTGACCCAAAACACCCCTATCACACCCAGGGCAGGGAATTAAAAGCAATTATTGGCACAACAAATGAAAAACCCTTCAACAATACAATTCAACCCATTATACTAATAAATTCTAACTTCCCAAAAGAATCTTCCTTTAGTAAGTCTAAAACATCTCGTGCCTCTCGCTGTTGGGAGGCTGTAAACAATCACATTTGGCCGGACGAATCTATACAGGCAGGCCAGATAACCTTCAGGGGAGTTCGTAAGCTGCAACACTCTTATCACGCCCAGGAATTTTATCAACTGGAGCTGCAAGTTAACTCCTTCTCCGAGAGAAATGGTTATGGGGGAGAGCCCCCCGTAAAGTCAGAGGTGTAGGTGAGAGCATAAAACAGACTCTTGGTTTTGGGGGTAGATGCTCGGGAACAGGGGTTTCCTGAGGCTTGATCACGCCTTTGCGTATGCCAAGCCTCCTTCCTCATGACCTTTGCCATGGGCGGAGTTCCTCATGCTGGCTCCCGGCAGATTACCACACCAGTTTTAATTTCACCAGCAGTCTATGAAGGTTTGCTTTCTCCACTCCTTTACCAGCATATGCTGTGTTCATTTTGATGATAGTTACTCTGACAGGTATGAGGTGATATCTTATTGTGGCTTTGATTTGTATTTTCCTGATGATTAATAATCTTTGGGGAATAAAAAAAGGTCTGTTCAAGCGTTCTGCCTATTTTATAGTCAGGTAGTTTTTATCTTGAGCTGTATGAACTATTTCTATATTGTGGATATCTTCCCCTTAAGGGTCACATCATTTGCCAATGTTTTATCCCATTCAGTCAGTTGTCTTTTTTGTTTTGTTGATTTTTCTTTGCTGTGTAAAAACTTTTAATGTTAATTAGGTTGCATTTGTCTACTTTTGCTTTTTTTCCCATTACTCTAGGAGATGAGTCTAAAAAAAATATTGCTGTGATTTATGTCAAAGAGTATTATGCCTATGGTGTCCTCTAGGAGTTGTATGGTGTCATGTCTTACATATAAGTTTTTAATCAATTTTGAGTTTACTTTTGTGTGTGCTTTGAAGAAACGTTCTCATTTCATTCTTTTGTATATAGATGTCCAGTTTTCCCAGTACCACTTATTGAAGAAATCTGACTTTTCTTATATATTTTTGCCTACCTTGTTGTAGATTAGCTGACCATAAGCACATGTTGTATTTCTGGGCTCTATTCTGTTACATTAATCAGTGTGTCTGTTTTTGTGCCAGTACCATCTGTTTTGGTTACTATAGCTTTATAGTATAGTCTGATGACAGGGATTATGATTCCTTCAGCTCTGTTCATTTTTCTCAAGATTGTTTTGGCTATTTAGGGCCTTTTTGTGTTTCCATACATAATTTAAAGGTTTTTGTTCTAGTTGTGTGAAAAATGCCATTGATATTTTTATAGGAATCACATTGATCTGCAGATTGCCTTGGATAGTATGGTCATTTTAGCAATGTCCATTCTTCCGGTGCAAGAGTATGGTATATCTTTCCAATTGTTTGTGTCATCTTCAGTTTCTTTCATCAGTGTCTTATAGCTTTCCTAGTACAGGTGTTTTACCTCTGTAGATAGGTTTATTCCTAGACATTTCATCCTTTTTGAGGCAGTGAAGGATGAAATTATTTCCTTAATTTCTCTTTGTGAAATCTAGTTGTTTGTGTATAGAAATGCAACAGATTTCTGTATGTTTATTTGTGTCCTGCTATATACTGAATTCGTTGATGAGTTCAAGTAGTTTTCCGGTGGCATCTTTAGCATTTTCTATATGTAGTATCATGTCATCTGTAGACAGTGTCAGTTTTACTTCTTCCTTTCCACTTTGGTTTTTTAAAATTTCTTTTTCTTATCTGATTGTTGTGGCTAGGACTTTCAGTACTATGTTGCATGAAAGTAACATGACTGGACAGCTTTGTCTTATTCCTGTACTTACAGGAAATGCTTTCAGATTTTTTTTACCATTGGGGATAATGTTAGTTGTGGGTTTGTTGTAAATAACCTTTTTTATGTTGAAGTATGTTCTCTTTTTGCCCACTTTCTGTAATTTTTTTGATATAAATGGATACTCAATTTTATCAAGAAGTTTTTCTGAATTTATTAAGGTGATCATATGACTTTTATTCTTCAATCTGTCAATGCAATGTATTATATTTATTATATTCATTTATTTGGGTATATTGGAAAATTCTTGCATCTCTGGGGTAAATCTGACTTGATTGTGGTGCAAGACCCTTTTAATCTGTTGCTGGACTTGGTTTGTTAATATTTGTTGAACATTTTTGCATCTATGTTTGCCAGTGATACTGACAAGTAATTTTCTGTTCTTTTGATATCATTGTCTGGTTTTACATCAGGATTATGCTGGCCTCATAGAATGAGATCAGCAGTGTTCCCTCCTTTGCAATTTTTTGGAGTAGTTTGAGAAGTGATCTTAAGTCTTCCTAGATGTTTGGTAGAGTTCACCTGTGCATGTGTGCACAGTTGTGCCCAACTGTTTGTGACCCCATGGACTGTAGCCCATGAGGATTCTCTGTCCATGGGATTATCCCATTGATAATACTAGAGTGGGTTGCCATTTCCTCCTCCAGGGAATCTTCCCAACCCTGTATTAAACCTACATCTCCTGTTGGCTCCTGCATTATTCTCAGGCAGATTATCACAGAGCCGCCTAGGAAGCCCAGAATTCACCTATAAGTGAAGTGAAGTGAAGTCACTCAGTTGTGTCCGACTCTTTGCGACCGCCATGGACTGTAGTCTATCAGGCTCCTCCGTCCATGGGATTTTCCAGGCAAGAGTGCTGGCGTGGACTGCCATTTCCTTTTCCAGGGGATCTTCCTGACCCAGGAATCAAACCTGAGTCTCCCGCATTGCAGGCAGACGCTTTACCATCTGAGCCACCAGGGAAGCTGAATTCACCTATAAAGCTATCTAATTCTGGAATTTTGTTTGCTGGAAGTTTTTTTTTTTCCCCTGAATTATTGATTCTATTAGATTACTTATAATTGGTCTAATCATATGTCCTATTATTTCCTGGTTCAGTCATGGGAGACTTTACATTTCTAAGAATTTGTCCATTTCTTCTAGGTTGTTCATTTTAATTGGGAAATAGTGGTGTGTCGTAGTCTGCCATGATGCTTTATATTTCTGTACTGTTGATTATCCACTGGCTCATACTATTGATACTGCTGGATCATTGAAAAGGCAAGAGAGTTCCAGAAAAAACATCTATTTCTGCTTTATTGGCTATGCTGAAGCCATTGACTATGTGGATCACAATAAACTGTGGAAAATTCTGAAAGAGACAGGAATACCAAAACACCTGACCTGCCTCTTGAGAAACCTATATGCAGGTCAGGAAGCAACAGTTGGAACTGGGCATGGAACAACAGACTGGTTCCAAATAGGAAAAGGAGTACGAAAAGGAGTATGACAATATACGTGACATATATTGTCACCCTCCTTGTTAACTTCTATGCAGAGTACATCATGAGAAATGCTGGGCTGGAAGAAGCACAAGCTGGAATCAAGATTGCCAGGAGAAATATGAATAACCTCAGATATGCAGATGATACCACCCTTATGGCAGAAAGTGAAAAAGAACTAAACAACCTATTGATGAAAGTGAAAGAAAAGAGTGAAAATATTGTCCTAAAGCTCAACATTCAGAAAACTAATATCATGGCATACAATCCCATCACTTTATGGCAAATACATGTGGAACCAGTGGAAACAGTGTCAGACTTTATTTTTCTGGGCTCCAAAATCACTGCAGATGGTGATTGCAGCCATGACATTAAAAGATGCTTGCTCCTTGGAAGGAAAGTTATGACCAACCTAGACAGCACATTAAAAAGTAGAGACATTACTTTACCAACAAAGGTCCATCTAGTCAAGGCAATGGTTTTTCCAGTAGTCATGTACGGATGTGAGAGTTGGACTATAAAGAAAGCTGAGTACAGAAGAATTGATGCTTTTGAACTATGATGTTGGAGGAGACTCTTGAGAATCCCTTGGACTGAAAAGAGATCCAACCAGTCCATCCTAAAGGAGATCACTCCTGGGTGTTCATTGGAGGGACTGATGTTGAAGCTGAGACACCAATACTTTGGCCACCTGATGTGGAGAGCTGACTCATTGAAAAAGACTCTGATGCTGGGAGGAATTGGGGGCAGGAGGAGAAGGGGACGACAGAGGATGATATGGTTTGGATGGCATCACCAACACAGTGGACATGGGCTTGGGTGGACTCTGGAAGTTGGTGATGGACAGGGAGGCCTGGTGTGCTGTGGTTCAGGGATCACAAAGAGTCCGACACGACTGAGCGACTGAACTGAACTGAACTGAAATGTTGATTATGACTTCTCTTTTTAAACTTCTGGCTTTATTGATTTAGTCCCTCTTCCTCTTTTCCTTGATGAGTGTGGCTGAAGGCTTATCAATTTTATTTTTTCAAAGAACCAGTTTTCAGAGTCATTGGTATTTTCTAGGTTTTTAGTCTCTATTTATTTCTGCTCTGATTTTCATGTTTTTGTTTTTTAACTTTGGGGTTTATCTTTCTTTCTCTAGTTCCTTTAGGTATAAATTTAGGTTGTTGACTTGAGATTTCTCATTTCTTGAGGTAAATTCATACTCTGATAAACTTTCCTCCTAGAGCTTCTTTTCCTGCATCCCAGTGGTTTTGGATCATCTTCCTTTGTTTTCATTTGTGCCAATTTTTTCTTAAATTTCCTCAGTGATCCCTTGGTTGTTTCATAGTATATTATTAACCTGCACATATTTAGGTTTTTTGTAGATTTTTTCCTGTAGGTGATCTGTAGTCTCACAGAGGTGTGGTTGGAAAAGATGATTGATATTTCTTGTTTAGAAATCTGTATAATGAAAAAATATGTGATTTTTTTTTAATTTTAATTTTTTAGTTTAAAATTTTTGGAGTATAGTTGATTTACTGTGTTGTATTAATTTCAGGTGTATAGCAGAGTGATTCAATTATACATATACCTATATTCATTCTTTTTCTGACTGTTTTATTGTATAGGTTATCACTGTAATTGAGTAGAGCTCCTTGTACTATATAGAGGTCCTTTTGGTTATATGTCTTATATACATGAGTGTTTGTATGTTATGTTATTTCCAAATTCTTGACTTATCCCTCAACCCCAAGTTTCCTCTTTGGTAACTTGTTTTTTATATCTTAAATCTGTCTCTGTCTTGTAAATAAATTTATTTGTATAACTTTAAAAAATTAGATTCCATATGTGAGTGATATATTTGTCTTTCTCTATCTGACTTACTTCACTTTGTACGGTAATCTCTAGGTCCATCCATGTTGTTGCAGATGTCATTATTTCATCTTTTTATGACTGAGGAATATTCCATTGTACTACATCTTATTTATCCATTCATCTGTCAATGGACATTTAGATTGCTTTGATGCCTTCAGTTCAGTTCAGTTCAGTCTCTCAGTGGTGTCCAACTCTTTGCAACCCCATGAATCACAGCACACCAGGCTCCCTGTCCATCACCAACTCCGGGAGTTCACCCAAACTCATGTCCATTGGCTCACAATGCCATCCAGCCATCTCATCCTCGGTCATCCCCTTCTCCTGCCCCCAATCTCTCCCAGCATCAGGGTCTTTTTCAATGAGTCAACTCTTCGCATGAGGTGGCCAAAGTACTGGAGTTTCAGCCTCAGCATCAGTACTTCCAAATAATACCCAGGACTGGTCTCCTTTAGGAAGGACTGGTTGGATCTCCTTGCCATCCAAAGGACTCTCAAGAGTCTTCTCCAACACCCCAGTTCAAAAGCATCAATTCTTCGGCACTCAACTTTCTTTATAGTCCAACTCTCACATCCATACATGACCACTGGAAAAACCATAGCCTTGACTAGACAGACCTTTGTTGGCAAAGTAATATCTTTGCTTTTTCATATGCTATCTAGGTTGGTCATAACTTTCCTTCTAAGGAGTAACCATCTTTTAATTTCATGGCTGCAGTCACCATCTACAGTGATTTTGCAGCCCAAAACAATAAAGTCTGACACTGTTTCCACTGTTTCCCCATCTATTTCCCATGAAGTGATGGGACCCGATGCCATGCCTTGGCTATTGTAAATAGTGCTCAGTGAACGCTGTGGTCCATGTGTTGTTTCAAATTATGGTTTCTTCTGGTAAATGCCCAAGAGTGGGATTACTGGATCAAACAATAGCTCTATTTTTAGTTTTTTAAGGAACGTCTATACTCTTCTCCATAGTTGTTCCAATTTTCATTTCCACAGAGTGTAGGAGGGTTCCCTTTTCTCGACACCCTCTCCAGTACTTCTCGTATGCATATTTTTTTGATCATGTACCTTCTCACCTGTGTGTGGGGATACTTCATAATTTTGATTTTCATTTTGCTGATAATCAGTGATTTTGAGCATCTTTTCATGCCTTTGTTGATTTCTCCCTTTATGTCTGTTAATATTTTCCATATATTAATTATGTGCTCTCATGTTGACAAAGGCTCTTGAGAGTCCCTTGGACTTCAAGAGATCCAATTGGTCCATCCTAAATGATATCAGTCCTGAATTTTTATTGGAAGGACTGATGCTAAAACTGAAACTCCAATACTTTGGCTACCTGATGTGAAGGACTGATTCATTGGAAAAGACCCTGATGCTGGGAAAGATTGAAGGCAGGAGGAGAAGGGGATGACAGAGGATGAGATGGTTGAATGGCATCACCGACTCAGTGGACATGAGTTTGAGCAAGCTCTGGGAGTTGGTGAAGGACAGGGAAGCCTGATATGCAGCAGTCGATGGGGTCACAAAGAGTCAGACAAAACTGAGTGACTGAACTGTTTGATACATATATATTTATAAGAATTATATCTTCTTCTTGGATTGGTCCCTTGATTATTATGTGTCCTTCTTTGTCTCTTGTAACAATCTTTAAAGTCTGTATTGTCTTATGTAAGTATTGCTGCTCCAGCTTTCTTTTGATTTTCACTTGTGTAGAATACCTTTTTAACATCCCCTCAATTTCAATCTGTGTGTTTTAGATCTGAAATGAGTCTCTTGTAGATAGAGTATTTATGGGTCTTGGTTTTGTATCTATTCACTCAACTCTTTCTTTTGATTGTAGCACTTAGTTCATTTATATTGAAAGGGATTATTGATAGATATGCACTTATTCCCATTTTGTTAATTGTATTGGAGTTGTTTTGTAGTTTTTTTTTTTTTTAACTTTTTGTTCCTTTATACTTTTTCTGTTTTCTCTGGTGACTTGATGACTATATTTAGTGTTATGTTTTTATTCCTTTTTATGTTTTTGGTGTATAAATATATTACAGATTTTTGGTTTGTGTTTACCATGAGATTTCTATGTTGAAATGTGTGTGTATACCCATATTTGTATATGTGCATATGTGTGTGTGTATATATATATATATATATATATATATATACACACAAACACACACACACCTCACTGTTTTAAATTGCTGGTCTGTTAATTTTAAATGCATAAAAACTGTACATTTGTGTTATTCTCTGCTTACAATTACTGTTTCGATATTATATTTTGCATTTGGTTGTTTTGCATATTTATTAACTGCTTTGAGAATGCATATGATATTAGTACATGTCTTTTAAGTTCCTCCTAAATTTGTGCATGCATGATTTCTTAACTTTATTACATGTCTGCCTTTCCCAATGTGCTTATTCATTTTGTAATTGTCTTGTTTCTAGTTTGGGCCTTTTCTTTTTCTCCTGGAGAAAATCTTTAACCTTTGTTGTAAAGCTGATTTGGTGTTGGTAAATTCTTTAAGCGTTTGCTTGTCTGTAAAGCTTTATCCCTCCATAAAATCTGAAAAAGAGCCTTGCTGTGTAGAGTGTTCTTGTCTGTATATATATAGAGAGAGACTCCTAATGGGAGTTCCTTTGTATGTTATTCATTGTTTTTTCCATGCTTCATTTAAAAGCCTCTCTTTATTTTTAATTTTTGTCATTTTAATTACAGTGTGTCTTAGTGTACTCCTCTTTGGGTTAATCCTTTATGGTACTGTGCTTCATGAACTTGGGTGACTTTCCTTTCCCAGGCTAGGGAAGTTTTTAGCTATTATGTTTTCCAGTATGTTCTCAGACCATTTCTCTATCTTTTCTCCTTCTTGGACTGCTGTAATGTGAATGTTTGTATGATGGATGTTGTCCCAGGGTCTCTTAAACTGTCTTAATTTCTTTAGGTTTTTTTTTTTTGTTGTTGTTTGTTTGTTTGTTTAGCATCAGTAATGTCCACTATTCTGTCTTCTAACTAACTGAACATTCCTCTGTATCACTTACTGTAGCTTTGATTTGTCATGCTGTATTTTTCATCTTAGTTATTATAGTTATCACATTTGATTTTAATTTATATTTTCTTAAAAACTTTTAGCTTTTCTTCCTTTGAATCTATTCTTTTCCTGAGCTCTTTCATCATCTTTATGACTATTTCCCTGAACTCTTTCTTAGGCAGATTGCCTATCCTTGCTTAGTTCTTCTGAGGTTTGATCTCATTTCCTTGTGTGGAGCATGTTCTTCTGCTGCCTCATTTTGCCAAGTTGTTTGTATTTTTATGTATACCTTAGGTAAGTTACATCTCTGAAACTTAAAGTACCTTCTGTAAGAGATGTCCTCTTCATCTCAGCAATTCACTCCACTCTTGTCATCCTAGCTATATATTTTAGGGGTTCCATCTTTGAGGGCTCGGTGGTCCTTTCTGTTGTGGCTCGCTATGTGGGCAGTTTGGTAGGTTTGTGTTGGCCCCTATTGTCATTGGTTGCCAGCCCTTGCCTTGTGCAAAGTCTATCAGGTACTGGTTTTGGGGATCTGGTCATGAAACTGCTGACTGCAGAAATGCAGAGGGTCCCAGGATGACTGCTGGCTCATTGATGGGTGAAGCCCAGTCCTGGGATTAGTGCTAGACTGTTGGCAGGCAAAGCCAAGTCCTGGAGTCTTACTGCAATTACCAGGTTCCCATACCTGGTGGCAGATCACTGGACGGTGGTGTGCATGATTACTGACAATGTTGGTAATCCTGGAGTGTCCTGAAGCTTGTCTTAGCCTGCTAGTTGACAGGGCCAGGACCCAGTTGGTCCCAGGCAGGATCTTGCCTGCTTTGGGAAGGCTGGTCCATAGACTGTGGGATTGTGGTTTTCTTGCATCAGAAATGTGTTTCCTGGTAGGTCAAGTTAGTCCAGAGGCTAAAGCAGACCTCCTGGAGGGGAAGACTAGTAACTGCCCACCTGTGGGCAGAGCTGGGTCCTGCCTGGCCTGTGGTTAGCTGAGCTATGTCTAGAAGCAGGTCTGGAGGTGGCTGTCAGCTCAGGAAGTCTTTAGGCAGCTAATCTGCTGTTACTTGGGGTCAGGCCTTGGTGCTAATGGGCTAGAGGATAGATTCCACAATGGCATTCACCAATACCAGTGTCCATGTAATAGAAGGATCTCCCAAGAGTGGTTGCCACCAGAGGCTATGCCCATGCTGTGAACCATAGCTGCTCCATACCTCTCTGGACTATTCTCCAAGACCAGCAAGTAGATCTGGCCCAGGTTTCTATCAGATTGCTGCTTTTTCCCTGGTCCTGGAGCATGTGAGATTTTGTGTACACCCTTTAAGAGTGAAGTCTTTATTATCCCTATTTCTATGTTACTCTCAAAACTAAGTCTCACTGGACTTCCTGGCACAGAACTCTTGGGCTGGGGAGCCTGATGTGGGGTTCAGAACTCTCACTGCTGTGGGAAAACCCCTGCTATATAATTATTCTCCAGTTGATAGGTCACCCACCCAGGGGTATGGCACTTGATTTTATCTAGAGTCTGTCCCCCATACCTATCTCCTTGTTCCTTCTTTATGTCTTTACTTGTAAAAGATCTTATCCAGTGGTTCCAGTCTTTTTTATTGATACTTATTCCGACAATATGATTTTCGGTGTGCTCATGAGAGGAAGTGAGCTCAGCGTCTTTCTACCACACCAGCTTATATGAAGTAATTTAGAAAATAATACTGAATTTTCTTATTGTCATTTTAGTTATAAAAACATCACCTTGGATAGAATAGTAAGTTTTTGAGGATAGACTTTAATATTTGTGTAGTCTTATATTTCATAAAATGTGGACCTATGCAAGCAGATTTAACACTATAAATCTTATTACGTCTTGAGAGGTGGCTCAAAAGTCTTTCTAAAACCAGCCGTTAGCTTGTGTTTTGTATGTTCAATTCTACTATACTGAAGTGTGTGATTTTATTATCATGCTATATAATAATGGACTATAATAAATGACCCTTGCTATGAATTTTCTTTAAGTGAGTATCAGTTCAGTTTAGTTCAGTTGCTTAGTCTTGTCCACTTCTTTGTGACCCCATGAATCGCAGCACTCCAGGCCTCCCTGTCCGTAACCAACTCCTGTAGTTCACTCAGACTCACGTCCATCAAGTTGGTGATGCCATCCAGCCATCTCATCCTCTATTGTCCCCTTCTCCCGCTGCCTCCAATCCCTCCCAGTATCAGAGCCTTTTCCAAAGAGTCAACTCTTCACATGAGGGGGCCAAAGTACTGGAGTTTCAGCTTTAGCATCATTTCTTCCAAAGAACACCCAGGGCTATATCCTTCAGAATGAACTGGTTGCATCTCCTTGCAGTCCAAGGGACTCTCAAGAGTCTTCTCCAACACCCAGTTCAAAAGCATCAATTCTTCAGCACTCAGCCTTCTTCACAGTCCAACTCTCACATCCATACATGACCACTGGAAAAACCATAGCCTTGACTAGACAGACCTTTGTTGGAAAGGCAATGTCTCTGCTTTTCAATATGCTATCTAGGTTGGTCATAACTTTTCTTCCAAGGAGTAAGTGTCTTTTAATCTCATGGCTGCAGTCATCATCTGCAGTGATTTTGGAGCCCAAAAAAATAAAGTCTGACACTATTACCACTGTTTGCCCATCTATTTCCCATAAAGTGATGGGACCAGATGCCATGATCTTCGTTTTCTGAATGTTGAGCTTTAAGCCAACTTTTTCCCTCTCCACTTTCACTTTCATCAAGAGGCTTTTTAGTTCCTCTTCACTTTCTGCCATAAGGGTGGTGCTATCTGCATATCTGAGGTCATTGATGTTTCTGCTGGCAATCTTGATTCCAGCTTGTGCTTCTTCCAGCTTAGCGTTTCTCATGATATAATCTGCATATAAGTTAAATAAGCAGGGTGACAATATCCAGCCTTGACGTACTCCTTTTCCTATTTGGAACCAGTCTGTTGTTCCATGTTCAATTCTAACTGTTGCTTCCTGACCTGCATACAGATTTCTCAAGAGGCAGATCAGGAGGTCTGATATTCCCATCTCTTTCAAAATTTTCCACAGTTTCTTGTGATCCACACAGTCAAAGGCTTTGGCATAGTCAATAAAGCAGAAATACATGTTTTCCTGGAACTCTCTTGCTTTTTCTATGATCCAGTGGATGTTGGCAATTTGATCTCTGGTTCCTCTGCCTTTTCTAAAACCAGCTTGAACATCAGGAAGTTCACAGTTCACATACTGCTGAAGCCTGGCTTGGAGAATTTTGAACATTACTTTGACCTCATCTTTACATCCTATGTTCAATCCTATATTGAAGGCAATATATTTATGTTATGGAACTAGATACTGGAACTCTCTTGCTTTTTCTATGATCCAGTGGATGTTGGCAATTTGATCTCTGGTTCCTCTGCCTTTTCTAAAACCAGCTTGAACATCAGGAAGTTCACAGTTCACATACTGCTGAAGCCTGGCTTGGAGAATTTTGAACATTACTTTGACCTCATCTTTACATCCTATGTTCAATCCTATATTGAAGGCAATATATTTATGTTTATGGAACTAGATATTATTTGAATTTAGCACAGTTATTTGTTTATTTTTTACTGAGTTCATGAATAAAGGTGTTGTATTTGACTTCTCCTTATGAAACTTCAGAATTCTTCAGTTCAGTTCAGTTCAGTTCAGTTCAGTCGCTCAGTCATGTCCGACTCTTAGTGACCCCATGAATTGCAGCACCCCAGGCCTCCCTGTCCATCACCAACTCCCGGAGTTCACTCAAACTCACATCCATCGATTCCGTGATGCCATCCAGCCATCTCATCCTCGGTCATCCCCTTCTCCTCCTGCCCCCAATCCCTCCCAGCATCAAGGTCTTTTCCAATGAGTCAACTCTTCGCATAAGGTGGCCAAAGTACTGGAGCTTCAGCTTTAGCATCATTCCTTCCAAAGAAATCCCAGGACTGATCTCCCTCAGAATGGACTGGTTGGATCTCCTTGCAGTCCAAGGGACTCCCAAGAGTCTTCTCCAACACCACAGTTCAAAAGCATCAATTCTTCTGCACTCAGCCTTCTTCACAGTCCAACTCTCACATTCATACATGACCACAGGAAAAACCATAGCCTTGACTAGACGGACCTTAGTCGGCAAAGTAATGTCTCTGCTTTTGAATATACTATCTAGGTTGGTCATAACTTTTCTCCCAAGGAGTAAGCGTCTTTTAATTTCATGGCTGCAGTCACC
>SJXQ01001887.1:36724-50797 GCA_006408695.1 Aepyceros melampus | reverse complement strand
ACCTCTTCTTAATATCTTCTGCTTCTGTTAGATCCATACCATTTTTGTCCTTTATCAAGCCCATCTTTGCATGAAGTGTTCCCTTGGTATCTCTGATTTTCTTGAAGAGATCTCTAGTCTTTTTCATTCTTTTCTTTTCCTCTGTTTCTTTGCATTGATCTCTGAAGAAGGCTTTCTTATCTCTTCTTGCTATTCTTTAGAACTCTGCATTCAGATGCTCATATCTTTCCTTTTTTCCTTTGCTTTTTGCTTCTCTTCTTTCACAGCTATTTGTAAGGCTTCCCCAGACAGCCATTTTGCTTTTTTGCATTTCTTTGCCATGGGGATGGTCTTGATCCCTGTCTCCTGTACAATGTCACACACCTCATTCCATAGTTCATCAGGCACTCTATCTATCAGATCTAGGCCCTTAAATCTATTTCTCACTTCCACTGTGTAATCATAAGGGATTTGATTTAGGTCATGCCTGAATGGTCTAGCGGTTTTCCCTACTTTCTTCAATTTAAGTCTGAATTTGGCAATAAGGAACCCATGATCTGAGCCACAGTCAGCTCCTGGTCTTGTTTTTGCTGACTGTATAGAGCTTCTCCATCTTTGGCTGTAGAGAATATAATCAATCTGATTTTAGTGTTGACCATCTGGTGATGTCCATGTATAGAGTCTTCTCTTGTGATGTTGGAAGAGAGTGTTTGCTATGACCAGTGCCTTTTCTTGACAAAACTCTATTAGTCTTTGCCCTGCTTCATTCTGCATTCCAAGCCCAAATTTGCCTGTTATTCCAGGTGTTTCTTGACTTCCTTCTTTTGCATTCCAGTCCTCTATAATGAAAAGGACATCTTTTTTGGGTGTTAGTTCTAAAGGTACTTGTAGGTCTTCATACAACCTTTCAACTTCAGCTTCTTCAGCATTACTGGTTGGGGCATAGACTTGGATTACCGTGATATTGAATGGTTTGCCTTGGAGACGAACAGAGATCATTCTGTTGTTTTTGAGATTGCATCCAAGTACTGCATTTTGGACTCTTTTGTTGACCATGATGGCTACTCCATTTCTTTTGAGGGATTCCTGCCCACAGTAGTGGATATAATGGTCATCTGAGTTAAATTCATCCATCCAGTCCATTTTAGTTCGCTGATTCCTAGAATGTCAACATTCACTCTTACCATCTCTTGTTTGACCACTTCCAATTTGCCTTGATTCATGGACCTGACATTCTTTATATTCTTTATATACTCTTTATATTCCTATAAAATACTGCTCTTTACAGCATCAGACCTTGCTTCTATCACCAGTCACATCCACAGCTGGGTTTTGTTTTTGTTTTGGCTCCATCCCTTCATTCTTTCTGGAGTTATTTCTCCACTGATCACCAGTAGCATATTGGGCACCTACTGACATGGGGAGTTCCTCTTTCTGTATCCTACCATTTTGACTTTTCATACTGTTCATGGGTTTCTCAAGGCAAGAATACTGAAGTGGTTTGCCATTCCCTTCTCCAGTGGACCACATTCTGTCAGACCTCTCCACCATGACCCGCCCATCTTGGGTTGCCCCGTGGGCATGGGTTAGTTGGTGGCTGACCAAAAACATCTAGCTAACACAGCAGACCCTGCCTGGCCACCTGAAGCAGCTGCTATTCCAGATGTAGACCCAGACTGGGACTATCAGGAGGGACAGAGAGGAAGAGCCAACATTCGGTACATGGAAAAATGCCTATGGGAAGAAATAGAAACCACCTCCCTCAAGGTGATAAACCTACTTAAGTTAGATGAGGTAACCCAGGGCCCCGATGAAAACCCAGCAGCCTTTATTAACAGACTGACAGAGTCTCTTACCACCTGTATCCGGATCGCCCCAGATTCTCTAGCGGGGGTCACCACCCTAGCCAACCACTTTATATTTCAATCAGCTTCAGACATCAAAACAAAACAAAACAAAAAACAATAAAACAAAACTCTCCAAGGCTGAGGATGGGCCTCAGACCCCCTCCGCCCCCGAGACCTGGTAAAAATGGCCTTTAAGGTTTACAATGCCCGAGAGGAAGCTGCTGAAGCCAGCTGCAAGCCAAAGCTTAAACAAAAAGCCGAACTCCAGGCCTAACCTCCTTGAGAGACACACCCAGGCACTGGTAGCAGCCTTGCAACTGGCCATGGGACAAAACATGGGTCCCCAAAAGCCACCGCTGGGAGCCTGTTTCAAATGCGGTCATGAGGGCCATTGGGTCCACCAATGCCCAAACCTCCGGCCCCCAACAAAGCCATGCCCTCATTGCAAGCAACCAGGACATTGGGCGAGTGATTGTCCCCGGGCGACTCAGGCCCCGGGCCTTACCGGGCCAAGGTCTGGGCTCCCAAAAGGACATTTCCTCCCCGAACCCCACCTTGGAGCTTCTCTCTTTTGATGAAGATTGATGGCACCCAGACTCAGGGACCACCATAACCCAAGCTGAGCCCAGGATAATGCTTCAAGTGGCAGGTAAGTCTATCAATTTCTTGATAGATATGGGGGCTACTTACTCGGTTCTTCCCTCCTTTGGGGGCACCTTGCATCCTTCCCAGGTCTCGGTGGTGGGTATAGACGGCACGTCTTCACGACCCTTGCAGACTGGGCCACAGCCCTGTCAGCTTGATCACTTCTTGGTCACACACTCTTTTCTGATAATCCCTTCATGCCCCACTCCCCTGCTGGGGCAGGACATTTTAGCTAAGCTTAGGGCCACCATTCACCTACTTCTCTCACTTTCTCAATCTCTCACCTTGCCCCTGCTCCTCCTTTGCTCCCCTGAGGCTCCAGTTGTCAACTCTAGCGTCTGGAACACTGAAATCCCTCTGGTAGCAACCCATCACACCCCCATCCTGATTAAACTGCGTGATCCCTCCCGCTTCCCAAACCACCCTCAATTCCCCATCTCTCAGACTCACCTACGAGGTCTTAAACCAATGATAGCCCGTCTCTTGGGCTGGGGCCTCCTAGTCCCCACGACCTTGCCTTGCTGGCGGCTACTGATTGGTCCAGGGCCTTCAACTGATAAACGAGGCCATAATCCCTGCCCATCCGATTGTCCCCAATCCTTATACCTTGCTTTCTGACATCTCTAGCAGTACAACTCACTTTACTGTCATAGACCTCAAAGATGCCTTTTTCACTCTTCCCTTACACCCAGACTGCCAATTACTCTTTGCTTTCACATGGACCAACCCAGAAACCCAACAGTCCTCCCCCAAGGGTTTAGAGACAGCCCCCTTTTTTTTGGCCAGGCTCTGGCCCGGGATCTGGCTACATTCCCTTTGGCCCCTAGTGTCCTCTTACAGTATGTAGATGACCTTCTGCTCTGCAGCCCCTCACAAGCTCTCTCTCAGACACGTACCACTATTCTTAACTTCCTTAGCTCTAAAGGATACCTAGCATCTCAACAAAAGGCCCAACTCACCCAGACCTCTGTGACTTACCTAGGTCTAAAGATTACCCCAACAACCAAGGCTCTAACTACTGACAGACTCAGCCTTCTCCGAGACCTCTGCCCTTCTTCCACTGGAGAACAAATCCTGTCTTTTCTGGGGTTGACAGAATTCTTCCAGCACTGGGTCCCCAACTATGCTTCACTGGCTAAACCCCTCTACACAGCCGCAAAAGACACCCCTACGGGACTGCTCTCTTCAGAAACAGAGGTCCAGAAGGCTTTCTACAACCTCTGCTCAGCTTTGCTGTCCTCTTCCTTGCTCTTCCTGCCCAATCCCAACCTCCCCTATCACCTGTACACTGATGAAAAAGGGGGCATAGCCTTTAGAGCCCTCATACAGCCTGCGGGCCCTGAAATGCTGCCAGTGACATTTATCTCCAAACAGTTAGACCCCACCGCCCGGGGATGGTTCCCCTGCCTACGTGCCCTGGCAGCAACAGCTTCTCTATACATAGATGCAAAAAAGCTGATTTTAGATCAACCCCTAACTATATTCTCACCACATCGCTTGGCCGACCTCCTGGCTTCCAAGTTCCTGTCGGACCTTAGCGACTCTCGGCTCCAACAATTCCACTTGGTCTTTCTGGATAACTCCCAGGTTACTTTGGGTTGCAGCTCCCAGCTAAACCCTCTATCTTCTCTCCCCTCGCTTCCAACCTGTCCTTCAGGCAAAGACACAGGACCTCACATGCATAGAGGTCCTGGACACTCTTACCCAACCACCCCCAAACCTTTTTGCTACTCCACTACAAAACCCAGACCTCATGCTATTTGTGGATGGCAGCTCAAAACAAGACCCTAACAGTTGCCAGGCTGCTGCGTATGCAGTTGTGACCACCAATGAACAATCATAGACCATCTCTTGGGCCAGTCTCCTAGTCCCTACGACCTCGCCCTGCAATACCCCCATTCTCCTGGTACAGAAAACTTCTGGCGGCTACCAACTAGTCCAGGACCTTTGACTGATAAACGAGGCCATGATCACTGCCCATCCAATTGTCCCCAATCCTTATACCTTGCTTTCTGACATCCCTAGCAGTACGACTCACTTTACTGTCATAGACCTCAAAGATGCCTTTTTCACTATCCCCTTACACCCAGACTGCCAATCCCTCTTTGCTTTTACATGGACTGACCCAGAAACTGGACAGTCCTCCCAGCTAATGTGGACAGTCCTCCCTCAAGGGTTTCGAGACAGCTCCTTTTTTTTTTTTTTGGCCAGGCTCTGGCCTAGGATCTGGCTATGTGCCCTTTGGCCCCTAGTGTCCTCTAACAGTATGTGGATGACCTTCTGCTCTGCAGCCCCTCACAAGTCTCTCTCAGACACATACCACTATTCTTCTTAACTTTTTTAGCTCTAAAGGATACTGAACATCTCAACAAAAGGTCCAACTCACCCAGACCTCTGTGACTTACCTAGGTCTAAAGATTACCCCAACAACCAAGGCTCTAACTACTGACAGACTCAGCCTTCTCTGAAACCTTTGACCCCCTTCCACTAGAAAACAAATCTTGTCCTTTTTGGGGTTAACAGGATTCTTCTGGCACTGGGTCCCCAACTATGCTTCCCTGGCTAAACTCCTCTATGCAGCCACAAAAGACACCCCTATTGGACCAGTCTTTTCAGAAACAGAAGTCCAGAAGGCTTTCTACAACTTACGCTCAGGTTTGCTGTCCTCTTCCCCGCTATTCCTGCCCAATTCCAACCTCCCCTATCACCTGTACACTGATGAAAGAGGGGACATAGCCTTTGGAGCCCTCATAGAGCCTGTGGGCCCTTATATGCTGCCAGTAACATTTATCCCCAAACAGTTAGACCCCACCGCCTGGAGATGGTTCCCCTGCCTATGTGCCCTGGCAGCAGCAGCTTCTCTATACTCAGATGCAAAAAAGCTAATTCTAGACCAACCCCTAACTATATTCTCACCACACCACCTGGCTGACATCCTGGCTTCCAAATTCCTGTCAGACCTTAGCAACTCTCGACTCCAGCAATTCACCATTACTAAGACACCCCTGCCTCCCGCCAGTGAGTGACATGCCCTGTCCAATGCTTGTATGGCCTCATCCGTGGTGGCTGTTGCCAATCACAACTTTGGCTATACTCTTCGCTATTGGACTGGCTGTCATGGCCCCCCAGGACTGGGGGTTGGTCATAACTTTTCTTCCAAAGAGTAAGCATCTTTTAATTTCATGGCTGCAGTCACCATCTGCAGTGATTTTGGAGCCCCCCAAAATAAAGTCTGACACTGTTTCTACTGTTTCCCCATCTATTTCCCACGAAGTGATGGGACCAGATGTGAGCTTTAAGCCAACTTTTTCACTCTCCTCTTTCACTTTCATCAAGAAGCTTTTCAGCTCCTCTTCCCTTTCTGCCACAAGGGTGGTGTCATCTGCATATCTGAGGTTATTGATATTTCCCCTGGCAATCTTGATTTCAGCTTGTGTTTCTTCCAGTCCAGCGTTTCTCATGATGTACTCTGCATAGAAGTTAAATAAGCAGGGTGACAATATACAGCCTTGACGTACTCCTTTTCCTATTTGGAACCAGTCTGTTGTTCCATGTCCAGTTCTAACTGTTGCTTCCTTACCTGTATACAGATTTCTCAAGAGGCAGGTCAGGTGGTCTGGTATTCCCATCTCTTTCAGAATTTTCCACAGTTTATTGTGATCCACACAGTCAAAGGCTTTGGCATAGTCAATAAAGTAGAAATAGATGTCTTTCTGGAACTCTTTTGCTTTTCCCATGATCCAGCAGATGTTGGCAATTTGATCTCTGGTTCCTCTGCCTTTTCTAAAACCAGCTTGAACATCAGGGAGTTCACGGTTCACGTATTGCTGAAGTCTGGCTTGGAGAATTTTGAGCATTACTTTACTAGCATGTGAGATGAGTGCAATTGTGCAGTAGTTTGAGCATTCTTTTGCATTGCCTTTCTTTGGAATTGGAATGAAAACTGACCTTTTCCAGTCCTGTGGCTACTGCTGAGTTTTCCAGACAGACGCTTAACTGTCTGAGCCACCAGGGAAGTCCAAGGTGTAGCATATACCTAAATTTCCTTTTTATGGCTGCTGCTATTTTTGGCAGGCCTTTAGCATCATATGACCTTATTGCCAACAGTCAGAGCGTAGATACCCAGGCACAAGGAAGAAACCCTGGAGATGTTTTCTGTTTTCCTCTTCATGGCCCCATGTCTATCTCCTCTAGCTGCCAGCAAAAATTGATCTTCGTAAATCCTTCTTGAGCTCTTTCATGAGCGTTGCCTATAAGCCACAGTGAGTTGATACGGTAAGGCAGGACCTTGTTCCCAGGAAGCCTGCCAGGCTCCTGGCCCTGAGACCATGCTTGCCACGAATGCTCTGGGACATGGGCTGAGTGGGCAGGTGCAGAGGAGGACGGCAACTGGATATCAAAAGCAGCTGCTGCTCGCTGACCGGAAATGGCCATCACAAGTGGAGGGTGAGCAGAAATGTTTTGGTAATGGTTTCTTCAGCTTCCCTCCTTGAAAAGAAACAATCTTTAAAATGACAGAGCCTCCAAAAAGAGAGAACACAGATTACAGTAATTGTATGTAGGATTTTAGAACAGCGCATCCTGCGACTTAATGGATGGATGCCTTTTGAAGTTTGAAAGGCTTGGATCCAGTAATACGACAGTTTAAAATCACTGGGTCATCTCATCTCCAAAGTTTTGTGTTTTAGAAAGAATTCTGCCTCACTTTCTGGGTCTGTTTCCTCAGAAGAACTAATGCTTAAAAAATATTTTCTAAAAGTCTTAGAATAAGATATTCTCTTTGAAATGAGAAAATGGTTAATTAAAAGATTCATTTTTAGGACTTCCCTGGTGGTCAAGTGGCTAAGACTCTGAGCTCCCTGGTTCCACCCCTGATCAGGGAACTGGATCCCACTTTCTGCAGCTAGGAGTTCACCTGCCACAGCCACCAGCACAGCCAAAACAAGAAAAAGAAAAAAGAAAAAGACTCATTTCATCCTTCTTGTTAAATGTAAAGTGACCTGTGCTTTCTATATTAGAGCCTGGCTATTTCTCGCAGGTGATTCTTCCTACTAATAACGGTAAGCAACTTGTTTTCTTTAAAGCTTAGTATATGCCAGTGCCCGGGTAGGTATTTTACACACATCCTTAGTGCTTGTGAATGTTCTATGAAGTAGGCAATATTTTCATTATCATTATACTTGAGGAGATTGAGGCTTAGCACAGTTGCAACATAAATAGCAAGACCATGATTGCAGGCAGGCATTATCCAAGGCTGGTTACTTCATTCTTGGTCACTACGCTGCACTGGGTTATCAGAGGAAGTTCAGGAATGGCAGTGGGAACGGTTTGGTCAAACACCTCATTTTAAAATCAGTACTCTGAGGCTTTGCCCTGTGCCCACTGGGCAGGTGAATGGCAGAGTCAGAGCTAGGATTGGAGCCTCCCAAGGCCAGAAGACCCTCGTGCCTTCCTACAAGACAGTGCCTATTTCTTATAACCTACTGTATATCCAAAGGCTTAAATACCAAGACTCTTCTGAATATTAAGACCTAAAACAATAAGTTGAAGAAGGACAAGCGGGCAAATGAGGTATCAGGACTTTTCTAAAAAGGGATAAATGATTTGCTGTTTCAAGGTGTTTACTAATGTTGTAACTATATTGTTAGAACTTCCTTAAAATTTTTTTAATTAATTTTTTATTTATGAAGGTGTAGTTGATGTACGATATTGTTTCAGGTGTACACCATAGTAATTCATAAATTTTAAAGGTTGTATTCCACTTATAATGATAAAATATTGGGTTTTTCACTGCAGTGTACAATATATCCTGTAGATTGTTTATTTTTAGAAGCATTTCTTTCTTTACCGCATCCTATTTGCCTTCTCTTCTCCCTTCTTTTCTTTCCCCTCCTCAAGTTCCTCAGGCTGCTCTTAAACAGCAAAATACCCCTGGGTCAGGAAGATCCCCCCTGGAGAAGGGCATGACAGTCCTCTCCAGTATTCTTGCTCAGAGAATTCCATGGACAGAGGAGCCTGGTGGGCTACAGTCCATGGGATTACAAAGAGTTGGACACGACTGAGTGACTAACACTCTCACTTCTTTCATCCCACTCCAAAGGCAATGCCTGTTTTGGACAGTGCTGTCATCTGGCTAAAAGAAAGTTCCTTGGACCTAGTAGAGAGAAATCAAAGCAGAATTTCAAAGACAGAAATACCCCACCCCCTCAACTGGCAATAGGAATCCTAAGTTCTGTGTTGGCTGTGAGAAACTGGAGCAATTATTTGTGTTTCAGCACCAAGATGAGTCCCTAGGTAGCCTTTGTTATTTTTTTCTATATTTAATGTTAATGTCCAATGTATTTTTTTTGTAAATTTCATTGAAGTAGTGGCTCAGATGGTGAAGAATCTGCTTGCAGTGCAGAAGACCTGGGTTTGATCCCTGGGTTGGGAAGATCCCCTGGAGAAGGGAATGGCTACCCACTCCAGTATGCTTGCCTGGAGAATCCCATGACACAGGAGCCTGGGGGCGCTGCAATCCATGGGGTCACTAAAGAAGTAAAGAAGTAAACACGAGTGAGTCACTAACACTTTCACTTTCATAGTTTCTTTACTGTGTGTGTTAATTTCTTCTGTACCGCAGAGTGAGTCAGTTAGACACACACACACACACACACACACACACACGGGGTATACATATATGGGGGCTCAGAGATGGACACAACTGAGCGACTAACACTTTCACTTTTACGCTCATAGTTTCTTTACAGTGTGTGTTAATTTCTTCTGTGCCGCAGAGTGAGTCAGCTGTGTGTATATATATTTTTTCATTCTCTTTCTATCATATTTGTCACAGGATCCTGAGTACAACTCCCGGTGCTATACATGGGACCTTGCTAGTTATCAAGAATTCTTATTCAAAATGGACCTCTAGGACTATCTAAGCCTTGCTCCTGGTTGACACTCATGAAACAGCCAAAGGTCCCATTGCATAGTTTACACTTTTCCCTGTTTGGGAAGACAGTGGATGTGCAGCTATGAGAAACTGACACGGGACGTTGGCAGCCTCAGCTCCGTCACTCAGCCACCTCCCCGTTACTCAAGGGCCATCAGCGATAATGTCCAGTGCGTTTTAATCCTCAGTCTCCGGCTGGCTCCTCAAGCACTTTAGCGGCTGCTGTATTTCAGGCTGTGGAGGGCGGGGGGGCTGGGAAAGGAGGACAGTGGGCGCCTCCTGAGAGCTGATGGAGTTGGTGTCCACACTGCTGCTCGAGACACTTCTGTTACGTTGTGCAGAGGCCTGGTTTTGCAGAGAAGGCATACAGGAGCCCAGGGTGAAATGCTGGGGTGGCTGAATGCTGGAAAGGAATGGCAGCTGGTCCGCCCAGCCAGGCTCTGTCCCTCTGAGGAAAGCCTGCCTGGAGATCCTGGGGTTCTGTGAGCCCGTCAGTGGGGCTCCCACAGCCCCGGTGGGTGGGAGGCACAGAGTGCCACGAAACCCACACACCTGGACACAACAGCAGTGCAGCTTCCTCGCAGAACAGGGAAGCCTTATACAGCAAGGCCTCAACAAACAGGAAGCCAGGAATCCAACCCGCAGTAACCAGCCACTCTTGTAACCAACTGATCAGGCGTCTCAAACACTTGTACTTCATGTTCCTGCTGTTAAAAAAAAAAAAAAACAACACCCAAACCTCAGAGCTCAGTGTGCACCCATTTTCGGAAAGTACAAGAGATCTTTTGATATACCTCGCTATATGGCACTTATCCCCGGCTTCCCTTGACCATTTTTATTACTAATATCCCTTTGCCTTAATCACGCTCTCTACTTATCCTACAGCATTTGTATACTATGCAGTTTTACAAATGGCTTCACAATTCCTTCTGAAACAAAACAAGAGGAAAGTAATAATTCGAAATACATCCCTCCATGCCCCGCCCCCCGCCCCGCTAAATGTAGCCTCCTTAAAAAGTCCACACACCAGAAAATGGTTTGTTCATTTCTGCCTGCTAACGACTTCCATCTCTGTAAATTGCAGTAAGTTCATGTAACCTGGTGTAACACTGCCCACCCTGCCACATCTGAAACCTGGGTCTGTATGTGCAAGAATATTTCCTCTTTGTCTATTCTCTACCTCAGCCCCATCCCACCTTTAGCTGGAAGACTGTTTGAAAGCTCTCTCTCTCTCTCTCTCTCTCATTTTTTTACTGCCATATTTCTTAAATGCAACTTCTTGAAAATGAATCTTCTAAATATTTTGGAGTCTACCCTATTTCTTTATTTTTTTTTTTCTGGTTCTAGTTCTGTTCAGTCCTCTGTCTGTCTAGCAGCAATGGTGATGCATTCTTTAAAATTTTGATTTGCATAATTTTAAGTTGTCCAATTCAGTGGCTTTTAGTATATTTAGAGCTGTGCACCATCACTACTATCTAATTCTAGAACATTCCATCACCCCAAAAAACAGTTTTGCAACCCCGTAGCAATCTTTCCTTAATCTTCTCTTCCCCAAGCTCCTGGCAACCAATGATCTACGTTCTGTCTCTTTAGATGGCTGTATCTGGGTATTTCATATGGGTGCAATCATACAGTGGAGCTTTCTTGACTGGCTTCTTTCACTTAGCATCGTGTTTTTGGGGTTTATCCATATGCATATGTAGATACATACCCATATGTATCAGTACTTTGTTCCTTTTTATGGCCAAATAACGTTCCCTGTGTGGATGGCTGTATCTGTTTATCTCTTCACCAGCTGATGGATACTTGGAAATAGTCTCTTCATTACTAAATCCCCTTGCCTCTTTGATTTCTTCACACCCACGTGTAATTTATACCGTGTCCAGGACTTTTTCTTGGCCACTCTGCACTGCTTGTGGGGTCTTAGCTCCCCAACTAGAGGTTGAACCTGTGCCCCCTGCAATGGAAGCCCAGAGTCCTAAGCACTGAATCTCTTGCGAAGTCCCAGCAATGCTTCCTTAAGCAGTTCTGATCACAACATCCTGTATTAAAAGACCCTCGAAGACTCTTCAGTGGTTGACCTATAGAAATAAGTCCTCATCCATCCTCCTGTTTTAGTCCCCTTGTCTTTACTTCCTTACACAGATGTCCTGCGTGGACAGATTCTCGTGCCATGTACCTCCCCACTTTGGGTCCCTGCTCCAATCAGTGTAACCTCCTGCCTGTAAGAAGGGTGAATTCCCTCCAGCCTTCCCTTTGAAGCTTTCCCCAAGGCTCTCTGGGAAAACAGACCATGCTTCAGCACTGTCTACATTAAACTGTCTTCATTAAAATAGCCGTGACCCGATATGATGACTGTTTACCCCTTGATCGTCGCTCCTGCATACAGTGTGAGTACTTTGAGGAAAACGCATGTTTCTTACTCCGTAACTCACTCAAAGGAGATACATGATCAGTGACGATTTATTTCACGTGTGCACCTTTGTTGGCCAGCAAGGAGATCAAGCCAGTCCATCCTAAAGGAAATCAACCCTGAATATTCATTCAAGGACTGATGCTGAAGCTGAAGCTCCGATACTTTGGCCACCTGATGCGAAGAGCCCTGGAAAAGACCCTGATGCTGGAGGGTTTGGGGGCAGGAGGAGATGGGACAACGGAGGACAGGATGGCTGGATGGCATCACTGACTCGATGGACATGAGTTGTAGCAAACTCAGGGAGACAGTGAAGCCTGGCTTGCTGCAATGCATGGGGTCTCAAAGAATTGGAAATGAAAGAGATGGGAACACCAGACCACCTGACCTGCCTCCTGAGAAATCTGTATGCAGATCAGGAAGCAACAGTTAGAACTGGACATGGAACAACAGACTGGTTCCAAATAGGAAAAGGAGTATGTCAAGGCTGTATATTGTCACCCTGCTTATTTAACTTCTATGCAGAGTACATCATGAGAAACGCTGGACTGTAAGAAGCACAAGCTGGAATCAAGATTGCCAGGAGAAATATCAATAACCTCAGATATGCAGATGGCACCACCCATATGGCAGAAAGTGAAGAAGAACTAAAGAGCCTCTTGATGAAAGTGAAACAGGAAAAAAAAAAAAGAAAGAAAGAAAGAAAGTGAAACAGGAAAGTGAGAGTTGGCTTAAAGCTCAGCATTCAGAAAACTAAGATCATAGCATCCAGTCCCATCACTTCATGTCAAATAGATGGGGAAACAGTGTCAGACTTCATTTTTTTGAGCTCCAAAATCACTGCAGATGGTGACTGCAGCCATGAAATTAAAAGACTCTTACTCTTTGGAAGGAAAGTTATGACCGACCTAGATAGCATATTCAAAAGCAGAGACATTACTCTGCCAACAAAGGTCCGTCTAGTCAAGGCTATGTTTTTTCCAGTGGTCATGTATGGGTGTGAGAGTTGGAATAAGTATAAAGAAAGCTGAGTGCCGAAGAATTAATGCTTTTGAACTGTGGTGTTGGAGAAGACTCTTGAGTCTCTTGGACTGCAAGGAGATCCAACCAGTCCATCTTAAAGGAGATGAGTCCTCGGTGTTCATTGGAAGGACTGATGCTGAAGCTGAAACTCCAATACTTTGGCCACCTGATGTGAAGAACTGATTCATTGGAAAAAACCCTGATGCTGGGAGGATTGAAGGCAGTGGGAGAAGGGGACAACAGAGGACGAGATGGCTGGATGGCATCACCGACTCGATGGACATGAGTTTGGGTAGGCGTCAGGCGTTAGTGATGGAGAGGGAGGCCTGGCGTGCTGCAGTCCATGGGGTCGCAAAGAGTTGGATACGACTGAATGACTGGACTGAACTGAACTAGCGCCTGAAAAACAACAACAACAGCAATCTTTGTTTACCCTTTACTAGGAACCTTTGATCGGAGAAGGCGATGGCACCCTACTCCAGCACTCTTGCCTGGAGAATCCCATGGATGAAGGAGCCTGGTGGGCCACAGTCCATAGGGTCTCTATGAGTCTGACACGACTGAGCGACTTCACTTTCATTTTTCACTTTCATGCATTGGAGAAGGAAATGGCAACCCACTCCAGTGTTCTTGCCTGGAGAATCCCAGGGACAAGGGAGCCTAATGGGCTGCCATCTATGGGGTCACACAGAGTTGGACACGACTGAAGCGACTTAGCAGCAGCAGCAGCAGGAAGCTTTGATGGAGTTACAGTGCCCAGCGCTCAGAGTTTCCACTGGGAAGATGAAGTCAGCTACTTTGTGACTCGGCTCCTCAATCCCCCGAGGAAAGAGAGCAGAGGGGATTATTTCAGGCTGTTGCTACTGAAACAGTACTGGAAGGGACTTCCTTCCTGATAACAGGTTTTGTAAACAGAATCTTCTTTTGATGTCCTGCAGTCCCGGGATCTGGCAACTAAGGTTGTCCTCCCTTGAATACAATTGCCAAGTTAGAGAGAGGGCGCTTGGCTGATCTGCGGTCAGAGGTGGCACTGCCAGAAAGATAAAAGATAGACTCTCCTCTTCCTTCTGCCCGAGGAAGAGAGGGCCCAAATGGAAGGGGAGAAACTCTGGACTTGACCATTCAATGCCTGTGGGGACATGGCCCACAGTAAAGCATAGGTTTGTGTAAGCTGTGTGTGCAAGAAGGGAAATCTCTTTCTTCTTCTTTCTATAACAGCATATTTAGAGATG
>SJXQ01001887.1:0-35759 GCA_006408695.1 Aepyceros melampus | reverse complement strand
TACACATCTCCCCACCCCTGTGGGCAGAGAGAGGGTGCCGCCGTCAGCTCAGGACCTCTGGGCGTAACAGAACCCAGGGGCACAGAAGATGCTTGCGCGGTCAGCGTCAGCATCAGAGTAGGGTCTGCAGGGCCTGGGGCAAAATCAAACGGGGACAGCTTGTTCGAAAAATAGGGAGAATTTCAAGACAGAAGCCTTAATCCAGCATGGAGCCCTTCTGAGATGGGCGTGAAGCCAGCCCCAGGCAGGGTTATATACCAGATACACATTTTTTCTCAGAATCATGCAGAAAACAAGAACATATATCCCATTACAGATGAACAACAAACAAAATTGCCTTAACATTATTCTTTACTATAGTGTAGCTCATATTATTCTAACAGTTGTACTTCTATGTGCCAGACACAGTTCTGAGTGCTTTACAAATACTGACCGATGCTTTTCTTCTTGACGCTCTGGGAGGTAGGTACTATAAGAGCCATTTTATAGATGAGGAAGTGGAGGTATAGGAATTCAAGTAAATTTCTGGTTGAGTCTGCTTCTAACCACTATACTTGCTGCCTCTCCGATCAAAATAGGAACCTATTTATTTTATTATAAGGCTCTGCATCAACATATTTTGAACAATGAGTTTTAAAATGTATTTTTTTTTTTTTTGGTTGTTGTTCCTAAAAGAGAGGGCCTTTAGTTAATTACAGGTATCTGTAGAGAACTCCGTGTATCTTTTGGATTTCTGCCACCCTACTATCTCTGTTGGTTCCTGCTTAAATACATTCTTCAAGCCTCTTAGTCACAGTGACTCAAAAACACATCTGCTGCTGCTGCTGCTAAGTCGCTTCAGTCGTGTCCAACCCTGTGCGACCCCAGAGATGGCAGCCCACCAGGCTCCGCCATCCCTGGGATTCTCCAGGCAAGAACACTGGAGTGGGTTGCCATTTCCTTCTCTAATGCATGAAAGTGAAAAGTGAAGGTGAAGTCGCTCAGTCGCGTCCGACTCTTCAAGACCTCATGGACTGCAGCCTCCAGGCTCCTCCGTCCATGGGATTTTCCAGGCAAGAGTACTGGAGTGGGTCGCCATTGCCTTCTCCAAAACACATCTGAGAAACAAACAAATATACAAAAAGGCATCCCTAAATGAACAACAGATCAACAAGTATTACTACTCCCATCTCTGTTCAAATAATAAGATAACCCTCGTGCAAAGCAGGTAAGATCCTTAACAAACAAAAACGAACAGCATTTAGTGTGCTTTCAAGAATGCCTCTCTGCTCATTAGTCCGGAAAACAACCAGCATTAAAAAAAAAATTTATATTGGAGTATAGTTGATTTACAATACTGTGTTAAGTTTCAAGTGTACAGCAAAGTAATTCAATTACACAGATTCTTTTGCCATATAGATAATTACACAGTACTAACTAGAGTTCGCTTCCCTGGTGGCTCAGAGGTTAAAGCGTCTGCCTCCAATGCTGGAGACCTGGGTTCGATCCCTGGGTCGGGAAGATCCTCTGGAGAAGGAAATGGCAATCCACTCCAGTATTCTTGCCTGGAGAATCCCATGGACAGAGAAGCCTAATAGGTTACAGTCCACGGGGTCGCAAAGAGTCGGACACGACTGAGCGACTTCACCTCACCTCAACTAGAGTTCACTATGCTATATAATAAGTCCTTTATGTAGAGTAACAACTGGCATTTTGAATGTGAAGAAAAGGTTAAGTTGGGTTTTATACTATAAAAAAGAAAATATAAAATAAAATTTAGAAAGCATTTTATTCAAAGTGCTCAAATACAAAGTTATGGTTTGTCGGTAAGAGACCTGAATTCTACGGAAGCTTCCTCTATTCATTTCTGTTTACTTTTCCCAAGATGTTGGATCAATGCCTTGTTTCTGAATTTTATCTGTTTGTGCTTTAATTTCCTGAAATGGAATTAGGAGTGGGGACTAGAGCCTCATTGATAATAAGACAGCATTTTTTTTCCCATTGAATCGGAACTGATCCACACCAAATGGTATATTGAGGAATATTAAAGAAAAACATCTCACAGATACAGATATACTTAAAAATATTTTTTCCCCCGGAAAGTAGCTACTTCAGTGCCTTTAAAGCTCACTTGAAAAGTACTGAAAGCAGGGAGGAACTTCCCTGGTGGCCCAGTGGCTAAGAATCTGCCTCGCAGGGCGGGAGACACGGGTTCGATCCAATGTCAGGGAAGTAAGATCCCTGGTGTCCTGGAGCAGCGAAGCCTGTGTGCTGCAGCTGGAGCGTCCAGGCGCCAGGGAAGGTCTGCACACCGCAGCCAAGACCCCGTGCAGCCAGATGCATAGACAGAGGGCGGGAAACACCGAGAGCGGGGAGAGACGCCCGGAGCCTCGCGTACACGCTCCGCACCCATAAACTTGGGTTTCTGGCCTGCATCACGCTGCCTCTGTGCAAAGCAAGACACTGCCTTTTGGAACAGGCCAGAGATTTCCCTGGGAGTCTATCATCTTCAACTGTTTTGTGGTAAGTGGTTTCCAGCTGTGCTGACTCATCTTCCAGCCCTCCCATCTCTTCCACTATCTCTCTAGTGTGTGAGGGCATTACTTATACAACACTGTCATCAGAACAGCATTTTGCAAAACACCCTTTTCTAGCAGCACACTTAAAGAAATCCACCTATGCACTGATCCATTGAAACTTCTAATGGGGGAGGGCGGTTGGGAATCAGAGAACTAGGTGAGGGAGATTCAGAGGTATAAACTTTCAGTTACGAAATAAATGAGTCATGGGTACGAAACCAGCAGTATGGGGAATAGAGTGAATACTGATGTAATGTCTTTATATGGTGATGGGCGGCAGCTCTGCTTGTCATGGTGACCATTCTGTAATGTCTAGAAATATTCAACCACCATGCTGTGCACCAGGAACCAACACAGTCCTTAAGGCCAATTATGCTGCAAAAGCAAACAAACCTACAGAGAAAGAGATCAGGTTTGTGGTTACCAGAGGCAGGGGTTGGGGGAGGGAGGAATTGGATGAAGACAGTCAAAAGGCTCAAATTTCCAGTAATAACTAATGCTAAGGATGAATACACAACATGATTAATATGATCAGCTCTACTGAATGTTATACGTGAAAGTCGTTAAGAGAGTAAATCCTGAGTTCTTATCACAAGGGAAAAATTTTTCCTTTTCCTTTTGTGTCTCTATGAGACACATGTTCAATCAGCTTATGTGATGACCATCTCACGATGTATGCAAGTCAAATTGTTATTGTAAAATATGGCACCTGAAATTGGTGCAGTGTTGTATGTCAATTACGTCTCAAAAACACTGGAAGAAAAATGTTAAATATCAAATAAAACAATTTCTGATCGGAATAACCCATCCTGGGTTCTTGCGTCTTCATGCAGGTTTCATTCGAGGAGGCCAAAGGCTGCTTCACTTTGAACATATTCTGTTTTTTCTTTGAATTGACAGACTTGTTACAGGAAAGTCAACTGACCCTTGGGGACAATGCTTCTTTCTTCGTCTTTTAATTGGAAAAGTTAGAAAGGAAGCAACAGAATATAATATAGGCAACATTAGCACTCACAAGAAAATATCGAACTTATAATTTCTTTTGAAAAATAAGTACTACCGATTAAGCTGTAGTCCCCTTGACCTCCTTTCTGATTCAATTTCCTTTAATTTTTCCCTGAAAGTCACCACCATGAGGATTTCATCATGGTATCTGTCAGCCCATTCTTAGCTGCTGCTGCTGCTAAGTCGCTTCAGTGTGTCCGACTCTGTGCCACCCCAGAGACATCAGCCCACCAGGCTCCCCCGTCCCTGGGATTCTCCAGGCAAGAACACTGGAGTGGGTTGCCATTTCCTTCTCCAATGCATGAAAGTGAAAAGTGAAAGTGAAGTCACTCAGTTGTATCTGACTCCTAGCGACCCCATGGACTGCAGCCTACCAGGCTCCTGTGTCCATGGGATTTTCTAGGCAAGAGTACTGGAGTGGGATAATTTTTCCCTGAAAGTCACCACCATGAGGATTTCATCATGGTATCTGTCAGCCCATTCTTAGCTGCTGCTGCTGCTAAGTCGCTTCAGTGTGTCCGACTCTGTGCCACCCCAGAGACATCAGCCCACCAGGCTCCCCCGTCCCTGGGATTCTCCAGGCAAGAACACTGGAGTGGGTTGCCATTTCCTTCTCCAATGCATGAAAGTGAAAAGTGAAAGTGAAGTCACTCAGTTGTATCTGACTCCTAGCGACCCCATGGACTGCAGCCTACCAGGCTCCTGTGTCCATGGGATTTTCTAGGCAAGAGTACTGGAGTGGGGTGCCATCGCCTTCTGTTTACGTCAGCTATAAACATATATTCTTTATAAATAACATATACTATTGCTTGCATGATACAAGCATAGCATTATGTCTTGCCAAGACAGGATTGAACTACCTTACTCTTTGGAGATAAGAGAAGATAACATTTCCTTGAATTGTGACCTCTGTTTTAGAAACAGTTCCATGGAATATTTCAAATAGGTAAACAAGGACCTGTGTAGCACAGGAAATAGACTTACTGTCTTGTAATAACCTATAATGTAAAAGAATCTGAAAAAGAATAAAAATAAAGCCAAATTATTTTGCTGTACACTTGAAACTGACACAACATTTGTAGATGAAATATACTTCAATTAAAAATCTAAAGCTTGGAGATCTAAACCAAAAACACACAAACAAAAGAACACTCAACTGTTCCTTGGAGCAAATTTTAATAGTCCAGCAAATTTCTGGACTATTCAGAGTGGTAAATCTCTGTTACAGACATGGAGTCTGGAGGTGAACTCTTGCCATGATAATTTTACAAGTTTCTGCTAGAAAAGAAAACCAGGTTGGGATTATCTGTTACCGAAGGATCTGTGAAGTTGAGGGAAGCTTGCTTTGGGATATTTCTGATGTTAGGTTTTTTTTCTGTCAAGTTGACTTTTTTTTCTGCAGCTATCAAAACCTTTAAGTGGTCACATAGTGAATACATAAATACTTTCTATATTTTAAATCCTCGGATACAAATGTTATTGTAGTCGTAGTTACATATATCCAACTGTAGATTTTTCAAGCTAATGCCACACAAGTCTTAACAGGATTAAAATGCAAAGTAGTCATGTAAATTCATTTTTTTTCTAAATGGAAAAATTTAATGATTGGCAGAAATAGGCACCGGAATTAAAAGTTCCTCCAAGGCATATAATTCTATACTTCAGTCTTAAAGAAGACTCAATAGTACTGTATGAAGATCGCTGAATACCTCAACGCTTTAACGTTGCCTCGCGTGGTTGACGGAATCACAGTCGGTGCGTTAATAAATCTAGTAGTGTAGCGCCACCTTCCGACCGAAAGGCTCAACTACACCATGCTGATTCCGGTGAGGAAGACCTTTCTTTCTCTCCAAGGCTTGCTCCTGCAGCTGCCGGGGTCCCTGGCAACGGGATCGACCGCGTCCTCCAGTGGTGGGATAAGCCGTCCCTGCCTTCCCAAGGGGAAGGGAGACGTTAGATTCTGTTGGTTTAAAGAAGGCTGAAAACCAGGACAGTCAGATAAGGCGGGACCAGCCGGTCCGCTGCTTGCTCGCTGCGGAGCGCGGCGCGGCGTCAGGAGCAGCCGCGGAGAGACCGGGCCGCCGGCTCTGCGGCGCCACGGCGGGGCGAGCGGACCGAGCCGCGGCGGAACCGCGGGCGCACCGGGCGCCGCGAGCCGCGCAGGTGGCCGGTGAGGCCGGCGCGCCGCCCGAAAGCCCTCGGCGGCTCTCTGCGCTTGAGCGCTCGACGCGGGAGGAGGCGACGCTGGAGCCGGGAGCGGAGCGGCGCGGGCGCCGCGCGCGAAGGGCGAGCGCGAGCCAGGTCCCTGGGGCTGGGACTCGGGCGGCGGGCCCAGGCGACCGAAGGGGCCAGCGTGACTTGCGTTCAGGGCTTCCCTGCTGGCTCAGAGGTTAAGGCGTCTGCCTGGGATGCGGGGGGCCCGGGTTCGATCCCTGGGTCAGGAAGATCCCCTGGAGAAGGAAATGGCAACCCACTCCAGTACTCTTGTCTGGAGAAGGAAATGGCAACCCACTCCAGTACTCTTGTCTGGAGAATCCCATGGACGAAGGAGCCTGGTGGGCTATATAGTCCATGCGGTCGCAAAGAGTCGGACACGACTGAGCGACTTCACTCACAAGTCGCCACAAACTGAGCAGCTTAAAATAACAGGAATTTGCCGCCTCGCAGCCTGGGGGCCAGGGCTGTAAGATCGAGCTGGCGGCAGGCTGCCCGTCCTCTGAAGACCCCAGGGCCGGTCTCGCGGGCCCCTTTCCGGCTCCCGGGGGTCGCGGGAAACCCTGGAGCCCGGGCTCCCCACCCGGCGTGCCGCCTGCGTCTCAGCCTGCCCTGGCTCTTCCCTCTGCTTTAAGCGGGGACGCCGGCCTCTCTTCTCCAGCAACCCCCGTCCCCTGCTCCGGGAGGGCTGAAACAGGCCTCTGTTAACGCGTCCAGGACGCCTGTCCACCACTCAGAGAGCATCCACAAGGCTGAATGCCAGGGACTCCCCTCAGTGTCTTTCCTCTACCCTGGAACCAGTGTGTCCTACAGTATAAAGAAGAATCTCCCTGCAACGCGCGAGACCCCAGTTTCATCCCGGGCTCGGAAGATCCCCCGGGAAAGAGAGAGGCTACCCGCTCCAGGCTTCTTGGGCTTCCCTGGTGGCTCAGACAGTAAAGAATCTGCCCGCAGTGCGGGAGACCTGGGTTCAATCCCTGGGGTGGGAAGGTCCCCTGGAGGAGGGCATGGCAACCCACTCCAGTATTCCTGCCTGGAGAATCCCCATGGACAGAGGAGCCTGGAGGGTTACAATCTGTGGGGTCGCAAAGAGTCGGACACGACCCAGCGACTTTCTTTCTATGGATAAAATTAGCTTTGTTGTATCCTAAAATGCCTTGACTCATCTATTTTGCAGTTTACAAGAGTAAAATCTGTCTGTTTACCCAAAACCACTTCCACTGCCAAGACCCAGAGCAATCCATCAGCCCCCCAAATCCTGTCATGCGACCCCCTTTGTACATGTAGCATTTTAAAATAGCTTATTTGTTTTTCTTTATTCCGAGGCACTTGATCCATTTAATGATGAGTGTATCTTGAGCATTTATTTTGCACTTTAGGAAGATGGATCGATGGCTCTCTGTAATACCAGTGTAAGAAATCCTTATTTCTCTGGGCCCACCAGATCTCCAACAGTGCCTTGTGATTGCCACAGAGGATTTCTGTGTCCAGCAGGGTTTAGTTTGCTCTTTGATTTCACTCCTTGCTTTTATGCACAGGAGCTCACTCTGTTTATGTTTCTTCCACTCCTGCTCATAAAATAGTTATGGGTCTCCCTGCCCTTTGTACTGCTCTTTAAATGTGTTCAAGCGACTCTTAAAACACAGTGTCCAGATTGAGACGCAGTTGACATGATACACCCTGGACCTAACTGGGACGCACTGTCTTCCTCCCCAGATTCTGTCTAAGACCGCAGTAGCATTTTTTTTTCTTTTCTCAGCAGTAATCCACTGTTTACTTCCAGTGAGTATCTGGTCAATGATACAATTTTAAAAAAAGAAATTAACACACGGCTGCTTGCTGGTTCTTTCAGTCCTTATACTATGTACCTGGCATGGGGCCTCTTGCATCCAAGTAAAGAATTTTATGTTTGATCTTTTTAATGTTTTCAGTGTAAAATTTGGCCAGAGTTCCAGCTTGTGGGCATGGGTCTGCATTATGTATGCACTCCTCTTCCTCAGTTTTCCATGATGGATGGAAGGGAGCCAGGCATTTCTTGCTCCCTGCCTTGTCCCAGCTCTCTTTAATCCCAACGCCCTTCCTCTCTTATTTGGTTCTGTCTCTTCACAGGTAAAAGATGCGGCAGCTGGTGTCACCCAAAAATGGAATGAGAAAGGAGGGAAAGAGGCTAGTGAAAAAAAAAACAACCTGGCTTATAATTGGGCTATTACCTTATTATGATATATTAGGCAAGATTTAGAAGCAGCATGGTCTGATCTAAAGAATAAAAGAAACGATCTATTAGTAATAGATCAGTACATAATGAGTTCCGTGTAAAAATGGGGAGGAATAGATTGGATTAAACAATAGAGATTCTCTTACTCTGTTGATACTATGTATAAAATAGGTAGCTAATGGGAACCTGCTGTACAGCGCAGGGCACTCTGCTCTGTGGTGACCCAAATGGAAGGAAATCCAGAAAAGAGCGGAGAGATATAAACACAGGCTTCCCTGGTGGTTGAGATGGTAAAGAATCCGCCCGTGATGTGGGAGGCCTGGGTTCGAACCCTGGGTTGGGAAGATCCCCTGAGGAGGGAAAGGCTACCCACTCCAGTATTCTCGCCTGGAGAATCCGATGGACAGAGGAGCCTGGTGGGCACAGTCCATGGGGTCGCACAGAGTCGGACACGACTGAGCGACTACGCACAGCACACGCACACACACACACAGCTGACTCGCTCAGCTGTGCAGCAGAAACCGGCACAACCACCACCCAAAGCAGCCACCCTCCAATAAAAATTAACAACAACCTTTATTTTCCAAAGAAAAAAATCACACGAATTCTGCATGTCTTCTTTACATGTGTGTTTTAGTAAGAATGCAGAGAACATTTTATAGGACTTATTTTTAGAGTATTCTGTAAGCTTCTGAATGCAGAGTTCCAAAGAATATAGCAAGGAGAGAAAAGAAAGCCTTCCTCAGCGATCAATGCAAAGAAATAGAGGAAAACAATGGAATGGGAAAGACTAGAGATCTCTTCAAGAAAATTAGAGATACCAAGGGAACATTTCTTGCAAAGATGGGCCCGATAAAGGACAGAAATGGTATGGACCTAACAGAAGCAGAAGATATTAAGAAGAGGTGTATATTAAGAATACAGAGAAGAACTGTACAAAAAAGATCTTCATGACCAAGATAATCACGATGGTGTGATCACTCACCTACAGCCAGACATCCTGGAATGTGAAGTCAAGTGGGCCTTAGGAAGCATCACTACGAACAAAGCTAGTGGAGGTGATGGAATTCCAGCTGAGCTATTTCAAATCCTGGAAGATGATGCTGTGAAAGTGCTGCACTCAATATGCCAGCAAATTTGGAAGACTCAGCAGTGGCCACAGGACTGGAAAAGGTCAGTTTTCATTCCATTCCCAAAGAAAAGCAATGCCAAAGAATGTTCAAACTACCGCACAATTGCACTCAGTTCACATGCAAGTAAAGTAATGCTCAAAATTCTCCAAGCCAGGCTTTAGCAATACGTGAACCGTGAACTCCCCAATGTTCAAGCTGGCTTTAGAAAGGGCAGAGGAACCAGAGGTCAAATTGCCAACATCCGCTGGAGCATGGAAAAAGTAAGAGAGTTCCAGAAAAACATCTATTTCTGCTTTATTGACTATGCCAAAGCCTTTGACTGTGTGGATCACAATAAACTGTGGAAAATTCTGAGAGAGATAGGAATACCAGACCACCTGACCTGCTTCTTGAGAAACCTACATGCAGGTCAGGAAGAAACAGAGCTGTTTCTAGTTCTCACTAGAACTGGAACACTAGTTCTAACTAGAACTGGAACCAGTCTGGAACAACAGACTGGTTCCAAATAGGAAAAGGAGTACGTCAAGGCTGTATATTGTCACCCTGCTTATTTAACTTCTATGCAGAGTACATCATGAGAAACGCTGGACTGGAAGAAGCCCAAGCTGGAATTAAGATTGCCAGGAGAAATATCAATAACCTCAGATATGCAGATGACACCACCCTTATGGCAGAAAGTGAAGAGGAACTAAAAAGCCTCTTGATGAAAGTGAAAGAGGAGAGTGAAAAAGTTGGCTTAAAACTCAACGTTCAGAAAACAAAGATCATGGCATCTGGTCCCATCACTTCATGGGAAATAGATGGGGAAGCAGTGGAAACAGTGTCAGACTTTATTTTTTTGGGCTCCAAAATCACTGCAGATGGTGACTGTAGCCATGAAATTAAAAGACGCTTACTCCTTGGAAGGAAAGTTATGACCAACCTAGATAGTATATTCAAAAGCAGAGACATTACTTTGCCAACAAAGGTCTGTGTAGTCAAGGCTATGGTTTTTCCTGTGGTCATGTATGGATGTGAGAGTTGGACTGTGAAGAAGGCTGAGCACCGAAGAATTGATGCTTTTGAACTGTGGTGTTGGAGAAGACTCTTGAGAGTCCCTTGGACTATAAGGAGATCCAACCAGTCCATTCTGAAGGAGATCAACCCTGGGATTTCTTTGGAAGGAATGATGCTAAAGCTGAAACTCCAATACTTTGGCCACCTCATGCAAAGAGTTGACTCATTGGAAAAGACCCTGATGCTGGGAGGGATTGGGGGCAGGAGGAGAAGGGGACGACCGAGGATGAGATGGCTGGATGGCATCACGGACTCAATGGACGTGAGTCTGAGTGAACTCCGGGAGTTGGTGATGCACAGGGAGGCCTGGCGTGTTGCGATTCATGGGGTTGCAAAGAGTCGGACACGACTGAGCGACTGAATTGAAGTGATTCCTATCTATCATCTATTTAATTTTGTTGTAAAACACAACATGAGATCAATCCTCTTGACAAGTTAAAAAATCCACCACACAGTACTGTTACCCACAGGCATAATATTGTACTGCAGAACTTACTCATCTTGCATAACTGAAGGTATACAATCCCTTTGATTTAAACATTTTTGATAACAGTGTGTGGTTAGAACCGTTGCTTTCATACCAAATGTATTATTTACTCTAATTTCAGAACCAGGTATGCTTATTAAACATCAAAGGCATTTTATTTTCTATGAAATTATTCCAAATATATAAAATAGGAGAGTAAGATACACACACATGTGCTACTACCCAGATCTTACAAATAACATTTTTGTTACATTTGCCTCAGATCTTGGAAACAGAAAACAAAACATTTCACAGGTTGAGTCAAAGCTCTCTCTGGGTCCCTGTGGGCCTCCTTCAGATTCACTCACCCGCCCCCTCCTCCCCCCGCTGCAGTAATTAGCTGTCATTATTACCGTAATGATTCATATAGCTCTGTTCATTCATCCTGGCTGCCTTATCACATTTCATTTATGAATGCTCCAAATTTAAATGTTTCCCTCTTGGTGATTACTTAGATGATTTTGGAAAAAGTTTTGATACTAAGAAGCTGCTGCTGTAAGCACGTATATATGTCCTTTAGGTCCTAGGTGGTCCAGTGTCTGCTCTTCAAAGAGCTTGTAAAAATTTCTGGTGTCACCAGCAGCTTATCTACCTGTGTACTCTACATCTCTGCACGCTCTTGGTACTGTTGATCTTTAAATTTTGGTCGATGTTATGAATGCAAAGCCAGAGATCATTGTTGTTTTCCATCTGTTCACTGTCTTTTTTCTTTTTCTTAAATAACTTTATAGTGAAGTGTAATTGACTTATGATGTGTTAATTTCAGGTGTCGGAGAAGGCAATGGCACCCACTCCAGTACTCTTGAAGACCTGGAAAATCCCGTGGACAGAGGAGCCTGGTGGGCTGCAGTCCATGGGGTTGCTAAGAGTCGGACATGACTGAGCGACTTCACTTTCACTTTTCACTTTCATGCGTCGGAGAAGGAAATGGCAACCCACTCCAGTGTGTTATACTATATGTATCTATTTTTTATCAGATTCTTTTTCACTATAGGTTTTATTACAAGATATCGAATATAGAGATGTGTTAATTTCAGGTGTCGGAGAAGGCAATGGCACCCACTCCAGTACTCTTGAAGACCTGGAAAATCCCGTGGACAGAGGAGCCTGGTGGGCTGCAGTCCATGGGGTTGCTAAGAGTCGGACATGACTGAGCGACTTCACTTTCACTTTTCACTTTCATGCGTCGGAGAAGGAAATGGCAACCCACTCCAGTGTGTTATACTATATGTATCTATTTTTTATCAGATTCTTTTTCACTATAGGTTTTATTACAAGATATCGAATATAGTTCCCTGTGCCATACAGAAGGTCCTTATTGTTCTTCTATTTTATATATAGAACTTTTCACTTTCTTAATATCAGTTTAATTGAGATAAAATTTACATACCATACAAATAACTCTTTAAAAAGCATACACTTTAGTAGTTTTACTTATTTTCACTTTTTAACAGTGTCTTTTTTCATACAGAGTTTTCAGGGATTGATGTAAACTCATTGAGCTTCACTCCCCCTTTACTGTTTATGCTTTTTTGTATCTTAATGCAAGATTTCCTTCCTGAACACAATTTGAAAAGGTTATTCTCCTACATTTTCTTCTGGAATTTAAAATATTTTGCTTTTCACATTTAGGTTTTTAGTTCCCTTAAAATAGACTTTTATGTATGTTGTAAACTAAGGGATTTACACTTAAAAAAAAATTACAGATAAACAATTGATCTGAATTAAAAATTTTTTTTTAATTTAAAATTTTTGTAAATTTAAACAAATTACAGATAAACAATTGATCTGAAAGTATTTGAATAGTCCATTCTTTCCCAATGATTTGCAATGTTAGTTCAGTGATATTTTGTGTTTCTATATATTTACTTTATAAAATGTTTTAACTACCTTTTTGTCTTTACTGTGTCCAAATCTCCAAGTCTTAATCATTAGACTTTATAATGGAATTTCTTAGAGCAAGGACATCCCCTATCTTTCTAGTAAAAATGTTTGATTTCTTGGCTCCTTGCTCTTCCAAATAAAGTTTAACGTGGCTTGCCAAGTTCCATATAAAGCTTTAATAAAATTTATAATGAAATTTATTGAGTTCCTAGATTAATCTAGAGAGAACTGACATGTTTATTACAGTGGGTATTCCTAGCCATGGTTTATCTATTTGGCAGCTTCCTTAGTTTCTGTCCCTGCTTCCAACTTGAGATGAACATGCAAATGAGGCCATTTGCCTTTTAGTGCTTTCTCTTTTCCTTTCTTTGTTTCCTTTTTTTTAAATTAGCCATTTGTTTTATTGGCTTAAAATACAGTTCTGTCTTCTCTTATTTTTACTGCATTATTACAGAAATGCCAGTTTAAGTACTTGAGTCCATTGGTCTTTTATGATTTTCTTTGGGGCTTAAAATCTAAGAAAAGTTATAATTTCACTATAGTATGATAAACACAATATTTGGAATAATTTTCCAAAGAATGTTCAAATTTAAATCTTGATCATTGTTACATTTCTAGAAAGTCAGTTATAATAAACTGAAGGTAATTTTCTGGGAGAGCTATTTAAAAATAGCATTAAACTGGGTAAAAAAATTTCACAAAGATAAGTACCTTACATATTGTATAATGAAAGCTAGACATGTATACCAGTGATAATATTTTGTGCCTTAGCTTTAAAGCACCCTAGAACCAAGACAATTGATAACAGTCAGGGAATTAAGACAAGATTAATATATTCATTCTTAAATTCCATTATAGAGTGACAGAAGAGCAGTTTGAGAGCTTTGAGCTTTATTTTGTTTCACCAAGTGGAGTTCACTTGGTGGATTATAGGATTCTATAAGAGTTCTGATGACCATGTTGTTGTTATTGTTCAGTTGCTAAGTTGTGTCTGACTCTGCGACCCCGTGGACTGTGGCATGCCAGGGTTCCCTTTCCTTCACTATCTCCCTGAATTTGCTCAAACTCATGTTCTTCAAGTGAGTGATGCCATCCAGCCATCTCATCCCCTATTGCTCCCTTCTCCTCCGGCCTTCAATCTTTCCCAGCATCAGGGTCTTTTCCAATGAGTGGCTCTTTGCATCAGGTGGCCAAAGTGTTGGAGCTTCAGCTTTGGCATCATTAATTTAGGATGGACTAGTTGGATCTCCGTGATGGCCAACAGGCTCTCAAGAGTCTTCTCCAACAACACGTTTCGAAAGCATCAGTTCTTTGGCACTCATCCTTCTTTATGGTCCAACTCTCATGTCCGTACATGACTACTGGAAAAACCATAACTTTGACTATATGGACCTTTGTCGGCAAAGTAATGTCTCTGTTTTCCAATAAACTGTCTAGGTTGGTCATAGCTATTCTTCCAAGGAGCAAGCGTCTTTTAATTTCATGGCTGCAGTCACCATCTGCAGTGATTTTGGAGCCCAAGAAAATGAAATATGACACTGTTTGCACAGTTTCCCCATTTGTTTGCCATGAAGTGATGGGACTGGATGCCATGATCTTGGTTGGTTGTTGGGGGTCTCATGCAGGCCAGTCTCAGCAGCGGTGTGAAAGCTCACACAGGCCTGCTCAGACAGACCACGTGACCTCAGTGTCTCTTTTCAAACAAAGCTACACTTCAGCACAACTGACATTGACCTAATGTGAGTGACTAGTGGGATTAGCCTTCCAAATGCGTGTTTGCAATTATTAACTGGAACTGCCATCATAAATCAGTCTCTGATTTGCGGTTTATTCCTGGGAAATATTTTAAGCTGAGTACATTTAAAATTTTTTTTCATGTCTTGGAAGCCCCCACCTGGGGCTTCAGGTGGCTCAGTAGTAAAGAATCCACCTGCCAATGCAAGAGACAAGGAGACGTAGGTTCTGATCCCTGGGATGAGAAGATCCCTGGGGAAGGAAATGCCAGCCCACTCCAGTATTCTGGCCTGGAGAATCTCATGGGCAGAGGAGCCTGGGAGGCTACAGTCCATGGGGTCACACAGAGTCAGACACAGCTGAGCACACTCACAGCCCTCCAGTGCATCTCTGGAGGATAACTTCTGGAAGAAGGCGTCCCTTCACTCACTCTCCTCTACCCAGGAGCTCTACACTGAAGGAGCTACAAAGCGGGGAGAGACCCTCTCCGGGCACATCTCATACTGCGTGTTCCAAACAAGCCATGTGGGGTTCGGGGGCTGGCGAGGCGTGTGACAGAGAGGAGTCGAGGCTGGAAGGGATTCTTAGGTGGAGAGAAGCCTGAAGGACAAGGTTAGACGCAGAAACTCAGGACCTGATGCTTGGCCAGAGAGGCCGAAGCACGATGTCCCAGTGCTGGAGGGAAAGCGGGCCTCGCCTCAGTTCACCGGGCGAGCGGAAGATGCTGAAAGCCTGCGCCCTTAAGACAATGCTGTTCTTTCTTTCCAATTATTTTTTTGAGATTAATGGCGTGTTGGTTTTTTTTTTTCCTCTGGAAAAAAGCAAATTTTTTTTGAAAAAATCACTCACTTAATGCACTCAGCCTTGTTGCCAGGTGTTAGCTGTGGCCTGCGGGACCTTTGCTGTGGTGCTCGGACTCCCTCGCTGTGGCGATAGGCTCGGGGGGTGCAGGCTCCGGCGTAGCTGTTCCACAGGACGTGGGATTTTAGGTCTCTGACCAGGGATGGAACCTGCGTCCCTGCATTGCAAAGTGGAGTTTTAACCACTGGACCACAGGGAAGTCCCAGAAAGAGGCAAATTTTTGTCTTGGGCATAGAACAGTATCTCATACATATGCTTGACAAATGTTGATTTAATGAATTTATCAAAGTTCATAAAGATTCCCATTTCCGTTATGTAACACGCAAGTTAAAACTGTCATGCAGTCAGATTTTGCTTGGTTTTATTGTTCCTGAAAGAATAATGAATAATAAGAGGATAACCCTGCTTCTGTTTTAAAAGCCAACGTCAGCAAAGATGTTTTAATATTTTGAAAGCATGGTCTCTTCTTCCCATCTTCATGAGCAAAAGGCATTTTGATTCTCTGCTGGTAACAGTGAAATTTACGAAAGTGCCTCCTCATCTTTATGAGGACTAATTCCAACCTTCAAAACACTTTTTAATCTTTTAACTTACAAAGCCACACCTATTTGGATGTTCTTCTTTTATTTTAACCAGCTGCAAGCACACTTACACTTGGTTATGATCGTCAACGCACCACATAAAGAAATTCCTAACCATACATTTTAAGTGAAAGTGAAGTCTCTCAGTCGTGTCCGACTCTTTGTGACCCCATGGACTGTAGCCTGCCAGGCTCCTCTGTCCATGGGATTTTCCAGGCAAGAGTACTGGAGTGGGTTCCCGTTTCCTTCTCCAGGGGATATTCCTAACCCAGGGGTCGAACTCGGGTCTCCTGCATTGCAGGCAGACACTTTACCATATCATTTTCTGCAGTAATGATTTTAAATACCTTTCTTCTAAAAGGAGAGTGAAAAAGGCTCTTTTACTTTTTTTTCCAGAATGAATCATATTTGTACAGTTTTACATAGCACATGCCATGACACACTTGAAAATAAACTCTTTGCATTTGGACACAGAAACTTCACATTTTATAAAAATCGTTTTCTGGGTTTCCACTCCGCTTTTGTTATGATGATTCATTTTGTCCTTTATTCTGGGAAGTCTTAATGAAAATGTTTGAGTAAAGAAGAAGTGAAAGGTACATGCCCTTTAGGATCCAGAACAGTGAAAAAGCTTTTTATAGCCAATGTTCCTTGCATATTTATATGTGTGAAATCCAAATACAGCAACTTTCCTTTTTGTCTGTGATAAAAGTCACTCTGACTGCTGAAAGCAGGAAGAAATTCTAATTTCCTGTGGGCGCTGACCTTTTATTCTCTTCTCTTTTTCTCCCTGTCAGCTTCTTCTGGTGGAAATTTTGGCACAGCATAATAAAAAATAGAAAGATTCAAGAGGTAGCCGTGACCTTAAGTGTGTGGCTGAGGTTGCCCTGATATAATACAAAGAAGTGCGCTCTTGGTTAATGGTGAGCTAATGTTAGTACTAAAATGTCAAAGCGTGCGGTCTTTCCTCTTGGGCATTATGAGCGTCCCAGGGGTGAGGGTCAGCCTAGAGCCCTCTCGTCCGGAATTGCTTCGCGTCATCCAAGGCGCTGAATGATCCTTTTGTTCTTGGTAAAGTTTTCACATTTTCTAGGACTCTTTGACCTATCCAGGTTTTCAGTTTTCAGCAAATAATTCCTCAGTAGTCAGAAAACCCAATTCCTCAAATTTAGCACAGAGAAGAGATTAAGTGAAGAAAAATTCCACAGCTGGTATAAGGTAGGGAGCTCAGCTGGCAGCTCTGTGATGACTAGAGGTGTGGATGGGCAGGGGTGGGAGAGGGGCTCAGGAGGGCGGGGTTATGTGTACTCTCAGCTGATTCATGCTGCTGTGCAGAAACCAACACTGTGAGCAATTACCCTCCAATCAACAATACATTTGAAAGAAAGATTCAAAGAATGCCGCAGCTAATAGTGGGAGAACGGGACTCACTCCAGTCTCATTTTAAAATAAGTCAGCTCCATATTCTGGTATAGTTTATGTCCGATAAAATGTGCCCATTAAAAACACACACTTCAATTATTTTTGAAAACTTTATTTACCCCTGTGGACTATCACCAAAATCAAGACCACTTCCATCATGTACAATTGTTCCTGTGTTCTAATCCGGCCCCTCTCCCCTTGCTCCTAGTCCTGAACAATAACTCATCTGCTTTCTGTCCCTATACATTGCTGCTGCTGCTGCTAAGTTGCTTCGGTCCTGTCTGACTCTGTGCGACTCCATAGAAGGCAGCCCACCAGTCTCCTCCATCCCTGGGATTCTCCAGGCAAGAACACTGGAGTGGGTTGCCATTGCCTTCTCCAATGCAGGAAGGTGAAAAGTGAAAGCGAAGTCACTCCGTCGTGTCCCACTCTTCACGACTCCAGGGAATGCAGCCCCCCAGGCTCCTCCACCCATGGGGTTTTCTGCGCCAGAGTGCTGGACTGGGTTAGAGTTTGATAAAATGGAGTCATGCCATGCGTTAGTCATCTTGTTTGCCTTCTTTTTCTTTGCTACTTGCGGGTCACTCTCATCACCGAAGCTGGGGACCGGGAGGGATGTGGGCTTTGGCTTCTCCATACACATCCCATCAGGGCTTGCCGGGGCTTAGCATCCGCCTGCCATGAGGAGCCATAGGTTCGATCTCTGGAGGCAGGTTCGAGCCCTGGGTCAGGGAGATCCCCTGGAGGAGGGTATGGCAACCCACTCCAGTATTCTTGCCTGGAGCACCCCATGGACAGAGGAGCCTGGTGGGCTACAGTCCACAGGGTTGCAAAGAGTCGGACACGACTGAAGAGACTTAGCGCGCGCGCGCACACGCACACATCCCGCCTCTTTCGGCAGGCAGGCCCCAGTTTCTCCTTGCTCTTTTCCACTTACATCCCTCTTTCCTTTCTGAGGGCCAGCCCCACTCACTCCAGGCCGTGGCGCTAGAAGGAAATGCCTTCCACAGACTGTTTAACCAGCTCCCACAATTCCATGAGGTCCAATTGCTATGATAAATCCCTTCTTATACATATATCAATCCTGCTGGCTCCCTTTCTCTGATTAAGCTTTGATTGACATGCCAGGTACGGTAGTGTTTCAACTTTCAGCCATTTGTAATGAATCTTTTTACCAAGCAAATTGTGTTTTTCTATCAAATATCAGTTGGAGTTAAAAAAAAAAAACATGGTCACACTTTAAACAGATATTGCTCAGATACTAGTGCCGGAGCGGTTTCTGGCCCTGGTATGAGGGCCGGTAAAGAGACCTCTTGAGTTTCCTTGCTTCTTTTCCTTCACTGCTCTTGTCTTCCTATTCCCCACTCCCTGCCTTTGCCCTAGGTTTACATGTTAGTTACCTAATTAAAGCATTTATTGAGCGCCTACAGTATGAGTGAGTGCTTCCACGGTGGCTCAGACGGAAAAGAATCTGCCTGCAAAACAGGAGACGCTGGGTTCGATCCCTGGGTGGAGGAGGGAATGGTAGCCCACTCCAGTCTTCTTGCCTGGAGAATCCCCTGGACAGAGGAGCCTGGCGGGCTAGAGTCCACGGCGTTGCAGAGTCAGACACGACTGAGCGACTGACACTTTACCGTGAGTCCTGTGTCAGACATTGTGGTAGAAGGTGCCCGCAGCGTGGGACAGAATACGGTCTGATGTTGGTCCCCTTGGAGACCTGTGTGAAACCAAGGAGCACACGCAGGGGTCTGGAATTAGTTTCCTTCAGGTCTATGGAGGAAAAAGTATCTAGAAAGAAATCTGCAGTATGTTCTTGATGTCCGGTAAAAAAAACAGGAGAAGTTATTTCTTGGCAACGGAGCAAGTTACCCGCTCGCTGCGTCTCCAGTGCCTTATCTCCACTGGGGCTGCAGTTTCCAGGGCCCAGGCGAAGCCCCAGAACGTCGCAAGCGAAACACGGTTTATCCCGGAACTTCCAGTCAAGCTAAACCACGTATTTATTTTTCTTTGACATTTCAGAGAGTGCCTTCAGAGCTTCTTCTCGTTACCACCAGGGAGTGAATCTATTAGAATAAATTTCTCATCATGCTAATTCATAGATCTTGACGGATGTTACGCTAGATGACCAGCTTTAATGCTAAACTGGAAGAGAAGGAGGTCTTTAGTTTTGATGGGTCAGATGAGTCGGTTGCAGGCACCAGGTTTGTGACCGTCTCCAGGGCCAGCCTTCTTTGGCTGCGTGACCTGAAGGGCATTTTCCCGCCCTGTGGAGCCTGTGGGGTCTTAGCTCCGTCGCCAGGGGCTGAGCCCCGGCCCCGACGGTGGAGTGTGCGTCCCAGCCGGGACCCCCCGAGAGGCCCGGGCGTTTTCCTCCCTGTCCTGGCGCTGCTCCTTTTCTCACTGTGCCCGGGCCTTCCAAGTCTCCTCATTTCTTGTGTTTTGTAAATATTAAAATCTACCTATTTGCTTAGAAAACACATATGGCCATTCAAAAGGAGCAAAGCCCCACTCTCAGCATAGTATTTTTGCATGAGCAAATTCCTTTGCAGTCACCTTCACAGGAGTGCCCGTTTCACAGATTAAAGAATAAATCACAGGGTTCAGCCCAAGAAACAAGTAGGGACTAGTTACTATGACCGCCCAGCAGAGGGCGGCAGATCCCGCGTTACCAGCCGGCCCCTGGAAACCCCGGGCTTCATGAGCCTGCAGCTTCTCATTTCTTTCAGGAGGAGCAAGTCGTCTTCGCAATTCTTTGTTCAGCTGCCACATAGCTCAAAGCTTTATGCTTTAGAATTCCACACACTGAAGGGACTGTTATTTTTGAGGGCATTTTTTAAAGGTTTTAATACTTGTGGAAAGTCTATAAATAAAAATACTCTTTAGAGGTACTTAAGCCTTCAATGAAAAATGTACACCCTCTATAGAGTTCTGAAACACTTTTTGAGTGATAACAGTACAACATCGCTTGTGATCTGTGTGTGGGTGAGAATTATTTTTTTTTAATTGAGGTATAGTTGATTTACAAGGCTGTGTTAGTTTCAAGGGTACAGCAAAGAGATTGATTCAGTTATACATACATATATATATTTTTTCAGTTTATTTTTCCTTATAAGTTATTATAAAATATTGAGTATATTTTAATTCTCTGTGAGTCTGATTTTTTTAGGTGTTTAAAAAAGTTTTCATCTTTTCGCACTGTTGCCATGAGCTCTGAACCCGCTGCTCGCTGCGGGCTATGCTTCTGGGCCTTGTGCAGATGGAGCGACAAGACAGTACCTTGCTTCCGAGGGGGTGGTTTCTTTTTGTAGCAGGAACTCCAAGTGGGGAGTAAAGTAAATGTCATGCGTAGGCGATTGAATAGAACTGTTCTAGTAACTGACCCGAATGAACAGTTCAGCACATCAGTGCGTATAATGCAACCTATCATCACTTTCCAGATTTTACATAATTGAACAGTGCTTGGGGTTTTTGTATGAATATTTTTGGAAAGTGCTGTTTTGAGCATCTTTAAAAATGTGTGACTTTATATTGTGAGCATCCCTCTTTGCTTTATACATTAAGGATATATTCATATTTACACTGGGAGAAGTTAAAATAACAAAAGTAATAAATTATTCTGCCTTCATATGTGGCCATTTGACTATTCGACTCTTGAAAGATCTACTGGAGTATTTGCATTACAAGCAGCTGTTCTTTACTTCTCTTTAGATAAGTAGCCATGTTGTTACCTGTGTACTTAGTATTCCATAGCTGAGCCACCTCCATGGGGTTTATAGTTAGTTATTTGTTTCTTAGTATATATTCTCATCTAAGTCATATGGAAATTCACTTTGACATATAGCTGAATTTTCCAGCAAAGTAAACTTATTTTTTAACCAAAGACGTAAACATAAAAAAGCTATGTCATTTGAAACCTTATTAGGTATTTCCTACTTTCAAAATATACTAAATATTTATAATATCTTCCTTGGATGAGATGCTCTGCTTTATAATATTCGTCATCATCTTCTTATCGCTGCTGGCTTCTAAGTTAACACTCCTCCAGAGTGCCTGTGATTTACGGTTTCGTGTGTTTTATCACCTAGCTAATCTAGCTACAAAAATTATTTGATGATCAGTATAGCGTGGATGCAGATATCAGAATGCATGCTGGCTGAAAATACCCGCCTGATCCTGCTATGGCTGCTAGCTGAATGCCAGCATCTTACTTTACTTCCTGTAAAAAGTCTGGCTCACCAAATGGCACTCTGAGTCCCAGACACTTTGGTTTTGTCAGAAGAACTTGCTGCGGGGGATAATGTAAGCATTCTGGTTCCCACTGAGAGGAGGCATTTCCTCTTCGTTACGGATGAATGAAGTGGCATTTAGTCTACTGGATTCGCAAGAGTTTAGCGACTGGTCTGGAAGCCTGAGGGTCAGCTCCGTTCCAGCAAACTCTCCAAGCTGTGAGGCCCTTCCAGAGAAACCAGCTTACCCCGTCCTGCTACACCTGACACCTCTCTCTCTCTCTCTCTCCTCTTTCTTTGGCCGAGGTATGTGGGGTCTTAATTCCCGCCCCCTGTGCCGGAAGTGCGGAGTCTAAACCAGGAGCACCAGGAAGTCCTGTCACCCCTCCTCTTGCTCTGCTACTGTCCTCAGCAGAGATGGAGGAGGTCTAAAGGGTGCATTGTGGGAAATTCTCAACACTGACCACAGAAAGAGGTCAGGTGGGTTCTTTAGGATGAGATTCATTTCAAAATAGCTTAATGAGCTTTTAACTCAGAATAGCAGGGTTGCTGGTTTCCCTGGTGTCTCAGAAGGTGAAGAATCTGCCTGCAATGCAGGAGACCCTGGTTCAATCCTTGGGTCAGGAAGATCCCCTGGAGGAGGGCATGGCAACCCCCTCCAGTATTCTTGCCTGGAGAATCCCATGGACAGAGGAGTCTGGCAGGCTGCAGTCCATGGGGTCGCAAGGAGTCGGACACGACTGAGCGACTAACACACGCGCAGCAGGGTTGCTGATACCATTAACTGCGATTCGTGAATGTAAATCCTAGATTTCCCACTTACTAGACCCATGAACTTGCTGTCTCCTTGTTAAGTGGGGTTTATAAAATTCCTAATACATAGTGTTTTAGGAGGGATAAATGCACACAAAATTCTTAGTACAGTCCCTAGCACAGAGACGCTGCTCAATGAAAACTGGTACCATAACTACTTTGGTTAGGGCGTTAGCCCAGAGCGAGGGCTGACTCCCTGGAGTGGCTGGTTTACATCTTACATGCTCTCCTTGTGACTTCCTCTCTCCATCCCCCTTTCCTGAAACTGCCTCTCCCTTCTCAGGGGAAGTACTAGGTGTTAGCCCTCTCAGCACCCTACCACCTTTAAGTTGACCTCCATCCTTTCCTTGAAAGCGTTGTTTCTCGAAGCACAGTCCCCAACCAGGATCACCTGGAGCCTTGCTAAACGTGTAAATTCTGGGGCCTCACCACAGACCTGCTTCCCTGGTGGCTCAGTGGTAAAGAACCTGCCTTCTGAGGCAGGAGATGTGAGTTCGATCCCTGGGTGGGGAAGATCCCCTGGAGGAGGAAATGGCCACCCATTCCAGTACTCCTGCCTGGAGAATCCCATGGACAGAGGAGCCTGGCAGGCTATAGTTACTGGGGTTGCAAAGAGCTGGACCCGACTTATTCACTGAGCACCCAAGTACCACAGGCCTACTGGATCAGATTCCCTGAGCAGGGCCCGATCAACTATGATTTACTTGGTCCTCCTGCTGAATGCTAGTTTGCGATCAAGACTGTGAACCTTGAGCCTCTCACATTCCAAATCCCCTTGATCCAAGTGTTCTCTCCCTGAAGGTTCTAGAGAAATGAAGTCATTTCCCCAGGATGTTTACTGTAAATCTAGGGGACTTTAAAAAGTGATTCATGGCTGACACGGCTGGATACATCTCTGCACAGTAGAAGCAGAAGCCTGGGGGAAGAGACTGCAGAATCTTGGCGAGCCCCTAGGGGCAGCTGTTAACATTTTCTGCTTTTTATCTCTTCTTTTGTTGATGCTTCCATGGCTTTTAAAAATCGATTTGTAACGGACAACAAATTGTAAGCTACTTAATGTGTACAGTGTGATGATTTGACACGCATTGCTTATGGACTCCAACGAGTGAGCATTGATGGGGCTCTTCAGAATGAATCCAGGTGGAAGAAAGCAGCTCTGGATGAGGGCCCTCGAATGTGCCAGCTCCCCTGTGGCTGTGTTGTATTTGTTTTACGAGAAGAATCCATTCTTATTGGATGGGGTCACAAAGAGTCGGACACGACTGAGTAACCAGCGCACACACACACACACACACACACACACACACACACACGAGCCTGTTCTGAGTAGGCCTATTTCTACACCTTTAATGTGCCAGTATTTAATTGCGATATTCCCTGAAGAGCTGTGGGAAAGTTTCTGCCAGTGACACACATCGGGGGTGGCTCTCTCACCTATCATTTCGGTCCACTTTCCTCTTATGATGGAGTATAGGAAGCTAAAATCCACTTTATGCTCTCTGGCAATTAGGGTGTGTATACAGGACCAGCGATCAAGCCTGGTCCTTGGAGGGTAAGCCGGAGTCTAGGGACCTTGAGGAAAGCCTTTGCTTTTGGAGACAGATGACTCCCTTTTCTGATCTGGTTCCTCATCTTCTCCTGGGGAAATGGCCTTGCTTGGCGGAGCCTTCTAAGCAGATTGAAACCATTAGGAAGAAGTCACTATCTTTGAACTGCTGAAAAGAAACTAACAAGTGTCTGCCTCCTGATTAACATATGAGAAAAAAAAGTCATCACACGCTTAAACTGTTACTAGTTGGGTTTTCTGTCACTTGCAGCCCAACATGCTTCTTCCTTATTCTTTGTTAATTGACAATGTTGTTTTAGTCTCTGCTGTACAGCAAAGTGACTCAGTTATATATATATATATATATATATGTTCTTTTCCGTTATAAAAACCCCTTCCTTATTCAGTGTCTCAATAGAACTAGGCTAAAGAAAATTTTCATTAATAATTCAGAGTGGAGATAGCAATAAGACAAAGAGAGCAAAATCAAGGAGAAAGGACAAGTGACCCTTGGAGACTGGATTTAGGAAGTCAAGGAATAAATTATCAGCAGGTTTCTATCTGGGGTGGAGCCCCATCTGCTTCTGTTTGCTCTTTCTTTTTTTTTTCTGAGATTTTTTATGTGGACCATTTTTAAAGTCTTGAATTTGTTACAATACTGCTTCTGTTTGCTTTGGTTTTTTGGCCGAGAGGCCTTTGGGGTCTTAGCTGCCTGACCAGGGATCGAATCTTCCCCTTCTGCCTCAGAAGGGGCTGCCAGTGAGTCCCGTGCTCCTTCTATGGACAATAATTTTATACAAATGTGATCTCCTATACAGGTTCAAAGAAGGGATTCCAATTGGGTGTTAGAATATATTTGTTCTGCGTGTACTGTTTCTCAATGGGTTTGCACTTGACATTTTAGACATGATGCTTCTTCATTTGGAGAAACAATCGTACACATTGTGGGATATTTATCATAACAAACGTCTGCTCATTAAATGCCTGTAGTGCCCATCTGTTATTTTGACAAACAGAAATGTATCCTCGTATTTCTGCTGCCACCTGGGAAGGTGGCCATGTGTTTGGTTGAGAAATACCTCCTGACAGCCTCTGACGCTGTGCCCTGCACACCCCCAATATATGGTTAAATGGCTCATATTCAGCGACATGCTGGTAAGCTAGCTCTCAAAAAAAAAAAAAAGCCCTAAGTTGTATCCTTTGCCAATTTCTGTGCTGTAAATATTCCAACAGAGAAATTTCCATGTTTCCTGAGGTTTAACCACTGCTTGTAGAATTTCTGAGTATTTAATCATCGGCCCTTGGGAGGTGGTAGGGCTGGCTCCAGCACATCCGTGGGAACACAGAAGCTCAGAGCTGGAAGCTGGGTCCTCCAGCACCCCTTATTTTATGAAAGAAAGAACGTGGTAGAAGGTTTACAGTCAAGTGTGTATATTTTGCCACGATCAGCCAGTCTTTGACCACACAATGCCCCTGTCAGTTCCGGGGGGCGGGGGCGGGGAGGGTAAAGTGTTCCGTGCTTTTCCACTAAACGACGATGGGAGTTGGAAGTGTCTCTGTTCACAGACTGAGCTATACATTCATTTCAGGTACGTGGCCTTTGTCCTTGTGAGGTTTCTTATAATATGTGCACGTTATTTAGGTTAAACACAGAAGGTTGCATTTATCTGATGCTTCCCATGATGCTAAGGGGCCTCCCAGGTGGCTCAGTGGTAAAAAAAATCCACCTGTAGAGGCAGGAGACGTGGGTTCAGTTCCTGGGTCGGGAAGATCCCCTGCAGGAGGAAGTGGCAACCTGCTCCAGTACTCTTCCCAGGGGGCGCACTCTCCCCCATCCCGGGGTCTGCAGTAGGTAAACCTGTCTCTGGCTGGAAAGGGGCTTCCCTGGTGGCTCAGAGGTTAAAGCGTCTGCCTGGAATGCAGGACACCCGTGTTCGATCCCTGGGTCAGGAAGATCCCCTGGAGAAGGAAATGGCAACCCACTCCAGTATTCTTGTCTGGAGAATCCCATGGAGGAAGGAGCCTGGTAGCCTATATAGTCCATGGGGTCGCAAAGAGTCGGACACGACTGAGCGACTTCACTCACTCACTGGCTGGAAAGAGAAGGAGAAGCTCCTCTTGGCGAGCTGCATTCCCCTGCGATGCAGGTCATCTCATCTTCTCTTGGTCAGGGGAGAGGCAGCACTTCTCTCCAGGTCTAAAGGGCTGCATCTGAGACAGCCCTTTGGAGCTTGGGGTTCCTCCGTGAAACTTCTAAAGAGGAAGTGGAAGTCTTCCATTTTATGAGACTAGATTTTGCTGCTGTAACTGTCCTTTTTTCAACTAGATGTTCCCAGCTATCTGACTTTCTCTGCTCTCCCTGCCTCTCACACTCACTAAATCAATACTTTCATGACTATATACAAAATTTTCAATTTTAGACCTCAGGTCATACAGTGATTTAGACAGAAGCCTAGACACCATTGTAGGATGTTTCCTTGCCTGGTGTAGCCTGACAGTAATTTTATGGGATTATATGCAGCTATGGTGTCAGAGCCAGGACTAGAACTCAAGTGTCCCAATATCCAGGTGTCAATTAACTAGACTAATGTTATACATCGAGTAAATAGCAGACCCTGGACTCAAACCTCAATTGGCTTACTCACTATATACACTTCTTTTTTTTTAGAGAAAGGGAGGTAATTTCTGCCAACTTTCTTTAATCTTTTAGGTAGTTCCAATAATTCTGAGGAAATATACTAGGCTCGATGTGACCTTGGAAAAACCATAGTGTGGACTATATGGACTTTGTTGGCAAAGTAACGTCTCTGTTTTTTAATATGCTGTCTAGGTTTGTCATAGCTTTCCTTCAAAGAAGGAGGGGTCTTTCATGGCAGCAGTCATTGTACACCATGATTTTGGAGACCAAGAAAATAAAATCTATCCTTATTTTAAAGCTGAGCAAACTGAGACCCAGAGAGACCCAGGGAGGTTCAATAATGTGTCCACAGGGTAGAGGTGCCTCAGGCAGAGCTTGTCTGCAAAGTTGGAGGACTTTTTCTTCTGGACCACTGGTCAGGGGTACTATTAATATGTTCTAAACTCAGCCAGGAACCATCGATACCATCATAAACATGAATATTAGAGCCACAGAGGAATATCAGGAAGGGGGTGCGGGGAAATCTGTTCCCATCTCCAGTGAGGAGCTCCCCAAGCCACTGGTTCCATGGAAGTGGTATTATTCAAGCTGGGATTGTGCTGGGAGAGAGAGTGGCAGGGGGCAAGGGTTCCCAAATTCAGCAGGATCACAGCTGCCTGGGTGCTTCTTCAAACATGATTCTTGGGCTGTCCATGCAGGGATTCAGCTTTAGAAGGACGATGGAGGGACTGTGTCTCCATATGTTCATTAGCATTTGCAACATGAATATAAAGGCAAAGTGAGAAATGAAACAAGAATGAAGGGATTGAGGGTCAAAGATTGAAAAGGGACACTTTGCTTGGCTTTGTGTTCTGAATTTGATGATTGTTGTTGCAGGGTGTTGTGGACAGGCCGGGTGAACTGGAGGCTGAAAAATCCAAGACTGTTTTTAAACATAACATAGAGGAAAGGGAAGTAGCCCAAATACAGATATTGATTTAGCTCAGAGGTGGGCAGAACACAACCAGTGTGAGATAGGTCTGGGACCTGGGGCCCTTCGCTGCAAAGCTGGCACCTGGACATACCTCTCCTTCAGCTACGGGGTACGAAGCAACTACACGGAGCTAAACATAACTGTGTGTGCGCGGGTGGGGAAACCCTGCACCAGAAAGTGCAGAGAAAACTCCTGCCATTTCTGAAGAGCCGGGAGCAAGAAACTGCGTGTTGGGAATGAGAGCAGGGACTGCACATGTCCCGCGCGCTCAGCGTCATACAGGGATGGGCCAGCTACCCTAGCCACCCTCCGGCCCGACCCCTGGGCACCCCTCCTCTCACCCCGTGGCGGGAACAAGGTCCTCCCGCACTTCCAGGAGCAGGCAAGGGAGCCAGATACTTGATTTCACGCCCGCCGGCAGCTGGTCCAGAAGCCCCGGAAAGCCTTGACTGAGTGTCTTGCCTGGCCTCTAGTCAGTTTCTGTCGATCAGGGAAGGCCAAGAATCATGCTTGGGATCAAAGGACCAAATCCAGCCCACTGCCTTGTCCTGTAAATTAAATAAGAGCACAGTCTCACGCGTTCATTCACCTACAGCCTGGGGTGCGTCTGTGGGGCTTCCCAGGTGGCTCAGCAGTAAGGAGTCTGCCTGCCAGTGCAGAAGATGCGGGAGACGAGGGTTTGATCCTGTGTCAGGAGCGTCCCCTGGAGAAGGGGATGGCAACCCACTCCAGCATTCTTGCTTGGGAAATCCCAGGGATAGAGGAACGTGGCGGGCTGCAGTCCGTGGGGTCGGACATGACTGCGCGTGCACGCTGGGTGCTACAGGATAGCACAGAGAGTTGCCACAGGAGACCATGTGGCTTACAAAGCTTAACTATTTAGGGTTTGATTAAAAAAAAAAAGTGCATCAACTCCTTTTACAACAAAAATATATTTAAAGGTGATTTACAATATTGTGTTAGTTTCAGGCATACAGCTTCAGAGTCTTTTCTGTTACAGGTCATTTCAAGATACTGAATATAGTTTCTTGTGCCATACAGTAAGACCTTGTTGTCTGTCTACTTTATATACAGGAGTGTGTGTCTGTTAAACCCCTACTAGTTTATCTGTCCCCGCCTCTTTCCTCTTCGGTACATAGGTTTTTTTCTGTGAGTCTATTTCTGTTTTGTAAATGAGTCAGTGATATCATATAATGTTTGTCTTTGTTTGACTTCACTTCGTAAATTAACCTCCAGTCATCCATCCATAGGGCTTCCCAGGTGGCTCAGTGGTAAAGAATCGCCTGCCAATGAAGGAGACACAGGAGATATGGGTTTAATCCCTGGGTTGGGAAGATCCCCTGAAGGAAAAAATGGCAACCCACTCCAGTACTCTTGCCTGGAGAATCTCCTGGACAGAAGAGCCTGGCGGGCTACAGTCCACGGGGTCACACAGAGTCAGACACGGCTGAGTGGCTGGCACGTGCAGACCCACCCGTGTCGGTGCAACGGTGTCGTTTCCTTCTCCGTATGGCTGAGCAATATTCCACTGCGCACACGGACCTCGTCTTCTTGACTCCTGCACCTGCAGATGGGTGCTTAGGCTGCTTCCATGTCTCGGCTATTGTAAACAGTGCTGCTGTGAAACCTGAGGGGCACGTACCTTTTTAACTTAGAGGTTTTGCCTTTTCCAGATATATGCCCAGGAATGGGATTGCAGGATCGTGTTTTTAAAGAGTCTCTAGACTGTCACTGACTCGATGGGCGGGAGTCTGAGTGAACTCCGGGAGTTGGTGATGGACGGGGAGGCCTGGCGTGCTGTGATTCCTGGGGTTGCAAAGAGTCAGACATGACTGACTGAATGAACCGAACTGAACTGAGACTGTTTTCTGTAGTGGCTGCACCAATTTACATTCCCATCAAAGGTGTAGAAGGTCACCCCCCTGTTTTTTAGAGAATGTGTTTAGAATATAGGTCCTAAGTAAACTATTAACGTGTTCTTAGGGCTTGGGTCAGGAAGATCCCTTGGAGAAGGGAATGGCAACACACTCTAGTGTTCTTGCTTGGAGAACTCCATGGACAGAGGAGCCTGGCAGGCTACAGTCCATGAGGTTGCAAAGAGTCAGACATGACTGAGCGACTCACACACACACAGGGCTTGACTATGTGCAGAAACATCCTTGGATCTCGCTGTCGCCCCAGCCCCCATGCCAGAGGAACCTGTGTGGACAAAGCCAGGTAACCACACGTATGGCAGAGGCAGCGTCTCTGAAGAATATCTTATCCTGTTATTGCACTGAGTTTTGAAGGGATTTAAATGCATCCCACTTTCCTTTTTCTAAAAAGGTCAGACATTTAAACAAATTTCAGCCTTTTGGTTTGTGTTTTTCAACCTTCTGCTTTTCCGAAGGTCAGCTACTTTGTTGAGAACAAGGGAAAACGGAGAAAAGGGAGACAGTCTCAGTCCACTCTAGTTTTATAGCCTCTGTCTTGCTGAAAGCTATGAATCTGCCCTCTTTTTCCCGAAGCCACTGACAGACTATTCAAATTCTTGCTTAGAGATTGAGAGAAGCTTTCCTGGTTCAGCTGCTGACTCATCCAAAATCCTAAAGCATGCCTGCTGGGCCCTGGCTCTGGAGATGCAGAGATGTATAAAATGCATTCTCTGCTCGCAGCCTACAAGCCGCGAGAAACACAGAGCAATTACCCGGAAGACAGCCTCAGATGTGCTGAAATAAAGCAAGTATGGCGGCCCAGGGATGGTCCAACCAAGGCTGCTTTACAGGACAGAAAAGAACATATGCTTTATATCTTAAGTGATGCTTGTCTTTACAACACACAAATTCAGATGCCAAGATGTCCATTCATTAAAAAAAAAAAAGCCTTACCCTCGAATCTGAAACTAAGCAGCGTCAGATAGAAGAGTCACGTTTACCTTCATCATCTCCCACCGGTCTTTGCCTGGTTGCTGTATCACGTGAAGTCAGTTGAGATTGGGTTCAGGGCACAATGTGGAGCCCCTGGGTGCTCAGGAGAAGACTGGGGTTCAGACAGTGCAGGGGATCCTGGATGCCTGGCGTCTGGGCTGACATATGAGCGAGGTCTCTCCAGGAAGGGTAGCTTCGATCGTGTCCTTAGAAGTGGGTCTAGGCTACTGAGCTGGCACCTCTTTCCAAGGCAGACTTGTTTTCATGGGTAAGGAGTAAAACAAGCTCTAAAGCAAAGCATCTCCAATGTCCCTGCAAATTAGGATTATCAGCTGAGTTTTCCTTTTATGGCCCCGCACCATGCAGCTTTGAGACCTTAGATCCCTGAGCAGGGAACAAACCCAGACCCCTGCATTGGGAGGTGGAGTCTTAACCACCTGTCCGCCAGAGGAGGGCCCCTGCTGAGCTGTAGACTCCTGCTGCCCAGGGCCCTCTCCAGAGTGACCACATCATAATATCTGAGGGGAGGACCCCGAGGGTGTAGTTTTAAACTCCTCAGAGGAGCCCAGAGTGCAGCCACGTTTGAAATCAGTGCATCTCGATCACCTGAGGGGCTTGTTAAACTTAGCCTGCTCAGTTCCCTGCCTCAGGGCCTGATTCAGTGGGTCTGGGCAGCTGGAGGATTTGCATTTCTAAAACGTTCCCAGGTGATGCTGACGTGGGGTGGTGGGGTCAGCACGTTGTGAACCACTGCTGTAAACGAGAGCAATAAGGGGGCGGTCGTTTGAGAAGCAGAGTTCCTGCCTTTTGAGGAGAGAGGCGCAGAGACCTGGCTGGAGGGTTTGTGCAGTGGGCCCGTGAGAGACACGTCCCTGGGACGGTAGGCATCCACCTTCGAAACATCCTCGGTTGGCGAGGAAAAGTGCTTTACGGGCTGTGTTTTTCTTTCTCTCTTTCAACCTCTTTCTCTTTCAAACTTTCTTTCTTTCAGACTCCTTTCTATTTCAGACTCCTCTTTCTCTTTCGCAGACTCTTTCTCTGAGACTCTTTCTCAAGCTCTCTCTAAAATGCTTTAAATCTTTCTCCTTCCCTCTCTCTTCCTTTCTCTTTCTAGATAAGGATTTTATTAAAATACTAAAGAGCATTTAAAGGAATCTGGCACACTCAAAATGGCTTTAATTTTACAGAAAACTTGAAATTTGATGAAAAAAGTAGCTTTTTGCAAAAAAGCAATCTTGAATGATAGACATTTCTGATGGAACAGCTTTGACACTCTACAGGAAAAACTTGTAGTTATATAGCCCAAAGAATTATGCCATAAGAAACAATAGTTGAAAAGTAATACAGAATATGAATAATTCAGTATATTTGACCTCTTTGTCTTGATGTCAGCAAAGAGGACCACACCTAGACAATTGCCTTCATTATTTATGAAACAGTCTCTTACTGCCCAAAACTAATTTCTTCTTCAGCCCACCTTCTACTTTAAAATGGATGCTCATTATAGTTTATTTTAAATTCCTTTTAGAAGCTGTATTCTCAATTGAGTGAATAATCTCCTGGATACACTGCTTTCTCATTTAAATATTCTCTCAGAAAATTATTTCATCTTTTCACGTGACTTTGCCCACGTAGAGAACTCAAGAATATTTTAAAACTCCTTGCTGTAGAGGTCATGCTTTTATGACGAAAGGCTTTTACAGGATGCAGAATCTGTAGGAGGCAACCTGTTTCAAGAAGGAGGAAGCAAGAAGGGGCAGAAAAAGCACTTGCTTTGGAGCTGACCAGCTCTGCGGCTATGGCCTGTTAGCAAGCCAGTTTCCCAATGTGAGAGTTACTGTGTCTCCAACAAGGTTGCTGTAGGTGTTCAATGGGANACAGGATGCAGAATCTGTAGGAGGCAACCTGTTTCAAGAAGGAGGAAGCAAGAAGGGGCAGAAAAAGCACTTGCTTTGGAGCTGACCAGCTCTGTGGCTATGGCCTGTTAGCAAGCCAGTTTCCCAATGTGAGAGTTACTGTGTCTCCAACAAGGTTGCTGTAGGTGTTCAATGGGAAAATACAGAAGTGTCTGCTAGCGAATGCTTTTTCAGTCCATACCTGCCTGTTCCTCCATTCTTTGCAGGGTCTATTTCATTTGGCAAATGTTTACTTAGATCCTTCCCTGTGGCACGTTTCAGGAATATAGAGATGGGTAAGTGTTCCTTCTTCAGGAGGACTTCATAGTCTAAAATGAAAGTGTTAAGTCACTCAGTTGGGTCTGACTCTTTGCAACTGCATGGACTGTAGCCCACGAGGCTCCTCTTTCCATGGGACTCTCCAGACCAGAATAGTGGCGTGGGTTGTCCTTCCCTTCTCCGGGGAATCTTCCCAGCCCAGGATCAAGCCGGGGTCTCCTGCATCACAGGCGGACTCTACCGTCTGAGCCACCAGGGAAGCCCTTCATAGTCTAAGGAGGTAGACAAGCGGACAGTTACAGGACAATGCAGTTGGGGCCGCACTGGAGGGTGTCTGTGGGGTCCACGTGCTCTCTTGGGGGCCTCCAGGCAGGAGGTGCAGGCAGTGGGGGCCCTCCTGGGGTACTTCCCTCTTCTCGGGAGTCACAGCTTGGTGCTGTCTGATATCTGAAAATTGTTCCTGTTTTTGTCTAATTTTTCACTTTTGTGGGGCAATTCTGGACTGTCTTCCCCATGGCCAACGTGGATGTCCAGAAAAAGCATTGTACAATAAATCTTGAAAATTCCTCGAACTATGAACATTTCTTCTCTGTAATATTCTCCAAAATATACAAATCTGGGGTATTTTAGAAATAACTGCCAAGAGCATATAAGGCTTGCATAGGTTACTCCATCTGCTCAAAGTGACCAAGTGATTTACTTTTAGTCAGCTCTAGCTTCCTGGACTTAGAATGCAGGATTCACAGCCTCCTTCTTAGGGCCCAGGTGTTACAAATTTAATCCTAATAACATCTCTGTAGAACATTACACTCTTGTAATTATTTAATTAAATATCCCCTCAATGCTATTTTCCTGATAGATTTTAATCTTCATAAAGTCAAGCACCTACATCATTTTAAATAGTGTCTGCACTATGCCAAAGCCTTTGACTGTGTGGATCACCACAAACTGGAAAATTCTGCAAGAGATGGGAATACCAGACCACCTGACCTGCCCCTTGAGAAATCTGTATGCAGGTCAGGAAGCAACAGTTAGAACTGGACATGGAACAACAGACTGGTTCCAAATTGTGAAAGGAGTACAAGGCTGTGTATTGTCACCTTGATGATTTAACTTATATGCAGAGTACATTATGTGAAATACTGGACTGGATAAAGCACAAGCTGGAATCAAGATTTCCAGGAGAAATATCAATAACCTCAGATATGTAGATGACACCACCCTTATGGCAGAAAAGTGAAGAACTAAAGAGCCTCTTGAGGAGAGTGAAAGTTGGCTTAAAACTCAACATTCAGAAAACGAAGATCATGGCATCTGGTCCCATCACTTCATGGCAAATAGATGGGGAAACAGTGACAGACTTTATTTTGGGGGGCTCAAAAATCACTGCTGATGGTGACTGCTGCCATGAAATTAAAAGATGCTTGCTCCTTGGAAGAAAAGTTATGAGCAATCTAGAGCATATTAAAAAGCAGAGACATTACTTTGCCAACAAAGGTCTGTCTAGTCAAAGCTATGGTTTTTCCAGTAGTCATGTATGGATGTGAGAGTTGGACTATCAAGAAAGCTGAGAATTGAAGAATTGATGCTTCTGAACTGTGGTATTAGAGAAGAGTCTTGAGAGTCCCTTGGATTGCAAGGAGATCCAACCAGTCCATCCTAAAGGAAATCAGTCCTGGGTATTCATTGGGAGGACAGATGCTGACGCTGAAACTCCAATACTTTGACCATCTGATGTGAAGAAATGACTCATTTGAAATGACCCTGATGCTGGGAAAGATTGAAGGTGGGAGGAGAAGAGGATGACAGAGGATGAGATGGTTGGATGGTATCACTGACTCAATGCATGAGTTGGAGCAAACTCCTGGAGTTGGTGACGGACAGGGAGGCCTGGTGTGCTGCAGTCCATGGGGTCACGAAGAGCTGGACATGACCGAGCGACTGACCTGAACTGCCACTCTTAACTTACTTTTTTCATACAATGAATGCTGAGAGGAGAAGCTTAAAAATGCTTTTCTTAACTTTACGAGACTCTACAACCCTCTTACACTGAAAATTTGTTATAATATTAGTGAAGCCAGAGTCCGTGGTGGAAAAATTTCAAAGGATTCAGCAACTTTAGCACTTAGTGCTAGTCACTCAGTCGTGTCCAACTCTTTGCAGCCCCATGGACTGTCGCCTGCAGGGCTCCTCTGTCCATGGAATTTTCCAGGCAACAAGACTGGAGTGGGTAGCCACGCCCTTCTCCAGGAGATCTTCCTCGCCCAGGGACTGAACCCAGGTCTTCTGTATTGCAGGTGGATTCTTTACTGTCTGAGCCCCCAGGGAAGCCAAAACAGTGAAAGTGTTGGTCGCTCAGTCGTGTCCAGCTCTTTGTGACCACTTGACTCTGTTCTCCAGGTTATTCTCTGCCCTCGATGTATTGAGTGTCAATAACAAAAGGAGAACCATAGTGAGCCACAAAGACCAGCCAGGGCAGAGTGTGTGTGCAAAGAAATAGTGAACACAATTTACATGACACACCTGAGTAAAACCCACATTTCAGATGGTGAAAAGTGGTAACTGACAGTGATAAGCCACAGAGGAGAAAAAGAAGGTAAGGGCAAGGGGGATGGGAAGGAGTGGGGGTGGTGGGCAGGTTGTAATTTAAATCCGGCGGTCAGAGAAAGTAGATCTTGAGAGAGTGGACTGTGAGCAAAACATGACACACCTGAGTAAAACCCACATTTCAGATGGTGAAAAGTGGTAACTGACAGTGATAAGCCACAGAGGAGAAAAAGAAGGTAAGGGCAAGGGGGATGGGAAGGAGTGGGGGTGGTGGGCAGGTTGTAATTTAAATCCGGCGGTCAGAGAAAGTAGATCTTGAGAGAGTGGACTGTGAGCAAAAACCTGAGGGAGGTGAAGGAATTAACCAGGCCAGTGCAAGAGCAGAGTGTTCCAGACAGAAGGATCGAGCCGGGCTTGTCGAATGTGTCTGCAGTGTTCAGGGAAGAGCTGAGAGGCCAGTGTGCTGGAGAGGGAATATGAGAAAGTTGAAAGACATGGAATCAGGTCTGGGAACAGGGCAGAGATCTCACAGACCGAGCCTTGTAGACCGAAAAAATAACAGCTTCCTCTGAGATAGTTTTTAACATTAAGTAAAGAAACACTGTCCTCTAATTGTAATTTTCTGAATCAAATAATTATAGTTTCACTATTATAAATCAATAGACCTCAGAATTCGGAGAAGGCAATGGCACCCCACTCCAGTACTCTTGCCTGGAAAATCCCATGGACGGAGGAGCCTGGTAGGCT
>SJXQ01001886.1:0-53455 GCA_006408695.1 Aepyceros melampus | reverse complement strand
AGAGTCAATGGACGTGAGTCTGAGTGAACTCCGGGAGTTGGTGATGGCCCGGGAGGCCTGGTGTGCTGTGATTCATGGGGTTGCAAAGAGTCGGACACGACTGAGCGACTGAACTGAACTGAACTATTATTGTGTTACTGTTAATTTCCCCTTTCATACTTGTTAGCATTTGTCTTACATATTGCGGTGGTCCTATGTTGGGTGCATATATGTTTATAATTGTTATATCTTCTTGGATTGATCCTTTGATCATTTTGTAGCGGCCTTGTTTGTCTCTTTTCACAGCCTTTGTTTTAAAGTCTATTTTATTGGATATGAGTATTGCTACTCCTGCTTTCTTTTGGTCTCTATTTGTGTGGAATATCTTTTTCCATCCCTTCACTTTCAGTCTGTATGTGTCTCTTGTTTTGAGATGGATCTCTTGTAGGCAGCATATATAGAGATCTTGTTTTCATATCCATTCAGCCAGTCTTTGCCTTTTGGTTGGGCATTCAAGCCATTTACATATAAGGTAATTATTGATAAGTATGATCTCGTTGCCATTTACTTTACTGTTTTGGGTTCAGTTTTATACTCCTTTTTTGTGTTTTCAGTCTAGAGAGTATCCTTTAGCATTTGTTGGAGAGCTGGTTTGGTGGTGCTGAATTCTCTCAGCTTTTGCTTGTCTGTAAAGCTTTGATTTCCCCTTCATATTTGAATGAGATCCTTGCTGGGTACAATAATCTGGGCTGTAGGTTATTTTCTTTCATCACTTTAAGTATGTCTTGCCATTCCCTCCTGGCCTGAAGAGTTTCTATTGAAAGATCTGCAGTTATTCTTATGGGAATCCCCTTGTGTGTTATTTCTTGTTTTTCCCTTGCTGCTTTTAATATTTGTTCTTTGTGTTTGGTCTTTGTTAATTTGATTAATATGTGTCTTGGGGTGTTTTGCCTTGGGTTTATCCTATTTGGAACTCTCTGGGTTTCTTGGACTTGGATGATTATTTCCTTCCCCATTTTAGGGAAGTTTTCAATTGTTACCTCCTCAAGTATTTTCTCATGGTCTTTCTTTTTGTCTTCTTCTTCTGGGACTCCTATAATTCGAATGTTGGAGCGTTTCATATTGTCCTGGAGGTCTCTGAGATTGTCCTCGTTTCTTTTAATTCGTTTTTCTTTTTTCCTCTCAGATTCATTTATTTCTACCATTCTATCTTCTATTTCACTAATCTTATCTTCTGCCTCTGTTATTCTACTATTTGTTGCCTCCAGAGTGTTTCTGATCTCATTTATTACATTATTCATTGTATATTGACTCTTTTTTATTTCTTCTAGGTCCTTGTTAAACCTTTCTTGCATCTTCTCAATCCTTGTCTCCAGGCTATTCATCTGTGATTCCATTTTGATTTTAAGATTTTGGATCATTTTCACTATCAATATTCTGAATTCTTTCTTAGGTAGATCCCCTATCTCCTCCTCTTTTGTTTGGTTTGGTGGGCATTTCTCCTGTTCCTTTGCCTGCTGGGTATTCCTCTTGTCTGTTCATCTTGGTTATATTCTGCCTTCAGAGCCTTCAGGAGACTTGGACACGTACCATCATTTCTCGTCGGCCTCTCAAGGGCTTTCCACCTCCAAGGTTCTCAAATCGCAATGTAATTGCCTAAATAGTACTTTTTTAAAACGGGTGGTTGGCTGAATCAGATTTAAGATGTGTGTGCCCTTTACACATTTCAGTTCTAAGAGTGTATCTAAGCATAATCATATATGTGTGATAAAGTCATTGATACCTTACATTTAATTTTAAAAATCCCCACATCTATTATCAGGAAATTAAATAAAGTAGAATACATCTGCAATAGTCTGCTTGGACTATCAGAACAAAATATCAAAGACCAGGTGATTTAGACAACAGAAATTTGTTTTCTTGTAATTCTGAAGTCTGTAGGGCCAAGATTAAGGTGTTGTTAGAGTTGGTTTTGGAGAAGGCAATGGCACCCCACTCCAGTACTCTTGCCTGGAAAATCCCATGGATGGAGGAGCCTGATAGGCTGCAGTCCATGGGGTTGCTAAGAGTTGGACACGATTGAGTGACTTCACTTTCACTTTTCACCTTCTTGCATTGGAGAAGGAAATGGCAACCCACTCCAGTGTTTTTGCCTGGAGGATCCCAGGGTCTGGAGAGCCTGGTGGGCTGCCGTCTATGGGGTCGCACAGAGTCGGACATGACTGAAGTAACTTAGCAGCAGCAGCAGCAGGTTAAAATTCCAGACCTGCACGTGCCCAGATCCTGACAGTACAATCAACACCCATGGTCCTCACCTTTCCCACCTAGTTTTAACAATTATCAAGTCAAGGCCAAAACTGTTTCATCTTTAAATCCAAATCAGCCAGTGTCTACCACCCCAGATTCTTTTAATCAGATACCATTTCATCTGTAACAATTCCAGGGTGCATCTTTAGAAGATTCATTTTATTCAGCGTAATAACAAAACCAGTATCATACGTTAGAAAGCCAGTAAATCCTTAATATCATTTTTATCGTTGTTAACTGTAAGTTCTTTTGGGTAAATTTTAATCTTATTCCTCTCCTTCGTACCAGTATTTTAAGTTTGGTACCACTGCAGCATCAAAACATGATTATAGTTTGTTTATTGATTTATTGACTTTCCATGGGTTAATTTTTTGAGCCTCAAAATGCACAAATAGGGGAATTTAGGTGAAGTACCACGTGTTTTGGTATGCAGTAGCACAAAATGAGTTATTTCAAACAGAGCTCTAGTTAACGTCATTGGCCAAATTGTACAAGTCAGTTATCCCCAACCTTATAAAATATTTTTTGATAAAACTGGAAAGAGAATGTACAGCTACCAGGCTGCTTTTTAGCCATCACTATTAACCATGGTACTGCCTAAGGACCAACATTTTTTTAAAAAGTGAATGAAACTTACTTCTCGTCAAGATAGTACACACTTTGATGCTACTCCCTCTGCTCCAAACACATGGAAAGATTAACCAGAAAAGGTTAAAATAACATATCCATGTTCAAAAACAAGATAAATAATTTTGTTGACCATGAACAAACTGCTGTAATCTTGCCGGGCTATGAATTCAGAAATAGAGGCAGTCTGGAGTTTGTAACTTAGAAAGTAACCAATTGAGGGAATGTGACTATGTGGGGCCTGGATTGCAACTTGCAATTAGGAATTTATGTAGGGCTCCCTAAACTTAATATTGGAAAAAACTTCATCCCATCTGTGCATGAAGACATAGTTTATGTGAAGTTGAATACTTAGGAAGCAGACACAACACAATCCAGACCTAAATCTAGCTGCCCTCTCACTTGGTGACTGGATCTCCTGGCTCCCAAATTTCACGATGCAGAGTCTCAAATTACTAATGTTAAAGCATACAAGAAAACTTAGCCCAAAGAAAAATAACCTAGAAAATCAGAATCAAGAGATGAGTTTATTGTAATTGAAATGAAATTAATGGAGAGAACTGAAAATTTTTAAGTATGTTTGGCATACTGAGAGACATAAAGGAAAGATACTTTTACTGAAAGAAGAAATTATGAAAAAAGTGATCAGAAATGAAATGGTAAATGTTTAAAGAACCAGTTAGAAATCCTAGAAATTAAAAATATAGTTATTGAGTAAGCACATCATGAGCAGATACACCAACACTTAGGGTAATAATGACCACCCCTGATTCAGAAGGAGAAGTAAGGTCTTACTCAGGAGGAAAATAAGATGGTGAATAGGATTTTGTAGAAATTTTTATTTAGAGTATAAAGGAAATGTAAGTATAACTACTAAAGAAATAGAAATATAGTTCTCCAAGACAGTCAAAGAAAAATAAAACTATGACTTGAACAGAAGGCAGAATATAAATAAAGAAAAAGCATGGTAAACAGAAAAATAAACATATACACCAAAACATAGCAATAATCACAATGACTGTAAAAGATTCAAACTTTCCTGCTTTTTTGGTGTCAGGCCTGTCCTTTGGGTCTTTTGAGCAGGACATGTTGGAGAAGGGAATGGCAGCCCACTCCAGTGTTCTTGCCTGGAGAATCCCAGGGACGGGGGGAGGCTTGTGGGCTTCCACCTATGGGGTCAGGTCGCACAGAGTCGGAGGCGACTGAAGCAACTTAGCGGCGGCAGCAGCCGCGGGACATGCAGTTCTTATATTCACACTAGAGGGCAGCGGGGTTCACTCTTCCTTTCCCCACCACACTTGTGCTCTGTCGCCTAGCCATGTCCTACTCTTTGTGACCCTATCTATGGATTGTATAGCCTGCCAGGTTCCTCTGTCCATGGGATTTTCCAGGCAAGAATACTGGAGTGGGTTGCCATTTCCTATTCCAAGGGGTCTTCCCGACCCAGAGGTTGAACCCTCATCTCCCTGCATTGGCAGGTGTATTCTTTACCACTGAGCCACCTGGAAAGCTCTGTTCCTTTCCCCATAGGACTCACTGTAGTACTTTTGTCAAATTCTCACAAAGCAGGAATGCGTTTGTTTTTATAGCTTATCTTTCGTCTAAGACTCTACCAGATTTTTAAAAAATTATGGCGCTTAGAATTTCAGCTTCCTCAAAATAGTTGCCAAGGATGTGTTTAACTGCCTGGCAGATCTAGGAAGCCAGAGTTTTACAGATGGTACTTCTCCATTGATGGGAATTGATTAGATAGTCTCTGAATATGACTGCATAGCTGCAGAAAGAGACTTCAAGCAGAGTATGTGTACCTAGAGAGCCTTCGTAGGATCTTAGGACAAATAGATTTATACAGACATTGTCTTACTGTTGCTGAAGACTGTTATGAATCTTTCTGGCTAACTGTTGACCTTGAAAAATCATACGGTTTTTTCACTGTCTTGGTGGTCTCCCAGATAGGATTCTTTTTCTCACCCTTGGCTTTATTTGCTCAAAAGTTTACAGGGCTTGGTCTTAACCTTTGCTAAGGATAAGCAGAGAACCAACAGAAGGGAATACCCTTCTGCTCTGGCCAATTGTCCAATTTTGCCATTTTCATCTTTACTATATTAATTCTAGTGGTAGTGGCTATTAGTCACTTTCTGCAAGTAATACTTGATTACTCAGAGTTTGAAACCAGTAGTTATGTTTAACTTGTGTTTAAGTAGGCAGTGGCTCATTTTAACTTCATTTAGCTGATGTTGTCACATGAGAACAGAGTAACTTCCTTGTGCTGCTAAGACCTTAATGTATTATTGTGGCCCATCATAGATGTCTATTGACTTTGTGGAATCAGTATGCATTGGCTGCTGGAGTTGCTTCTTTCCAGAGCGACTGACCAAGGGAAAGAGCTTTTCAAGCTGAGCTGTGAAATTCACCCTTGTCAAATGGCTTTTCCAGAACTGAACTCTGCCATTTGTTCCAAGTTTTACAAAACTTAGTGAATGCTCAGAATTTCTACCTTGGGTATGAGTTCTGTATATGCAGAAAAACAAAAGGAAATTGAGTTTTAAAAGTAAAACTGAAACCCTATGGCAGTTTTAAGTATTATTAGAATTGATAGAATAATTTCTGGTGCAGTAAGTCACGAGGATGACAGAGAATCTCTAGGACTGGGAAGCAGTAAGGATTAGAGAAGGTGGAGAGGACATTCTGGTTGCCTCCAGGTCATGAGCTGAGTGATGGTTTTATAATGAGTTTACTTTGGCATAATCTGGTGAACCCTACGCTTATGATTTACGTGCACTTTTGTAAGTACATCACACTCCAGTGAAAAAATTTAAAATTGTTGTTTACTGGATTCCATTTTAACCCAAACTACATTCTAAAGTTCTTCATGAAAGAACCTTCTCCAGGTCCCTGGTCTTTAGCCTGCCTGGCCAACAGTTTAGTTCCTTTGGGTTCCAGGAAGCCTGCTGAGCAGTGACTCCTCCCCAGTTGCTTCCAACTAAGACTCACTGGGCATCTAGAAGTGACGTCACCACTGTCTTTCTGAATATAGTAGAGTGTATGTTTTACGTTTCAATGTCACTGTCCTCTGTGTATTTATTAGAGAATGAGACTAGTAGTGACCTTGGAGTTATAACTCTGGTCAGCCCCTTAACAAATTATTAAACCTGGTTTTAAGTTTATAAAGATATCATCCTTATTGTTATATCAAAAACTTGTCATAAAGCTTGGACTATAGTGTGAAGTATATCTAAGTATATTTTTTAAATTTTTGAAATAATTTCCCTAACAGAGAAATTTAAAGAATAGTGCAAAGAAGTCCTGTATGTCCTTTACGAATTTCCCTTCTTATTGACATTTCATCACATACTCTATATTCTTTGTATTTTCTTTTTATTTCTCATGCTTTTTGGATATTTCTTTTGATTTTCCAGTTTACCCAGATGTGTCTAGTTTGCTATTAAAACTACCCATTGGGAGTCTTCCTGGCAGTTAAGACTCCACGCTCCCAATGTAGGGGGGCACAGGTTTGATGCCTGGTTGGCATGCAGCCAAAAAAAAAAACCCAAAAAAGTAAAAGTATGATCAACTTATATTTATTGTGTTTTTTGACATTAGTATTCCTAGTTGCTTCTTTTCAAATCTGTTATGCTCTTTTTTGCTTCCCTCATGGCTCAGATGGTTAAAAAAAAAACACAAAAACACCTAGATTGAGAAGATCCCCTGGGAAAGGGAATGGCAACCCATTCCATTATTCTTGCCTGGGGAATCCCATGGACAGAGGAGCCTGGCAGGCTACAGCCCATGGGATCCCAAAGAGTCGGGCACGACTGAGCGACTGCCACACACACATGCTCTTTTTTTGTTTGATAGTATTAATATCTAGTTCTTTCCTGAAATTTAGAATCTCTCTTTCCTTAAGTTAGATTACTTAATTTTAATCCATGTTTTACCGTCACATTATCGACAGCCCCTGAAGGACTGAAAAAGTGCCTCTGGCTCTGACACCTCATGCCAGGCTGCTCTCTTCTTGGAGAGACTTTCCTCACTTAACTCAGGCTCTGATCAAACATGCCAAGCAGCTCTCCCATGTGAAAACCCTTCCTTCTCACTCCACCTAGGCTATGCCCTCCTGCCAGGTTGCCGGAGCACCCTCCTTACCACGTGTGGGACCTCACATCCTGTGCTGGGTTCCCCCCCGCCATGGACGCCCTCGTAATTCTTCTTGGACTGTTGCCCCCAGAAGAAATAGGCCCTCAGTCATTGTGTGAATGCCCTTCTACCAGACTCAACCCACTCTGGGCTGCCATAGTCCCCTTCCTTAGGCAAGCAGTTGCTCACCTGGTGTGTTGGTCTCAGTCATGTCTGACTCTTTGCGACCCCATGGACTGTAGCCCGCCAGGCTCCTCTGTCCATGGGATTCTCCAGGCAAGAATTCTGGAGTGAGTTGCCATTTCCTACTCCAGAGGATCTTCCCAACCCAGGGATCAAACGTAGGTCTCCCACATTGCAGGCAGATTCTTTACCCTCTGAGCTACCAGGGAAGCACAAAGCTTTTGGAAGCTATTTTTCAGGATAGGAAGGGAATGGGAAGGAGAGAAAGCTTTAGTTTAAAAAAAAAATCTAATCTGAAATTTTTGCATTTAAGAGAAGCCTTTTATTTCTGGTAAGTTTAATGCAATTGCTAATAAATTTTGGGCTGGCTCTGCCATGCAGTTTTCTGTTTTTCATTTGTCCTTATACTCCATTCTAGTCTTTTATTGCTTATTATTTTCTAACTGTAACTGTGGATGACATGCAAGTCTCTACTGGTTCACTAGAAGCTAAACATGTATCTTTAATTTGTCAGATATTAATCAAGATTGCTGGGAGAAATATCAATAACCTCAGATATGCAGATGACACCACCCTTATGGCAGAAAGTGAAGAGGATGGAGAGGGAGAGGGTGGGATGGGTTGGCAGAGTGGCAGTGTAACATGTGTGATATCATAAGTGAAACGAATCGCCAGTCCAGGTTTGATGCAGGATGCAGGATGCTTGGGACTGATGCACGGGGATAATCCAGAGAGAGGGTGTGGGGCGGGAGAGGGGAGGTGGGGGTCGGGATTGGGAGTTCATGTACACTCGTGGCTGATTCATGTCGATGTGTAGCAAAACGAATACAGTATTGTAAAGCAAAACAAACTAAAAAATAAAAATTAATTAAAGAAAAAAAAAAGAATCAAATTGAGTTTTTGGAAGCCCACAGTTAGGAACAAAGAAAGGAAGGAGAACCAATCCACCACCTTGGAGGGCCCAGGTGGTGCCAAGACAGAGAATGATTCAAGAGGTGAGGCATGAGCAGCGCTCTCAAGAATGAATGAGAACTGGAGAGACCACATATGATATAGGGCAAAATGAAGTCATTAGCATGTTTGAGGGAGAAACTTTCAGTAATCTAGTGGAGGGGGTTGGGGGCAGTGATCCGTGGCTAAAGGTTAAGAGACATGACTGCATGAAAGTTGGTGCTTGTTGGAGATGTTGCTATTTTCTATACAATAAAGAAAAAAGTCTTAAGTAATTCCATTACTCAATTTGAAACTTTGTTATTCTCGTAATCAGCAGTGCTTTTCTCTTAATTTACAATATATCAATTACATGATTTTAATTAGGCACTAGGGAAAAAATGTCAGAACATAGTTGACTGTACCAGATATTAGAGGATAATAGCCCACAGTGGAGACAGCATCATATTTGGAGATACAATGAAGTTCAGGATTGTCAGTGATCCCATGTGTAATTCTTGAGCTGAGAGTATACAGTGGAGCAAATGAATGCAGGATTCTCCAGGTTGTATTTTCAGAAGCCTGGAGGCCATTTGAATACTTGTGCATCTCTGTTGTACTCTGGCTTTGTGTAATACATGAAAGTTGTGATGAAATGTTTTATAGATGCCTTAAAGGGCCCTTCGTGGAGCTTTCCAAACTACAGCTCATGACCCAGAAGCACCAAGTTAAAGTCTGAAACCTAGGAGCCTAAAGTTACACATGAAAATCATGAATCGCATGTGGAATTGCCAAGTAGCATTCTGTATCTATTAACTCTACAGAACTATTCTGTATCTATTAACTATTACCTTTTGTATACAATAAAGAAAAAATCTTTTTAAACAATTCCACTACTAGATTTCGAACTATATTGTTCTTGTAGACCCAATGCTTTTCTCTTAATTTATGATATATCAATGCAATAGTACGCTCTTAATTAGGCACTAGAAAAAAAAAGATGTCAGAACATAGTTTGACTACACCAGATATTAGAAATTAGTATAGCAGTGTACCTATATCAATCCTAACCTGCTGTAAAGCACAGGAACCTCAGCTTGGTGCTCTGTGATAATGAGGTGGGTGGGGTGAGGGGGTAGGAGAGAGGTCCAAGAGAGAAGGGATATAAGTGTATATATGGCTGATTCACCTCATTGTACAGCAGAAACTAACACAGCATTGTAAAACAATTATACTCCAGTAAAAAAAAGCAAATAAATAAAAGACCTTTCTTAAAAACAAAAAAGAAGTTCATACTATCTACTTACTGTTTATCACCTGGCATGAAATTCTATATAATTTTTGGCTGTAAGTTTAAGAATTTAACCAGAAGTTCTATCAGGAAGAACAGTCTATGTTATTTTTCAGTGACAAATAATGACAAAATGTAGTGGCTTAAAACAAAGATTTCTTTTTCATTTTAGTCCTTCTAGGACTAGCAGGAGCTCTATTCATTAGAATTCCTCAGGGTCCCAAGTTGGGGGAGGCTCTACTATTTAAGCAACTGCTGTTTCACCCGAAGTCTGCGTGATTTGCTCTGGCACAGAAAGAGAAGGTTGGAGAGTTGAGCACCAACAATTAAATGTTTCAGCCTGGAGGTGTGATACATGCCACTCCCACATGCATCCCCTTGGCCAGAGCTAGTCACATGGTCACACCTAACTTCAGAGGGGTGGGAAGTTGTAATACTCCATTTACCTATAAGTAGAAGAACCACATACTGAGAAATATCCGTAATTTGAACAGAAGTTCATCCTCCCATTCCTTTTGCCTAAGAAGAAAAGCTGAGTACTTTCATCAATGTTATAAACTCTAATTTTGAAGTAAATCCTGGTGACTTGCACGGGGGATGGGAGAGAGTTCCAGTAAGCCAGATATAACTCAGGAGTGACATCCACTTGAGCTTAGAGACTATCTCTTTGACATAAACACCTCTTTTGCAATACAGAACCAAACTGCACTGAACCAAAAAATTATACTCTCTGCAGATCTAGACTCTCATTTCTTCATTGTCCAAATGAGACGTTCTGTAAACTGAATAGGAAGCCCAGCTGTGGCCATAAAATTGTTCTTATTTCAAGAATTATTATCACTTAATATGTGCATATCCAAAAGCAGAGACATTACTTTGCCGACTAAGGTCCGTCTAGTCAAGGCTATGGTTTTTCCAGTGGTCATGTATGGATATGTGAGTTGGACTGTGAAGAAAGCTGAGCGCTGAAGAATTGATGCTCTTGAACTGTGGTGTTGGAGAAGACTCTTGAGAGACCCTTGGACTGCAAGGAGATCCAACCAGTCCATTCTGAAGGAGATCAACCCTGGGATTTCTTTGGAAGGAATGATGCTAAAGCTGAAACTCCAGTACTTTGGCCACCTCATGCGAAGAGTTGACTCACTGGAAAAGACCCTGATGCTGGGAGGGATTGGGGGCAGGAGGAGAAGGGGACGACAGAGGATGAGATGGCTGGATTGCATTGCCGACTCGATGGACGTGAGTTTGAGTGAACTCCATGAGTTGCTATGGACAGGGAGGCCTGGCGTACTGCGATTCATGGGGTCACAAAGAGTCAGACACCACTGAGCGACTGAACTGAACTGAACTGAATATGTGCTAGTTCTGAAAGGCATGCAGAGTTAAATTTGTATGTTCTCTGTTCAAAACACTTAACTGTAAATTTAACACGAGCTTGGTGATAATGTTGGGATTTAAATATTTTTAAAGACTTGCTATTAAGTTAAAACCTTAGTGAAGAATTGTGATCTTTATCATGTGGCTTTGTGTAATCCTGACCTACTGCCAATGCATCCCTGAGGATTCTCATCTGCTGATTCTAGTAGGATGGTCTAGGTCAATTACAAGTAACCCACTTGGCAAAAAGAGAAAAATATAAAATGTATTCAGGGATATTTCTTATTCAAAATAGAGTTTAGTGCAGCATTCCACTACCTTTTTGGTGCCAGGCACTAGTTTCACAGAAGACAGTTTTTCCACAGACAAAGGAGGGATGGTTTCAGGCTGATCCAAGCACATTACATTTATTTCTGTTATTATTATACTGGGATATATAATGAAATAATTATACAACTCACCAAGTGGCACAGTAGTTAAGAATCCTGCTAATGCAGGAGATGAAGTTTCAATCCCTGGGTCAGGAAGATCCCCTGGAGAAGGGAATGGCAACCCACTCCAGTATTCTTGCCTGGAAAATCCAACGGACAGAGAAGCCTGATAGGCTATATAGTCCATGGGGTCGCAAAGAGTCTGATACAAATGAGCAAACAAGCACACACACGCCATAATGCAGAATCAGTGGGAGCCCTGAACTAGTTTTTCTGCAACTACACAGCCGCATCTGGGATGATGGGAGACAGTGACTCCTGAAGTGTTTTGTGTATGTCCAGTCTACTTTGTAATCTTATTTTGGTTGCTCTCACTGCAGAAGACCCAGCCTCCCGAAGATAAGGATGTTGGAAATGGAAGTAAGCTTTTCAGCGCTTTTGTGACAGTCTCAGGATATTCTGTCTTGACTTTGACCCAGAATTATAGACATTTGAAATTGTTTCAAGCATACTTTTAAGGCCACTGTCATTTTCAGTCTCAAGTGGTAATGTGAACAATGGGGAGCGACTGTAAATACAGATGAAGCTTCACTCACTGGCTTGCCCAACACTATGAAGCCCAGTTCCTAACAGACCATGGACCGGTACCAGGGGCTGGGCACTCATGCTTTAGTATCATGAAGAATAATACCGCTCACAATGTATATTACTGACTTTTTTCAATAGAGACAGGTCAAGAAAAAAATGGTACTGTTCTTTAGCCACCAAAATAGTAATATTGAGGGAAGATTTGAAAAGCAGTAGCAAAGGCAACCTTCTAATGTGGTGTAGTGAAGTTAGACAGCAGACAATAACAAAGCCTGGTGGGTGGTTTATGGCAAGAGGGCCAGAGTTTGCCTAGGACTGGTCTTGAATTTTCCATTGTCAGGCTGATTTCCCTGGTACAAGTTGAGATCACTGAACTAGGTGGCTCCTTCAGAGCCAAGAGCCAAAGGACAGCATGCCATCGATAAAGACTCAAGTTGTGCTGACTACTATTTGGACATCCCAGGCTTCCCTAAACTGCAGTTGATCTCTTGTCTACTTTGCCCATAGATACCATCTCCCCAGCAAAACACTAAGACCATCGAGAGCAGAGTTATGACATACCCCAGTTTTGATTTCTCTAAAGGATTATGTCAGCGCTAAGCATGTGGTTGCTGCTACTGCTGCTAAGTCGCTTCAGTCGTGTCCGACTCTGTGCGACCCCATAGACGGCAGCCCACCAGGCTCCCCCGTCCCTGGGATTCTCCAGGCAAGAACACTGGAGTGGGTTGCCATTTCCTTCTCCAATGCATGAAAGTGAAAAGTGAACTCACCCAGTCGTGTCCGACTCTTAGTGACCCCATGGACTGCAGCCCACCAGGCTCCTCCGTCCATGGGATTTTCCAGGCAAGAGTACTGGAGTGGGGTGCCACTGCCTTCTCCAAGCATGTGGTAGATATTTAATTAATTCTTTATTAATTAATAAGTCATCTGATGATTTAAACTGTTCTTTCCAGACCCTCCCATCCTCAGTCAAGTCTGACTATATTGATACTGAGCAGAGCTAAGATTTATTGAGTGCCTACTATGTTCCAGGCTCAGTGCTAAGTTCTTTATACAGATTGTGGCAGTTAGTTCTCACAATAATCTTATGAGGCAGACATTCACTGAGACTCCATTTCAGGATCAGTAACGTGATAAGTATTTCTGTACAATCCCCCTGTCAGTCCCAGTCCAGTCTCTTGAGGCCACAAAGAGGACATCTTTCTTCCATGTGACAAAGCCTCCAATATTTAGAGCATATCTGTCTTCTTTTCTTCCTGTTAAACACTCCAGATCTTTATTCTGTGATTGTTAACAACAATCACAAACTCTTATTCCAAGTACTATGGTAAATGCTTTCCTTTTGTGGCTTAAATTACTGTAATTTTCTTATTTAAGCACCTTGTTTAATGTCATCCTGGCCAACAGGATTACAGTCCCAGGAAAGCATGATTCCAAAGACAGAGTTTCCAGTTATTATTCAGTGTCATTGCTACTTAATGGTAATTTTATCTTTTTTCAGTGTATAAAATTTCTTATGTCATCTTTTGAATAGAAGAATGAAAAGAGCAAGTACTTTGTCATAGAAAGATTTGTAAAACAGGTATTTTTAAGCCCCTGTTTTCCTAGGAAAGCCAAATGCTAGGGAGAGGTATTATACTGAAAATATATTCTTGATACTGTAAAACAGTAAAGCTATTCCAGATAATTTAGCTTTGGAGCTGGAAACCTAGGGCTTTACTTAAACCAGAGTGTCATCCCATAGTCCTGACAAAGAAGGGATAATGTGGAGAAAAAAGACTGTTTTAGGCAAAAATGTCCAACCAAATGGAAAATATCAGAAAGGAAGTGGCACAGACCAGTGTCCAGAGGTCTCCAGAGATCAGAGTAGGGCACACTGATGGTTGGTACAGAGAGCGGTTTCCAAAGGGAGGGTTTGTTACAAGTCAGAGTCTCTCAGAATGAATGGCTTCCTGAGGTGGGCAGCTCCACAACAGTGGGAGAAGGTCCAACAAACCCAGATAGACAGGGCTATCCAAGAAGTGTCTTACAAAGTTAGGGTCACCAGGCACTGGGAGTCAGTGGGAGATATAGTAAGAGATGAAGTTAACAGTCCATGTTCTAGAACCAGACCACCAGGTTACATTCTAGCTCAATAGCTTGCTAATCCGGGACAACTTTCTCAACCTCCCTGTCATTCAGTTTTCTCATCTCTAAATAATATCATCTAGCCCTTGGGATGCTGGGAAGATTCAATGAGTTAATTTATGTAAGGCATTTTATAAAGTAAGTTCTGGGCATGCGCTGTATCATCTAATCTTATGTTGTTCTGTCAAGTGGCTTCAGTCGTGTCCAAGTCTTTGTGACTTCATGGACTGTAGCCCACCAGGCTCCTCTGCCCATGGGATTCTCCAGGCAAGAATACTGGAGTGGCTTGCCATGCCCTCCTCCAGGGGATCTTCCCGACCCAGAGAGCAAACCCACATCTTTACGTCTCCTGCATTGGCAAGCACCACTAGCGCCACCTGGGAAGCCCTTCTAATCTTATAACATTCACTTTTTAGCAAAAATGCTTTTTCCCAAAGAGCATGACATAAAGCGGTATGACAGATCCTATCATAAAATAAATTCTTAAAAACTTGATGTGTTTTGTTAATATTAGTTTAAGTTAAAACATTTAACACATAATTGTTCTAATGGCCATTACTGAGCATGTGGCTATTTTGTTGAATAGCGCATGGATTGTAGAAAATTATTTAGATGCCTCAGCATCCAATTTATTTCTGAATTTTATTTTGGTTTACAATTCTTGAGGAATTCTCAAGGCATGCAACAAATTGCAAATTGTAGACAGACAATCTCTTTGATTAAAAATGGGAGCAGTTCATTCTGAGGGCTGCATAAAAATGACTTAATATAGCAGTGCCCAGTGTGTTATAATTAGGCATATATGATGGTTTAAAAGCATGTTTACCAAGTTCTCATATTAAAAAACATGTTTAAAGATTGTAAAAATCTTAAAGTAGAACCTTAGAATACCTTAAAAGCCATTAACCTATGTGGTCTAGCAGTCACGTTTTATCAGTTAAATTAACTCCAGTGATCTATCCAGGGTCTCAACAGGGAACAGTAGTTCCTAGGTTGACATCAGTATTTAACTTGGCCACTTACAGTACTGCCTCCAACCTTGGTTAAACCAGGTGACTTCTATGGTTTCTTCTGCTCTAGGAATCTGTGACCTCAACATTCTATATTTAATGGAAATTCTTGGTATTTCCCAAAGCCTGATTTTACTATAATAAGCCTTCTTCTCTTCCTATTGGTTGGACCATTTTGTTCTTTATATTACAGCAATCTATTAGGAAAAGAGTTTTTTTTAAGTTATATTTTTTGAAAAGGGCATTCTTTGCTGCAAATCCATTTTATTGTTGTTCCTATCCATTTTAGAGATGTTAGTATAAAATAAAAAACTGATTTTCTACAGCAAGCAGAGAGAGTTGTTTTTTTGCTAACACTAATTGGCAATGGCAATGTCCAAATTTACAAAGAAACTCCAATTTTATTTTCAAAGCCAGCTAGGTCAATGCCCTGTGCTATCCATTTTGTGTTCTGTTCCCTGGCATTTTAGCTCTGAGTTTAAAAAAAAACAAACAAAGTTCAATTTGTCAGTGACTTTGAACTACAGCAGAAAGGAAAACAGATAAATGTCCTTATATGTACTGGTGACATGGTCTTCCAGCTATCCTAAGCAGATAAATCATTTTGCTTTTTATCATCTGAATGGCTTTGTGTCAAACATGTCATTATTACTGAATTATTTGAGGTAAAGATCTTTCCAGTGTTCAAGTAGACACTTCCAATAACTTTCTCTAGCACTCCAGTTCACTCCTCATCTGGGTTAACAACTCAAAATCAATGTTCTACTGAAGCACCTATTAAGTTATAGGTTTATAGCCCTCCTTGGCTCAGTATCTCTAGAAGTTCCTTTATATAAAAAAAAAAAAAAAAAAAAAAAACAGGCTGTTTCCTATCATTATTTAAAAACACAAATTGAACAAACGGAAACTGTACAGTGACTTCTTCACAGCCCTCAGACATATATAGTAGAATATAGCCTCAACAAAGGTCCCAGGATTGCTCAGTTCAGTTCAGTCACTCAGTCGTGTCCAACTCTTCACGACCCCATGAATCGCAGGATTGCTAGGAGGGCTCAAATACAGGGAGAAAAAAGGTGGTCTTGGGGAAATCCAGGTCTATAAGCTCATGATGGCACGAGTTTAGGTTCCCTTTCCACTGGTCAAAGGAGAACATTCTGGAGGCTTGAGGCAGAGGGAGCCTAATAAGAAATAGAGGCTGTCCAAAAGACTTAAAGATCCTGGGGTCTGCACTGGATCGTTTTATTACAACAGGAAAAAGTGGTTGGGAAAGTTTTTCATGCCAGGGCTTCCGGCAATACATGGAAACATTGGGTTAGGGAGAACCCAAAGAGTCTGAGAAATTAGAGCTTTTTCGTGAGAATAAAAAGGAAGTCCAGCATGATATTAAGAGACCCCTTTCTATGAGCTCTCAGGGAAGAGCAGGCAGTCAGAAGCCATCTTTCCCTGTCAACCGGAGGCTGTGTGTCCTCCTCCCGAGGACGCTTGCCTTTGAGGGCACTGTGTTCACCCACTTCCAGAGCTGTTCTCAGTCCCTCTCTTGTAGCTTCTGTCCTTCAGCTTACAGCATGCTGTTTACCACCGTATTCACCGTCTCAGGGACTGTTCACCTCGCCTGTTTGACGTCCACTCTATCACACTACTTCTAAGTGTTTGAGCCAGATAGTTGTGGGTTCATAGTTTGTTGTTATTTAGTCACTAAGTCAAGTCCAAATCTTTTACAACCCCATGAACTGTAGCCCGCTAGGCTCCTCTGTCCATGGGATTTCTCAGGCAGGAATACTAGAGTGGGTTGCCATTTCCTTCTCCAGGGGATCTTCCCAACCCAGAGATCAAACCCGCGTCTCCTGCATTGCAGGCCGATTCTTTACACTGAGCCACGTTGAAGCTCAGGTGCTCTTAACTATATGACCTCTTTCCTCCTCTATTAAAATGGTACTAAATATTGTCACCTTAGTAGATTCTCAACAAATGCCTGTTTCTTTTCTTTCTATTGCTTTTCTTGGCATCCATTAGCACCTCTGTAGACTTCTTTGAATAATGCAAACATGCCTTTCTTTTAGGGTCCAGAGAGTCTATCAAATTGTCAAAATTGAATTTTTGACTTTTTTTTTTTAACTTTGGCTCTGACTCTCTTTTCACTAGATTTCTTTTACTCTGCCAGAGAAATGCTTTTCTTTTTACTTCTATATTTGCTGCCATTCCACATTCCTTAAAGTGTACACAATCCGGCTGTTCTTTTAGCTAAATAACATTCCAAGGCAGCTATTGTTTAAGCGAGGAGTGAATATCATTTGTTTGCATTTCTTTGAATTTGCCCTCTCAGTTATCTTTAACTTGACTTTAAATAAAACATATGTATTGAGTTCCTCCCCAGTGTCAGATGCTTTTTATAGACTTTGTCTCCCTTTTATTATCATGAAACCAACCCAAAAAATTATAATAGAATTAATGATTAGCATTGCTAATTAATATGTGGGCTTTCCTAATGACTCAGTGATAAAGAATCAAAGAATCCGCCTGCCAGTGCAGGAGAAGGGGTGTGGTGGAAGGTGTTTGTCCATCCCTGAGGAAGATCCCCTGGAGAAGGAAATGGCAACCCACTCCATTATTCTTGCCTGGAAAACCCCATGGACAGAGGAGCCTAGTGGACTACAGTCCATGGGTTCACAAAAGGTCGGACGCGACTTAGCGACTGAACGATGACGACAAGAAAAATTAATATGTACTATCACTTTAACAAAGTTTTTTGTTTTCAAAGTGTAATGATGCTGGATCATTATCAAAATTTCTACTCTCACTGTTATTCACACCTGGGGTAAAACTTATTCTTGAACTGCTGTAGCCCCAGGCATTCCTTCCCACCTGGAATCAGGAACTCAAATAGAGGCTAATGCCTAGGAGGAAATAATCAGCTTGTTTAAGTGACAGCTGACATCAGGAAGCCTTCTGAGCCAGAGGAATGACATGATGACAGCAGTATTTGGGGGAAGATAAATTTCACAGCCACATGCAAGATAGATTACCTGAAACCACAACACTAGCCTTTCTTATGGTTATACATCTGGGGGGTAGGATTTAAAAGCTCATAAATATGATCAGTTTAAAGAAGGGACTGGTGAAAATTAAGAATTTCAAGCTTCCACCAAAGAAGATGAATCAGTGTTTATCCAATTGGTTTGCATGTCCTAAATATTTATGTACACAACTGCATATTCTTAATACAGTCACTTGGAAGCCGTGTGGAGGGATCCTATCTCCCATGGCCCTACTTTCTGGTTTCAAGTTGCAGAAGAAGGGACATTCTCTGCAAGCATGAGGATTATTCATCTGGCTGCCACCTGAATTACTGTTATGGAACACATTGAGTTTGACAGATAACCCTGTTCTTTGCCGTCCTTCAAAAGAAGCGTGAAGGAGCCTTCATGTTTAAATATTTCAGCCAGATTTCTTCCTTCTGAGCATGCATGGAACACAATGTCTTTATTTCTTAATGAAATAAATAGTCACATTGGATGCATCCATGGTTAGAAGAAGGAATTATCTGATTGGATATCTTGCCCTAAAGAGCATTCTCTTGGATCGGGTAATGATCTCCCCCATGGAATGATGTTTTTCCTTGAGTCATAAATATTTCCTAGCTTGGTGAACCAACAGTTTCCTTTCCTGGCAGGACAACTGAGAGAATTAGTGACTATTTCAGTGAATAAGCTTGGACTTTAGGAATTTATTATGGAAGGAAGGGTAGTGATAGAGATGTTCCTTCCCTTAGGTGAATGAGTGCTGTGTGAGGGGAGAGAGACATCAGGGGACTTTGTGGGGAACAAGAGGACAAAGAGAAGCTATAGGAGGTGCTGAAACTAGTCAGTCGGCCTTGGGGAAGGGGAGGCCTCAGACTCCACAGAGCACCCCTGGGAAGCACCTTAGGAAAAGCCAGAGAGCAGTCCTAGCCATAGGGGGAATGTGCTGTGCTTAGTCGCTCAGTTATTAAAACATTAACCTTATTTGATTTCTTGGATAGCCTAGCCCTCGATATGTGCAACCCTTGGTCGGCCATCCACCAGGCTCTGTTTTGCTTATTTTGTAATACTTATTCAGTTAGTTATTGGGCTGCTTTGGGTCTTAGTTGCGGCGCTTGGGAACTGCATTGCATCATGGGGACTCTTTCCATGTGGTGCGCGGACTCTGGCTGCGGAGCATGGGCTCCGTAGTTGCTCTGTGGCCTGTGGGATCTTAGCTCCCTGATCAGGGATGGAACCTGTGTCCCCTGCATTGCAAGGAGCATTCTTAACCACTGAACCACCAGGGAAGTCCCGGGTTCCTCTGGGCTAAGAGACTATGCAGGTAAAAAAAGAGAAAGAGCCAGAAGTCCCTTAGTTCAAACCCACCATCACCACCTCTATATTACACTTTACTTACCTTCTGTGAACTTCGATAAAGTAGGGACAGTCAAGAAAATTAAACAGGATAGTATGTTACGTGCCTAGCACATGGCCATTTCTCTACCCGTGACAGCTGTCAGGCAGATATGTAGGGCTTCCTACTGCCTGAATCCCTGGGAGTTGTGTGAATCCCTATCTAAGACAGTGCCCGTAATACCTAGAAAAGAAGTTCCTTGCACTCAGAATTTCACTGAGCACCAACATGCCCGCGCGATGAGCTCCATCCACACCCTGCCTTGCTCTTTTCCTAAAATGAACATGTGTGCCTGCGTGCTCAGTCGCTTTTGTCGTGTCCAGCTTTTTGCGACCCCATGGACTGCAGCCCCCCAGGCTCCTCTGTCCATGGGATTCTCCAGGTGGAGTGGGTTGCCATGCCCTCCTCCAGGGGATCTTCCCGACCCAGCGATCAAACCCCAATCTCTTATGTTTCCTGCATTGGCAGGCACGTTCTTTACCACTAGGGCCACCTGGGAAGTCCAAAATGATCCCTTTACACTTTTGAAGGTTTTTATTACTGGTCTCTAAGACAAACCAGGAAACACAAAACAAATGAACCCATACTTTTTTTTTTTTTTTTTTTCAAAAATAGAGAGGTAACAAAGTTGTAAGAAAAAAATCTCTGGAATTCTTGATACCATTGTCCCAGAATGTGATTGAAATGCAAATAGATCACAGGAGTTTTCCTGTTACAACCTGGCTTGGCGCACCACTTGAGAATCATGTGTAAATAGAAGTGAGCTTTCTGCGGACAGTGCAAACAGACCAACCTCCTCTCTTAGAGTAGAATGTGTGTGCCTGGTGTGAGAAGATGAATTCCCTTGGCCACGCCCAGGAACAGGTCACTGAAGGGAGGCAGGTGCAGCCTCAAGAAGGGAGGTAACAACATTTTTCTAGCCCTAAGTCCAAACCAGTTCTGAACTGGGGGCCTCCATCTGCATGTTCTCATTTAAACTTCACAGCAGACTTGAGAAACTCTATTTAAATGCCACTGTTGTAGAGGGAAGGAAACTAAGGCTCAGGAAAGTGAAATCGCCTACAGGGGTAGCATGCATTAGGGGTGCTTTTTGGTGGGCATCCATGTGTCTGGAAGAAAAGACATTTGAAGATGTGGAAATATAGAAGAGAATTTTTTACTCCAGATTATGGAAATGAAAAGGGGTTAAAGGAACCTAAACCAGGAGTATTAAAGGCAGGAGAATAGGCATACTGTAAATGCAGAGTTTCAGTGAAGACTTGGGAAGTCTGGGAACAGAGAGAGCCTAAATCACAAGTCAACTTCAAATTCAAGGTCAGTATTAACAGTCCTCCCAACTACTCAGGGCTTCTCATCAACCCTCTGCAATTTCCTAGCTTCTCTCCTCCTGATCTTTCTCTCTCTTCTATCTCCAGCTCTGGAAGCAAAGCCAGACTCTTCTACTGTTTAGCCCTATCTTAGTTTCACCATTCTCTCTAGTTGCCTTGGTTCCTGTTGACCCCCAGGCCTCAAGGTCCCACCTCCCAGCCTGCACAGTTTATCAAATATTTTCACAGAGACAATTTGCTTTCCAAAAGGAGTTGCTCTTCTGGCTAGTAGATAAAAATCTTTTTCATGTGATTATGGGGACATAAGGAGAAAGAAAAGAGCATAGACAATTTGAGTGAGGAAACAATAAACCCCGGCCTTGGAAAGAGGAGGGAGACATCACAGTATTAAAAGGAGACTCTAGCAAGGAGGTCCTCTCTCTGCCACCCTGGAGAAATCACTTCCCTCCCCAAACTTGGTTCTTCATCCATGAAGCAAGGGACTGGGGCTCCCGGAGACGTCCCTACTGTCCAGCACTGGGATTCTCAAGATACTGTTTATGGATGTGATGTCTCTCTTCTGTCCCTGCCCCTGTTAAAAATATCACAGAGAAAAAACTTTCCAAAGGCATTATTTCTTTTTCTTATTTTTAACCAAGAAGGTGATAAGGTTGTATTGTCATTATTTTGACTGGATGGGAGAGTTTGTTGTGCAACTTGAGAAAAGTATAAAGGACTTGGAGTAAACAAAAAGTGACCTGGAAATGATCTCGGATGGCACAGAACTCACCCAAGGATGCTACTCAAATCTAGACCCTCATTCATTAAGCCCGTGATGGGGCCTGAGGTTTCTAAGGAGCTCTCAGATGATGCCTATGCTGCTAGTTCATGGACCACACTTTCTGAAGCAGTAGGGTAGCGAAGATCCAATAGTGCTTATTATTCTTTATTTTTAAAAAGAAAATCAAAACAGAGGAGTGATAAGTAAGATTTGAAAGGCTTTCCATCCAAAAAGCTGGAATAAGAATGTTTAGTGTCCTAGAGGAAAGTTCCAGTGAAAGAGAGAATGAATGAATGAATGAATGATGATCAAGATGTACCCTCAGACCCTCGCTCTAAGATGACTCCATCAAAGACCTGATTTTCTAGGGAAACTTCTGTAGTATTCTTCCAGGTTCCAAAGCCACGGACCGCCCAGTCTTCCTTACTTTACCTTCCATAGACCGTCCTTCTTCAATCCATTGGTTGTTCCTTCAGCTTACATCATTGTGCCCTTGCCCTCCATTCTAATTCCATCTCTCTGGTCCGGGCCTCCATCCCTCTGTGTCCATCCTAATGTGTCATCTGCACTCAACCTCTAGTCTCTTCCATCTGTAATCCGTTGTCTGTGTGTGCCAAGCACCTTCTGAAAACAGCATTAGTGTGCCCTGCTCCCAGTCTAGAGTCTTAGGATTGAGCCCTCGAGCTTTGGTAGCCAGTCTTTCCTTCTCATCTCCTCCCACCCCACCAATCCTCTCAGCCATCCCTGAAGAGATCCCCCAGTGACAGCAAAAAAGCCCATTAACCCCCAAAGTTTAACGCACATAGATTTTTAAGCATTTTCTTGAACATTCTGGAAATAGAAGGCCTGAATATTCCACCCACATTTTTAAATGCTCCACAAAAACATTTTGAGAAGTGAACATCACATCTTCACAACATGGCAGAAACTTGCACATAGGGCACAATAAATATGCAGTCACCCTGAATTTCTGAATCTAGACTACCACTCCTTTTAGTGTTTAACCATTCTTTCTTGTCTGTAAACTATTGCTTATGTGAGTACCCTTTTACCAAGGCTTATAGGTGCCATCTTGTGGAGAAAAATGCAAACAGGCAGGTCTAGAGATAGACTGAATTATGGGAAATGACAAGGCCAAGCATGAGCCTCCCTCATTGCCTTCTGGTCCCTGGAAGGGACCACGGTCCTCCCAGGTCCTTCTGGTTAGACCTGCACCTGTGGATGTGGGCTGTCTGCACCCAGGAGGGCCAGTGTGCAAGCAGCCTCATCCTGGAGCACAGTTCATCTGCCCAACTCACTATTGACTTTGCTGGCGATCTGGCCTCCAGAACGTCACCCTTTAAAGTGTAGACAGCGTCTCTCTGCTCCCTTCTGCAAGAAACTTCCTGGTCCTGACCCCTTGGCAGCCCTATAGAGTTAAGATACAATCTGACCAGATATTTTAAACAGAATTCTTTTTTTAACTTTTTATTTTATACTGGAGTATCGGCAACTAACATGTTGTGATAGTTTCAAGTGCACAGTGGAGTGACTCCCCTCCCATCCAGGCTGTCACACATCACTGAGCAGAGTTCCCTATTAAACAGAATTCTCTTTAAACAGAGAAGTTACCAGTCAGTCTTACATTTTAAAAGTAAAATTCGGAGGTTTCTCCTATTCTGTTAAGAAAAAAATATGGGCACCTTACTTTTGTTAATATAATAGAGAAGTTGTCATTGTCATAATGCATTCATGCCCCCTCATTTCAGTCCATTAGGGAGGAAGATCGTGAAAGTGAAGCATTGAAATTTAAAGTTTGAAATACCCCCAGGCTCCAGGGAAAGATGACCCTAGGAGGAGAAGGGTTGGTGATTTTCTCACTGCATATCAAATGTTCCCTCTCAGAATCCCATCCCTCAGATTTATAAACATTGGTGTAGTTGATTCTCACCCAATTTTATCCTAGGAGGGTGCCAACATTTTCTTCCAATTGAGTCACTTGGTAAGGTGCTATTCTCTAATGAAATGAGATGAAGTACTGAAAAGGGACAGCCAAAAACTTGATTAAAGCCAGATTGCCAGTTTCACAATTGCCTTCATTAAGGAAGCCAGAATACCTTTTATCCCATGCACCATTCCTTCCCTTCCAATGAATGACATTATTAGTTTAGTTCCCATTGATTCTTGTTTCCAATTTAATTTTGTCTACATGAAGCAAATTTCTCCTTTAGACATGGCAGGATTTTTTTCACATCAGGACTGTACCCCATTTTCCCCCAGAAACAGTTTAGCACCGGAGGAGACTTCAAGATGATTCAGTTGAAGAAGCAAATTGGTTCCTGTAACTTTATTCTCTTGGTTCCTCAACCAAACTGCTGCCTCATTCAATAGACACTTACTATGCACCTCCTGTATGCCAGGCACTGTGCTCTTTCCAGAACCTGTGTGCTCATATTGAAGTTACACCAAAAGGCAGGCTTCAAGGGCTCTAGAAGGCAGCTTGATGGCAATGGGGAAATGTTTTTTAAGACTGGATAATTAATATTCTTTGCTCATTAGCTTCTGACATTTACAGATAACTGTTTTGCCCTTCTATGAAATTGCCGCTGTTTTAAAGCTTTTTTTCTGTGGTATCTGTGCTTTTAGGTCTCCCATGAACTGTGGAATAAGCTAGAGCAGTGCTTCTCAACCGGGAGTGGTTTTGTTCCCAAGCAGACATTTGGCAATGCCTACTCCAGTAGCTCAGGTGGTAAAGAACCCACCTGCCAATGCAACAGACACAGGTTCAATCCCTGGGTTGGGAAAATCCCCTGGACAAGGAGTATTCTTGCTTGGAAAATTCCATGGACTTAGGAGCATGGCAGGCTACTGTCTATGGGGTTGTAAAGAGTTGGACACAGCTGAGCGCCCATGTTTGCAAGCCTATGCAGATATTTTTGTTTGTCATACTGAGGCAGGGGGTGGCTACTGGCCTCCAGTAAATAGAAACCAGGGCTGCTGCTAACCATCCCACAGCGCAGAAGACAGTTCCCACAACCAAGAACTATTTGGGCCAAAATGGCACCAGAGCTGCAGTTGAGAAACCCTAGCCATGGGGAAGAAGGGCCGACAGGATGACAAGACGTCTATGGGGCTTCCAAACCCTTCCAGCCCCTCTTCAACAGAACGGTTCTGCTTTTCTCAGTTTACATATTGAAAGTGTATTTCTGCACAAGATTTTGTTTGAAAAGTATGCGTTTTCTGCTTAAGGGGGAAAAGGAAAATGACTGAGGTGGAAGGTAACTCTTGGCCTTGCATCTTACAGTTGAGACACATTGAGACAAATCAAGTGAGCAGCGTGTGATACAGGATGAGGGCCGTCAGGGGCAGACTGGAGCCATCAAGTTCAGCTTCTGTCTTGTCTGCTCAGGGCTCTGCATTCTTCCCTCTGAACATTTACATAACATATTGAAAGATGGCATCATGTCTGCCTTTTGATTTAGACCAAGGGTTGGCTTTTTTTTTAAATATATAAATCAGCAAAACAAATATTTCAGTCTTTGTGGGCCATACTATTGTATCTAAAGTAGGGTCCGGCTGCTCGCTGCTCAAAAGCCATTAAAGAGGTCAGGTTGGTGGAAAGGCAAGTTTGGTTTGTTTTGGATGCCGGCAGCCAGGGGTGGGAGGACAGATGCCTGTCCAGAGGTTGTTTGCCCCACACTGACAACAGTGGGCAAGAGCGTTTATAGGTTGAGGGAGGGGGCTACATGCAGAAACAGCACGATCAGTTCTGACGGTCATCTTGAAATTGATCATCGGTGGTCTGACCAGCATCACCTAGACTAAGTATAGCTAGTCTTCAGTTCCAGGGTCGGCTTGTTTCCATTTCTTGAGGCCAGCTCTTGGAACTGTGGCAGCTTATTTCACAGCTACAGTGTGGTCGTCACGTAGTTACCTTCTTTCACCTGGGGAGGGTTTTAGCATCTATAAGGCAGCTCACAGGATATGGCTCAGAATATCACCTATCAACCTTGAGAAGGAACTGGACTATGCTAAATGACTAGGGCGTTATTATTTCCCATTGACTGTTCCCCTTTGTTTCCACATTTTCTCACTTCTCTGATTAAACTTAGCCTTTGGCTTAAGTTTTCCACACACAAAAGTTAAGCTGAGGACATGAGGACAAGGACCATAGGGGCTTGCTCCACTTCACTATCTCTGTCTCAACGACTCAACCTTGCTGTTGTAACGCAAAAGCAGTCCCCACAATAACTAATGAGCATGTTATATTCCAATAAATCTTTATTTGTAAAAACAGGTGGTGGCCAGATTTGGCCAGTGGGTGGTAGTTTGCAGACCCCTGATTTGGACTATAAGTTTTTAGTAGGAACCAGGTTGGTTTTACCTTCATGTCTCTCCTGCCTAGCCCTATATTGGCACATAGTATCGGTTCCCAGGAAACATTTACTGAACTGTATTGCCATCATGTAGGCACAAGCACTGGAAGATTTTAATGAGAAAACAACTGGGAAAAGATCCATCCAGTATTTCTCAGAGAATTTTTGTTTATTGTGTAGCTATTTCCCTATGTTGGACATTTAAGATGTTCCATTTTTTTATTAATAATAATATGGTAATGAGATCCTTCACACAGAAATTATTGGCCTCTTATAATTTCCATAGTGTAAATTCCTAGAAGAAGAATTCCTGGAGGCTTCCACAGTGGCTCAGTGGTAAAGAATCCACCTGCCAATGCAGGAGACATGAGTTCGATCCCTAATCCAGGAAGATCCCACAGGCTGAGGAGCAACTAAGCCTGTGCATCACAACTATTGAGCCTGTGCCCTAAAGCCCAGGAGTCGCAACTACTGGAGCCTGCAGCGCCCTAGAGCCCATGCTACGCAAAAAGAAAAGCCCCTGCAATGAGAAGCCCACACACCACAACTAGAAAAGGTCTGCTCAGCAACAAAGAACCAGCACAGCCAAAAATAAATAAATAAATATTTAAAGCAAAACAAAAGAAGAAGAATTCCTGGGTCAAACAGTATTTTTTGCTAAATAGCTTTCCAGGAAGATGGTATTGATCTCCATTCCTAACTGTAAAAAGAAGGAGATATTTATCATAAGCCCAAGAATTTCTTTCAACAGGATGTTGTGAATAGAAGTTTTGGAATCCATATATATCAGCATAAATATAAATACATTGGTGTTAACGACTAATCATTTTAATAGTACTGTTCTCCCACACTGTTGTGACAGCATGGTTTTTAAAGCACTTTGTTTTACCTGTTGGTGTCATCTGGCTAACTGGTGGAGGTTAGCCTATCTGGTGTGTTTACTGAGCACACATAGAAACATCTGCTCCCCATTAGGGAGTCCGAAGCTCCAGTATCTGCACGCCTGGCACCAGCCTACCCTGCCATGATGTACAGAGGCCTCCTCCCTGTGAAATTCACCACCAAATATGTCATCCAGATTGCTCATTTCCCACAGGAAATTTCATTTAGGTTAATTTGGGCACACAATTGGGGGCAATTCTTGAGCAATTTCTCCTGTGATGGCTTGCAACATGTAAAATTTTCCTATAACATATTGCAAAAATCACTGGAAGAGTAAAAGGATATCTGAGGTTGTCCAATCATCTTTGTAACAACAAAAAATATCTCTTTTGAGTGACAGTACATGATGAGCAGAAAAAAAGAGATGAAATATAGACCAAGGACCAGATGCTTGTTCTGTCCATTTTCACTGGGTACTATTGGAGCAGTAAGGATGCAAAGAACCACATAAGGTGCCTTACATTTTTGGTGAACTTGGCCTTTTCTTACCTCTCTGAATTTCTCCGAATGAAGAAGAGAATATCTACAACTGAGAAGTGATAGAAAGTGCTATAGAAATAGGAGTGAGTCTGAGCACTTACATGTGATGGGATTTACTTTAAAATGGATGGATTCCAGATAAAACCAAGTCTGTAGAGACAAGGATAAACCCAGTGTTTGCTGAGGAGCCACCTTATCACAGCATCCTGCTAAGTGCCTTCTGTGTTTACTTCATTCAATCTTCGCAACTGTGCTAGGAGGTGCCCCCAGTCATAGATAAAGTGAGGCTCAGAATGGCTGATTGACGTGTCCAGTGAAGCAGCACTCCTAAGTGGAGACGCATCTCAAGACCTAGCTCAGGCAGACTCCAGGATCACCTTCTGAGCCCACTGCTAGCACGTGGGCGGTGCCTCTGAACAGTTTAGAGACATGTTGTGTTTGACCGCCCAGTTGCTCTTTTGTGATCCCCATGCACTATAGCTGCCAGTCTTCTCTGTCTATGGGATTTCCCAGGCATGAATACTAGACTAGAGTGGGTTGCCATTCCCTTCCCCAGGGGATCTTCCCAACCCAGGGATCAAACCCTCATCTCCTGCATTGGCAGGCAGATTATCTCTGAGTCACTAGGAAAGCCCATTAGAGGCATAGACCAGTGCTATTAAGTCATGCTCATCAGAGGCCAGTTGACCAGACTTCTGATATGCAAAAGCAGAATTCACTTCAGATTCATCTTTGAGCACTGTCCCGTGTAGGTCTGGATGATGGTAGAAATGTTTTCAGCACTAAGCCCAGAGAGAAGCAACCCATCCAGCATCACATGTAAGTCAGGGATGAGCCAGGACTGTGCTTCAGGTTGCCGATTCCAAGTACAACATTCTTTCCATCACGCCAAACTGCTTTTCCTGGTAAATGACGTCCGCTCCCCTTATCAATTTACCCGGCCATGTTTTGGAGGAGAATACTAGCTGCTTTAAAGAAAGTAACACAGCACACAAGTCCAGACATGTGATAACATTTTGGAGACATATAAACCAAAAAAAAAAAAAAAAAGTGCGGGTTAAAAAAGGCCAAAATCCAAATGAAGTTTATTCTTGAGTTAATATACTGATATGCATGATATACATGGTTTTGACAATGTGAGATATTGTTCTCAAGGGAGGCTGGGTGATGGGGTCACTGAAATGCTCTGTACTGTGTTTATAGCTTTTTGTGAGTCTTAAGAACTATTTCAAAATGAAAAGTTATAACAATAAGAAGGTAATATGATAGGAAGATGAGCCAAAATATTTATTCACTTCCTGTGTGTTAAAATAGTGTTAAAATAGTCTGTGTGTGAGAGATACATGACGTGTTTGGTACTCCATCATGTTGGAAGAGGAGAATGCCAGAGTCACTCCTGGACCAAGCTCTCACTGTTGCTGTGGTAACAGTGCCTTGAACTCACTCCTCTACACCTAGGTTACTGCCACCATCCACTCCTTCAACAACGCTTGGACCCTCAGTGTGACCGCTGATCCTTTGGAGGCGGACAGTTTTTGCATAATAGTTATAAGCACTGGCTCTGGCTTCAGATCCAGCCCCACCACTTATTAGCAGAATGGCCTTGAGCCAGTTACCTAATCTGTCTCTTAAGTCCTATTTTCCTAGTTTTTCAGCAATAGTATCAATTGCTTTTAAGAGTAAATGAGAAAACTGTATATTCAGAGGACCTGGAATATGACAAAGACTGTAAATGTTAGGTATGACAGATTGGGGAGGGGGAAGAAGAGGAGGACGACAAATGGAGCTCCCTTCCTCCTCACAAAGACCTGTCCATTTTGCTTCCTAAGCGTCTCTGAAATCCTCTTCCTGCCTCACTATTCCCTTAGTTCAGACTGGGATATTGCCACATCCTCCAGACTCATCTGTCCCATTGGTACTTATCAGCTTTCTAAAAGAGAGTTGATCTGACTCAGCATGACACAGAGAATGCAGGGACTCCTCATCGCCTATTAGCTGTCATTTTCTGCATGTATGTCTTATTACCCTGGTTAGAGTCAAATCCCCATAGGCAAGACCTGTGTCAGATTCAGCCTGGCATTTCCCAGATGGCCCGCCTGGTATAGTCACTCAACAACATCAGTGATAAAATGCATGTTTACATGTTTGGATCTTGCCATAAATGATCCTTCTTGCTTTTCAGATTCTAGCCCAAAGTCACTTCCTTAGCCATGCCCTGCCTGGACTCCAAGTTCAAATCTTCTCTCTTTATATCATCAGATAGTCATCATAGCCCTATGCAGAAGAAGGGACAATTATCAGATAGGTAATTTGCCAATGGTCACAGTGTTAAAAACAAAAATCTTAAAAGCATGTCCTCCACCCAGTTCATGTTATGGGATTGTCCTTCCTGCTTTGTGACCTGCATGTAAGACATTTAACACCTCCATGGCAATCCAGTCTTTCAGAGGCCCTGGGTGGCCTCTAGAACCCTAGAAGTGTGCTCTGTTAGCCGCTTGACACTCCTCAAAGAAGGTTCACACACACACACACACACACACATACCCCTTCTTCTGACTTCTCTTTTAAGGAGTGAATCCTGGGGGCTCAGAGTCCAGAGATGGGTTCTGGGAAGGCAAGATGTTATCTTCAGTTCTTGCCATCACTTGTGCCACCACATGCTTCTCTGAAGGCAACCCCCAGACCAGGAAAAACTCCTGTAGCCCTCCCTCTCCACATCTAGATTTATCAGGAGTGTCTGTGTTGTATAGGAAATCTGGTGGGGTATCCACTGCACTGTGCAGAACATTTTAATATAGTGTCTGATTTATAAGATAGAACACTTTATTGTCTGTGTCTGGGTTGTCTGAAGCAATCTACAGCTGTATAATTTCTTGTGATTGTCCCACTCTAACTGGGCTGGGAGCTGAGGATTCATGCAATGTCAGCCCCCATCTTCGAAAGCTCTCGTTCTTTCCTGAAATAGCCCATACACCCCATTGACAAGAGAAGAACTCACTAGACTGCCTCTTCTCCCCACTCTAAGACCCACTCCTAGCTACAGCCAAGGTTATCGTCTGAACAAAATCTGAGGGTGGCCCTCACCTTCTTCAGACACCCAGTGGTTGTTGATAGAATAGAATAAAATTCCGATTCTTCACCCTGGCAAACAAGATCCTTAAGAAACTCAGCTGAATTCTCCAGAGTCCTTTGATCCCTCTTAGCAAACCTACACTTCAACCATGTCTATTTATGAGCATGTTTCCTGATTCCTCAGTGTTTTTTCCTACTTCTGTGTCTTGGTACCCATTCTTTAATTTACCTGGAGTACCCGAAGAGAATGAGCTCCATCTGGAAGAAGTTGAGTCCAGGGTAGCAAGAATGGATCATGGTTGGGGGAAGGGAGGAAAGTTAGATATTGCTAGGGCAGGGAGTGAGTGCTGCCAGCTTCTCTGTTCATCTCCCCATCAGTGACCATCAGAGGCATCTCCTTAATTCAGTTAGCATCTTTCTTTAGCAAAGTGGGATCTACTTTCCCGAAGTTTTTCTGATGGTGGGTTTTTGTTTGTTTGTTTGCTTATTTGAAAGCAAAGGAGAACCCAGAGCAGGGGTGCAAGTTAGAAACCACGCACGGAAAGCATTTTCCTTATTTTCCTGCTGCAATGTGCATGGGCTGAGGGCAAGAACTGTTTGAGGGAGGAGAAATGCATAGGAAACATGGCATTTTGAAAGGTTAATGGGATGTGTAGGAACATACTGAGATGATGTTCTGCTATTGTCAGAAATAATGTTTTACAGAGAAGCTATTTGTGAAGAAAGACCAGTTATCGTTGATGGACTAACGTGTACGCAGGAATATGGAAGCAATAATGCCGATGTACAGTGCCTGCAGAGAGATGTCAGTCAAAACACGAAGTAGCGTTGGGCTGGGGGAGAATGAACACCTTTTGATTTGACTCTGTCTGTAAGATTGGACCTGTAGGACCCACATGAACAGACCCAGGATTGTTTAACAAAATCCAAGGTGGACTTGGAATGGTTTGCTGACCACTTTGCCCCTGCGGTGGGGTTTGATGACTGCCCTTAGAGTTCCAGAACCATCACAACCCTGTGATTCAGCGAATGTCTCTCAAGTTGTACAGTACCATTCTAATTTCAAGCTATCATTTCCTATCCCCTTAACCCAGTGAAATAAATGATGTCATCCCGATATTTCATTGTCCAAACTGCAATCAGCTCACTTCCGTCTGCCTGCAGAACTGTGACAGAAACTTCTCTGTGCAGACCACACATCCTAACTTTAAACTCAGGATACATGAATATGAGTCCTCTGGAATCAGCGATGGAAAAGGATTCTGTGAAAATCATTCCATTCTGTCCTAAGGTTTAATTGCCCTAAGAGATACATGAATAGGGAGGGGAAAGATAAAGCAAAAGCTCCTGGGATGAATAATGAGAAGGCTCTTCAGGGGAGGAAATGCAAGAAGGTCAGATTTCCTTTAAACTCTGATGGGAGACTGCCTCTACAGACAGTATCCTGTTATTTAGATGCATATCATCCAGTTTACTGATGTTTCTGTCACTTGCTTTCCTGTACCTTTCTGCCCTGGGAAAAAATGCTTTGGAAGAGCCAAGCAGAAGTCCTACTGCTCCATGTTTCAGAGACACAGAGACCAGCGGGGATCCAGATCTTAACCAATTTTATTTAATTTCCTAAGAAACAGGGCCTGAGAACACTATTTTGGGGGGTTCTTGGTGAAGTGTTTGTACTGTCTGTCATTTAGAACAGAGGATGGGGGGACAGACCCCAGTTTTAGGTGCAGTGCTTATCGTGGTCCCCAAATCTTCCAATGTGGGATGGGTTTCCTGGACAACTTCAGTGTCTAACCTGTGCAAATAAATGTCCAACCCCTGCATCCTCCTTATTCATTTTCCCTGTGTACTTTTCTCTTGATCATTTACTACCACCCGATGTGCTTTTTTACTTACTTGTTCATTACAGTGGCTCAGACTGTAAAGAACTTGCCTGCAATGCAGGAGACCCGAGTTTGATCCTTGAGTTGGGAAGCTCCCCTAGAGAAGGAAATGGCAACCCACTCCAGTATTCTTGTCTGGAGAGTCCCATGGACAGAGGAGCCTGGTGGGATATAGTCCATGGGGTCGCAAAGAGTTGGACTGACTGAGCAACTAACATTTTCACTTTACTATCTGTGACCCCCCACCTCGCCGCTACAGTGTACATTTCGCACATACCTAGAAAAGAAGTTCTTTGCCCAGAGTAGGTGCTCAGTAAAATTCTGTTGAGTGAAAGGCAGGAGGAACTTGCTCATCCACAGGAGCTGGATGGGGGCAGGAACACAGTCAGTTCAAGACCCACAATAGATCCTCAGTGGTCCCCTGTCCCTTTCATCCCTGGGACTCTCCTGACATATGCTACAAGAGTCTCTTGTTTTCCACCTCTTTGCAGAGCATTGGCTGTGATGACTACCTAGGCTCCGACAAAGTTGTGGACAAATGCGGGGTGTGCGGAGGCGATAACACAGGCTGCCAGGTTGTGTCAGGCGTGTTTAAGCATGCCCTCACCAGCCTGGGCTACCACCGAGTTGTGGAGATTCCCCAAGGAGCCACAAAAATCAACATCACCGAGATGTACAAGAGCAACAACTATTTGGGTAAGCTTGGCTTTTTTCCAGAGGAAACCATCTGTTGTTCTCAGGTGCTTCATTCCATCCAGGATGGTGACACGGCAGTGTCCGGAGGCCCGTGGACACTTAGAAGGTGTCACTGGAGAATGCCAAAGCACCACCTTGTGTCCCCTTGAAATGAGACAGAGAAAGTAAGAAGGTCTTTCTTGGAAGGAAATGTTTAAAGGGGACGGGGCAGTCAATCATCCTGTCCAGACTCTCACTCTGCAGGGATCTAAGGCAAAGGCCATTTTCCTCTTCTTTCTGCTTCTTCAGCCGGGACAACAGTATGTGTGCGTCTTCACGACAGCTGCAGAACCTCTCAACAATCATTTGGGGCAATATCATCAATACTGGGAGACCATTTTTAACCCATCTTCCCACAAATGGAGATATTTGTTGAGTCTTCCTTCTGGGTTTCTGGCTGATTTTATGCTAAGCAAATCAGGTCCTGCAAGTTAATTTTTAGCAATTCTAATTCATGTAAACATGGACTAATCAGTTAACAAAATAGCATAAGGAAAACAATTTTACAATATACATTTTTATGCTTTAATTAGTTATGTAACAGGAATTTAAATAGCACAGACATGTGCCAGACATTATTCTTGGTGCTTTACAGGTAGTAATTCATTGAACCCTCTCAAAGCCCCAGGGGACAGGAGCTATTCCCCTCCCCATTTCATACACAAGAAGATAGGCACAGGACATTTATGTAATTTGACAAAGTCGCAGCAAGGAAGAGGTGTAGTTGAGATTCGAATCCAGGCAGTCTGTCGCCAAGCATCTACCAAGTAATAATACCTATGAGCAGTTTTGGTTCACCAGGCAGTAGTCAATGGCTGCAGCAACTGAGAGAGCATGAATTTTACAAATTTCAAATACCACGATCACCCCAGAAGATAACTCCAAACCTGAGACCTCCAGATACCTCCAGCTTGTCCTTCTCCACCCCGGCAAATGCATCTAAAATTAGCTTCCTTTGGTTTTATTGGTGGGAGGAGGAAGGGATGGCAATGGGACTTGGAAATAAATCCAATTAAAGTGGAAAAACTTACATTTGCTCTGGCAAACCCAGAAGCCACCAAAGTAGCAATAAGCCTAGGTTCCCCGTGAGCAGTTTGTTGCATTATTTTTATTTGCAAAAAAAAAAAAAAAAAGTCTTTTTGTCTCCTTTCTTTCATACTATTAAAAGAACAAATCTTCATAAATATTCTGTTCCTAGAATGGAAAACGTTCTTAAAGGGACTTAAAATAGTGTAATTGTGTTCAAATGCACCAACAAACAATGCCACTTTTTTGAGCTTTGGGTAGTTTTTAGTACTTTCCCTGATTCAAATTAGTTCTAACCAGTAAGTGGTTTTTAAGCTGTGACTTCTGAAGTTAAAATAGACAACCTGGGAGAATATCCACCAGCTGTCTGAATGGAAGTTACTCTCAGAGTCCCAGTGTTTTCATCTAGAATCAAGAAGCCATAGGATAACAAATATTCAGGACCCCACAGAGCCCTTGGGACTTGTTAGCAGTTGACAAATGTTCAATCTATTTATTTTGTCTCAGAGAGCTTGTCAGTATGTCCAAGCTTCATGTAAAACAAATTATGTGAAAGTGAAAGTTGCTCAGTCGTCTCCGACTCTCTGCGACTCCATGGACCTCACAGTCCATGGAATTCTCCTGGCCAGAATAATGGAGTGGGTAGCCTTTCCCTTCTCTAGGGGATCTTCCCAACCCAGGGATCGAACCCAGGTCTCCCACATTGCAGGTGGGTTCTTCACCAGCTGAGCCACAAGAGAAGCCCAAGAATACTGGAGTGGGCAGCCTATCCCTTCTCCAGAGGATATTCCTGACCCAGGAATCGAACCCTGGTCTCCTGCATTGCAGGTGGATTCTTTGCCAACTGAGCCACAGTAATTCCCTGAAAAAGATGAAGAAGAGGCAGAGGAAGATGTGAATCAGTGGAAGAGTGATTCAGAAAATCAAGTACAACTCCCTACGGCCAGTGACCAGTGGGGTGTGTGAGAGATCCAGCCCGTGGCAGTGCTCCATGGTGCCACATGGGCAGAGTGGGAGAGGAGAGGCAGAAGAGCGGATGGGAGTGAAAGACGTTTCCAGAGGTGATGAGCAGGGGCTTGTGTTGATGACACTCAAGCATCACGTAGGACATAGCTGCATCACTCAAGAGGCTCTTTCGTTTTCTTCTTTCCTTTTTATTGAGATTTAATTTGCCTTCTGTAAAATTAATTCTTTTAAAATGCACAATGGATGGGATGGTCTTTTTCTCAATACAGGTGTTCTCTTAATCTATTCCACTTATTCTACTAATTTCCTGTTCTGTGAAGTCTGTATATTTTAAAAGTTAAATTGCATCCAATTGTTTGAGATTATGTGTAAGCTATTAGAGCACAGGTCTGTCTAGCTATTTTTGAATTTTTCAAAGATTATAGTTCACAATTCACATTTTCAAACATTGAAACATCTTTCAAAGAGTTATATGGTAAGGTTCTCCACAATTTTCCAAGGAATGATGTTTTGTTTTGTGACTTCTACCTGTGTAAACTGTATTTTGTACAAAAATTTGACTTGATGCACAAAACTGAGTAGGCTGTCTGCATACATTTGTTCTGCAGAGGAGGCAACTTAGAGGAAAGGAATAGATCAGATGCTTTTAAAAATTGCACAATTTTAACAAGCTTTTTTTAGTTGCCCTATTGTTTTCCTGAATAGCCTGTAGTTATTTGTAATAAAAATCAGACATGCCTTGTGAAATACTTGGAATTTTTTAAATGACTAACTCTCCAAACTTGATAGAGATAGAAACTAGATTTCCATGAAAACAGAAGGACCTGCATTATTAGTGCTGAAGAAGATGGTTTAATCACCTCATTTTTAAAGGGTTTATGAAAACTCACAATATTTAAATGACTTATTCTAAGCTGTTTGCTTAGTTAATAATAGTAATTGTACTGTATGTATAGTACTTTAGTCGTCAAGTGTTTTTCCATGTATGGTCTTCTGACTTTTAAAACTGGACATTCTTTGCTTGCTTCACAAAAGATGAAGTTACAGTTATTGAATTATTATTGAATTGCGATGTGAAAGGTGAAATTTAAAACTCAAAAACTTGGGAGAAATGTCTATTCAAGTCTTCTGCCTATTTTTCAATCGGATCTTTTGGTTATATTGAGTTGTATGAGCTAGTAATATACTTTGGATATTAATCCCTTATTGATCATATCATTTGCAAATATTTTTAATCAGTTGTCTTTTTGTTTCCTTGATGGTTTTCTTTGCTGTGCAAAAGCTTTCATGTTTAATTAGGTCCCATTTGTTTACTATTGTTTTTGTTCTTTTGCCTTAGGAGACAGATTCAAAAAATACTACTAGCATTTGTGTCAAAGAGTATTCTGCCTATGTTTTCTTTTAGGAGTTTTATAGTTCCTGGTCTTAAAGGTCTTTAATCCATTTTGAGTTTACTTTTGCATATGGTGTGAGAAAATATTCTAGTTTCATTCTTTTACATAGTTGTCTTTTTGAAGAGACTGTCTTTCCCACCACTGTATATTCTCGTCTCCTTTGTCATGGACTTTGTTGTTGTTGTTCAACCGCTAAGTAGTGTCCGACTCTTTGTCATCCTGTGGACTGCGGCAAGCCAGGTTTCCCTGTCCTTCAATATCTCCAAGAGTTTGTTCAGACTCATGTCCGTTGAATCAGTGATGCCATCCAACCATCTCATCCTTTGTCGTGCCCTTCTCTTCCTGTCCTCAATTTTTCCCAGCATCAGAGTCTTTTCCAGTGAGTCAGCTTTTTGCATCAGGTGGTCAAAGAATTAGAGCTTCAGCTTCAGCATCAGTCCTTCCAGTGATTATTGAGGGTTGGTTGCCTTTAGGATTGACTGGTTTGATCTCCTTGCTGTCCAAGGGACTCTCAACATCTTCTCCAGCACCACAATTTGAAAGCATTGATTCTTTGGTCCTCAGTCTTCTTTATGGTCCAGTTCACATCTGTACATGACTGCTGGAAAAACCATAGCTTTGACTAGACAGACCTTTGTTGGCAAAGTGATATCTCTGCTTTTTAATATGCTTTCAAGGTTTGTCATAGCTTTTCTTCTAAGGACAAGCATCTTTTAATTTCATAGCTGCAGTCACCATCTGCAGTGATTTTGGAGCCCAAGAAAACAAAGTCTGTCACTCTTTCCCATATTTCCCCCCATGTATTTGCCATGAAGTGATGGGACTGGATCCCATGATCTTTGTTTTTTAAATGTCGAGTATTAAACCAGCATATTCACTCTCCTCTTTCACTTTCATCAAGAGATGGCCTTTTTAGTTCCTCTTCACTTTCTGCCATTAGTGTGGTGTCATATCATATCTGAGCTTATTGATATTTCTCCTGGCAGCCTTTATTCCAGTTTGAGCTTCATCCAGCTTGGCATTTCACATGATGTACTCTGCATATAAGTTAAATAAGCAGGGTGACAATATACAGCCTTGACATACTACATTCCCAATTTTTGAACCAGTCCATTGTTCCATGTCCAGTTCTAACTGTTGCTTCTTGACTTGCATACAGGTTTCTCAGGAGGCAAGTAAGGTGATCTGGTATTCCCATCTCTTTAAGAATTTTCCACAGCTTGTTTGATCCACACAAATACGCTTTAGTGTAGTCAGTGAAGCAGAAGTAGATGTTTTTCTGGAATTCCCTTGCTTTTTCTATGATCCAATGATGCTGGCACTTTGATCTCTGGTTCCTGTATTTAGAAAAATACAGCTTGTGCATCTGGAATTTCTTGGCTCATGTACTGTTGAAGCCTAGCTTGAAGGATTTTGAACATTACCTTGCTAGGCTGTGAAATGAGTGCAATTGTGCAGTCATTTGAACATTCTTTGGCATTGCCTTTCTTTGGGATTGCAATGAAATTGACATTTTCCAGTCCTGTGGCCACTGCTGAGTTTTCCAAATTTGCTGGCATATTGGGTGCAGCACTTTCAAAGCACCATCTTTTAGGATTTGAAATAGCTCAGCTGGAATTCCATCACCTCCACTACCTTGTTTGTAGTAATGCTTCCTAAGGCCCACCTGACTTTGCATTCCAGGATGTCTGGCTCTAGCTGAGTGATCATACCATCGTGGTTATCTGGGTCATGTATAGTTCTTCTGTGTATTTTTGCCACCTCTTTTTAATATCTTCTGCTTCTGTTAGGTCTAAACCGTTTCTGTCCTTTATTGTGCACATCTTTGCTTGAAATGTTCCCTTGGTATCTTGAGGAGATCTCTAGTCTTTCCCATTTTGTTTTTCTCTATTTCTTTGCGTTGTTCACTTACGAAGGCTTTCTTATCTCTCCTTGCAGTTTTTTGGAACTCTGCATTCAGATGGATATATCTTTCTTTTCTCCTTTGCCTTTTGCTTCTTTTCTTTTCTCAGCTAATTGTAAGTCCTTCTCAGACAACCATTTTGCCTTTTTGCATTTCTTTTTCTTGGGGATGGTTTTGATCACCACCTCCTATATTATGTTACAAACCTCTGTTGATAGTTCTTCAGGCACTCTGTCTATCAGATAATGCCTTGAATCTATTTGTCACTTCCACTGTATAATCATAAGGGATTTGATTTTAGGTCATACCTGAATGGCCTAGTGGTTTTCCCTACTTTCCTCAATTATAGAGAAAAAACAAGTGGTTACCAGGGGAGAGAGGGAAGGGGAAGGGCCAAGATAGGGGTATGAGATCAAGAGATACAAACTACTATGTATAAAATAAATAAGCAACAAGGATATATTATACAGCACAGAGAATATAGCCAGTATTTTATGGTAATTTTATATGAAGTATAGTCATAAAAATATTGAATCACTATTGAACATTTAGAACTTATGTAATGTAAATCAACTATATTTCAATTTTAAAAAATTGAAAATATCACAAAAAGGATTTCCCTGGCAGTCCGGTGATTAAGCTATCATGCTCCTGTTGCAGGGGATATGGGTTTGATCCCTGATCAGAGAACTAAGCTTCTGTATGCTTCATGGTGTAGCCAAAATCCTTCACAGAAGAAAGTGTCTTATATATCAAAAACTTTGCTTAATGTGTAAGTAGTGATGGTACATTCAACCTGACTGAGTTTATGGCTAATGTTGGTTTGATCATCAAGAACTGGAGCTGTTGGACTTAGAGTCTGAAAGCCTGTGTTCTGGCCCTGTTTCTGCCATAACTTGCAAGGGGCACTGACCCATATGCAGCTGGGAGTACAGGCCAGCTCAGCATCTCAAGATGCTTACTATTTCTCTGAACAAGCTGGAGGAATCATAACCCTCAATGACATACAGGAGATAGGATGTTTATCCATCTTATTTTAGGTTGGAAACCAATGAAGTTCTACAGAATTAAGCTCCACTTTTCAGTGTTTATTTAATTTTTCACATGCTCCAAAATATAAACTAGCTGGTGGATTATAGATTCCTAGATCTTATGTTTTTTTTACATGAAAAATACTTTAGAACCAATGTATCTATTGTAAGCTATGTAGTCTCCTTTTCCACTTGAGTTATTCTGAACCCTTCTCTTTGGAAATAAAAACTTAAATCTAATTTTATTAAGATGATTGACATTTTATATTACTTACCTCTTCCTTAATAAGATGTTGTGAAATTATTTTAGCTGAAATATCAAAGTTTGGCATAGTTCAGCCAGCTCAGTTTACTAATGTCATTATGTAACAGTTAAGAAATCAGACATAAAAGCATACCAAGCAAAAATTGATTCTACAGGACATGTTCTATCTGCCAACATCTTACATTGTCTTAGAGCCTTAGAAGGGATTTTTTGAAGATTTATAAGCTTTTAAAAACAAACTGCCAGTATCTTTACTTTTAAGCATGTTTTCTTAAAAGTTTTAAAACAGTGAAAATAGGGGTCAGCAAAAAAACGTCAAGCATCATGGATCATCTATAACTTGCACACCTTTATTTAATTTATTAGCTGAGCAGCTTTCAACGTGGGAAAGACCAGAGTATGTAAATAATGTGATATATCACCCTTGTATGACACCTATATCAGCTTTATATGACAGTTAACCTCAAAGATTTACTCATATACTTTGTAAAAGTTTTGAATAATAAACATGATATAGGGCAAAAAGATGAAATTCCTTCTCCATGCCAATCTCACACTTGATCCACTGGTTTCAAGTGTAAAGATGGAGATGAAGGACCACTCTTAACAGTTTAGTATATACCCTCCAGTCCTCTGTGGAATTGCAAATAAATATATATTTTCTAAAATTGATGTTATATATGCTTTCTTTAATTTGCTTCCTTATTTTAATGTTATATCATATTTTTTCCTATGAATACATATAAAGCTAATTCTTAAGAGTTGACTCATTGGAAAAGACCCTGATGCTGGGAGGGATTGGGGGCAGGAGGAGAAAGGGCGACCGAGGATGAGATGGCTGGATGGCATCACAGACTCAATGGACGTGAGTCTGAGTGAACTGCGGGAGTTGGTGATGGACAGGGAGGCCTGGCGTGCTGCGATTCATGGGGTCGCAAAGAGTCGGACACGACTGCGCGACTGAACTGAACTGAACTTATATTTTTAATGAAGAGCATTCCATACAATAGGTGCAACCTAATTTATTTGAGAATTTTCCTACTGAGGGATGTTTAGACTATCTCCAGCTCTAATACTGCAAATAATGCTTTTGATTTGTGATGACAGACTGAGTGTATGAGTGTTTTTCCCCTCCTCCCAAGATTTTTCAAAATGACAGTAACGGAATGACAGAGGGTGTAACCTATAACCACCAAAAAAATGGGTGGCGGGAGGGCATCTATTACATGAGTTTAACAAATTTCTGGAACAGAGTCTCAAAAGTAAGCAGAAGAGAGCTCACTAACAGGGCAGAGGAAGTCAAGCCTAGGTGGCAGAGGAAACTGTGACGGGGGCGGGGTGCTGACCTGCATGCAGAGCCCCACGAGCCTGTGAACCTGGGAGACAGCAAGCAAAGTGAAGGGTGCGGGGGGAGAATGGGGTGGCAAAACAAGGAAATGGTGAGAAACCCTGTTATGTGAACAGGCATGCCAGCACACACACATCCAAAAGGGTATGGGCAGGAGACTTGGTGCTCCAAGACCTCAGTATTCTTTCTGGAACGAGAAGAGGGGCTGCTTAGGGACTGGTGGCCCATCTCCTAGAACGTGCCCTATTAACAAGCATGGCCAATGTGTACAGAGTTCTCAGGCAGCCTTCCCACTGCTTTTGTCTTTAATATCAATAGATAATTGAAAATAACATAAACGGACACTTTTTAAAACCCCATAGCATGAAAATCTAAGATAAATATCTGAAAAAGATGTTTTAGAAGAAAACAGCAAATTTTGGGGGAAGAAAATTGAAGAAAGCTTATCTAACATGTAATGCTTTCATGGATATCCTAATATATATATCATTTCAACTACATAAATATTTCTGTAGAATAGACCCCTAGAAATAGAATTTATAGATCAAATGGAATGAACACTTAAAACTGAATGATAAAGCAATATTCCTCTCCAGATTTACTTGTATTAAGTTATATCCCCACAAAAGTTCATGAAAGAACCCTTTCTCTACATCTTTACCAACAATGAATATTATGAACGTACTTAATTTTTAGGGTTTCCCTGATGACTCAGTGATAAAGAATCCACCTACCAATGCAGGACATGGATTCAATCCCTGGGTCAGGAAGATCCCCTGGAGAAGGCAGTGGCAACCCACTCCAGTATTCTTGCTTGGGAAATCTTATGAACAGAAGAGCATGTGCGGGCTATAGTCTATGGAGTTGCAAAGAGTCAGACACAATTTAGTGACTAAACAACACTCGATTTTTAGTATATATTTTTAATTTCCTTTCCCTGATCACTCATTTTTGATATTTGTACTCTGATGGATTTGCTATGAATTGTGTTTGTAGTTTTCTTGCTGATTTTAAGAATTCATGTATGTTATGAGTAATAACCATTCTCTTCATGTATGTTTATTAGTCTTTATCTTGTGTTTCAACTCTGTGTATGATATCAGTTGTTGTTGTTCTTCGGTCACGAAGTCCTGTCCAACTATTTGCAACCCCAGGACTGCAGCACGCCAGGCTTCCCTGTCCTTCACCATCTTCTGGAGCTTGCTCAAACTCATATCCATCGAGTCGGTGATGCCATCCAACCATCTCATCCTCTGTCATCCCCTTCTCCTCCTGTCTTCAATCTCACCCAGCATCAGGGTCTTTTCTAATGAGTCAGCTCTTTGAATCAGGTGGCCAAAGTATTGGAGCTTCAACTTCAGCATCAGTCCTTCCAGTAAATATTCAGGACTGATTTCCTTTAGGGTTGACTGATTTGATCTCCTTGCTGTCCAAGGAACTCTCAAGAGTCTTCTCCAACACCACAGTTCAAAAGCATCAGTTCTTCAGCACTCAGCCTTCTTTATGGTCCAACTCTNCAAGATGGCTTTGGCTATTCGAGGTTTTTTGTGTTTCCATACAAATTGTGAAATTATTTGTTCTAGCTCTGTGAAAAATACCGCTGGTATCTTGATAGGAATTGCATTGAATCTGTAGATTGCTTTGGGTAGTATACTCATTTTCACTATATTGATTCTTCCGATCCATGAACATGGTATATTTCTCCATCTATTAGTGTCCTCTTTGATTTCTTTCATCAGTGTTTTATAATTTTCTATATATAGGTCTTTAGTTTCTTTAGGTAGATATATTCCTAAGTATTTTATTCTTTTCATTGCAATGGTGAATGGCATTAATTCCTTAATTTCTTTTTCTACTTTCTCATTATTAGTGTATAGGAATGCAAGGGATTTCTGTGTGTTGATTTTATATCCTGCAACTGAAGGAGGGTTCATGATGGGGGGACACATGTATACCTGTGGCCAATTCGTGTTGATATATGGCGAAAAAAATCACAATATTGTAAAGTAATTATCCTCCAATAAAATAAGTTAATTTTTTTAATTAACATAACTATAAAAAATAAAACTATCTTTGGAAATTTGTAGCTGATATGATAATCTAAATTAATATAGAAATCAATATACAGAATCAAATATTGTGGTTTAGTTGTTAAGTCATGTCCAGCTCTTTTGTGACCCCATGGACTGTAGCCTGCCAGGCTTCTCTGTCCATGGGATTTCCCAGGCAAGAATACTGGAGTGGGTTGCCGTTTCCTTCTCCAGGGGATCTTCCTGACCCAAGGATTGAACCCAAGTCCCCTGCATTGGCAGGCTTATTCTATACCACTAAGCCACCAGGGAAGCCACAGATTCAAATATTAAAGATGTATTCCACTTTAGTCCTCTAAGTAAAGTGTACTATAAATTTTTTTTTAAAAAAAGAAAAGACTATCATTGGAGTCATTGAATCAACTTCATTCGCAAGTCCCTATCCTGGAATTACAATCCCTTAAAACTTCCAACTGGGCAAAGAATAAACACATCAGGAAGAGAGCAGTGTCCTAAACCTGTAAGGGAGTGAATTCAAAATTGCCTTTGAAGAGACACAAAAATATCTCAGATTTCTTGTTGCAGTTCTATACGTTTAGGTTTGTTTGAAGACTGAATCAACCCTGATGTTAACTCACTATTAATTTCAGGATGTGGGAATGGTGGGGGGGGTTCAACCTATGGAAGAGAAAACTCAGGAAAGCCCATAGTGGATAGATATTTCTCACTGCTACTAATATATGTGGAAAGCTAGAAATATCTCTTAGCAGGAAGTATTTGTGGGGTAGTCCAGGTGTGCTCACCGGTAGGACAGGGCAAGGAAACCCAGTTCCCATGATCTGTCCCCTTGTGTCCACTGGCAACAAAAACTCCTGGATTGGAAGGGGAGGTGAAGGAGCAAAGCTGGGGTTGATGGGAGGACTCTGAGGAGAGGAGAATTGGAATAGCCTTCAGATGAAGCCTGACCCTTGGTGAAGAGTCTGAGAAAGACTCTTGAAAAGCCATCAACCAGTGAATGGATTTTCACTTATGTTCAAGTGACTTTATCCTCCTTGTACTGTCACAAGCAATTCATCTCTGAATGTTTAGATTTCTCCTCTTCCATTTTTTTCTGTATATTTTCTTTTTTCCCTACAATGCAGATCTCCATCTGGTTAGTTTTTCATCAGTTGCCTCCAGATCACTGTTTCTGATGACTTTTTTTTAAAGGATGAAAGTCTTACATCCTTTAAGTATGACTTCAAGTCATCAGATTTTCTTTGAATGTGGTTAAACTTTTCAGTAACTATGCATTTTTCTTTAATTCAACAACTTTCCTAATAGCTTATTTTTCCCTTCCTCTCTAGGGTCTAATCAAAAATTTTATTAAAATAATTGTGGATTCTCATGCAGTTGTAAGAAATAATACAAGTGTTATTTCAGTTTTTAACTGAGTGAAAACTTCCGCTGCTAAACAAAGGAGCCACTAAAAACCTTTTTAAAAGTCTAATGATTGCTGCTTATATTGTCATGTCCCAAAGAAAAGTGCAGATATCCTAAACTTAGGATTTTCAGGATGTGCTGCTGTAACTATGTCTGACTTCATCAGGAGAAGCCTGAAGCACAAGTCTGAGGACATCCATAGCCCAGTCCTAGTGCCAGGGACCACCCCAGTAGACCCCGCAGGATCACAACAAACCACACAGAACACCCAGGCATCTACATGGCACTCGGGTGCACCTGGTTGCTGGGAAAGCCCAGAAGTAGAGCCAGTCAAGGGAGGCAGAGACAATAAAGAGCCAGCGGGGTCTGCTTGCTCCTAAAAGTTTCCCTAAACTTGTCCTTTTGTGCCTCTTAATTTTATATCCCCTTCACTATCCTCATATCTCCCTTCTTCCAGAATCCCACAGAATAAGGGTATATCTTTATGTTATTACAAAGTAAAGAACTGGAAATCTGCCAGGCGCTGGAAGCCTCTCCACATGCCCTGTCCCAAGCTCTGCTCCCTCCCCACCCCCAACTTGTAGAGAAATAACTTCCTTGCATTTATGGATAATGTTATTGCCCAAGTGGTCATTCTTGGACCTCATGGTTTAGCCTAGCCTAATCTTTCAGTTAGGTTCTTTAAGCCTCTCTTTGTCTACAGATTCTCTCTTCTGTTTTTTGAATTAATTGATTTATGTATTTGGCTGTGCCAAGTGTTCATTGCAACATGTGGAATCTAGTACCCTGACAAAGGATTGAACCCATGCCCCTGCACTGGGAGTGCAGAGTCTTAGCCACTAGTCCACCAGGGAAGTCCCTATTCTTTTCTGTATGAGTTGCCTAATAAGGCCCTGGGGCCACTGATTGTCATGGATCCCATGTAGTGCATTTTGCTGGTTGCAGAGCCATAGAACAGTTTCGTGTGTTCCTCTGTCCTGTTTTCTGAACTGAAGGTTAGATCAGAGTCAGATACAGTCGCCCGAGTGAGACATCAGTCTGTATGTTGATATCTCTGTGGTTGATCAAAATCAGTAAAGAGGTTAGAAGACTGCAGCTTCTCCCTTCAGAGACCCCCTCCAACCCCTACTCCTGTGTCTGCTGCCCACCCTTGTCATTCCAGGAGAGGGCCCCGCCTAGACATGGGATATCCTTGTCCCAAAAGAAGGCAGACCCACAGCTCTGTGAAGGCAGGGGACAGTCTCACAAAAGGAAGATCGGGCCTCTCCTCTCCATCCTGCCATCCTGCAGCCTCTCAGGAAAGGAGAGGTGGTGGGAAGGTGGCCTGACTCCTCCCTGCCCTAGGGGCACACCCCCTGTGTCTGGGAACAGTTTCCGTGCCTCACACAGAGGAGCTAGTACACAGGCCACTTTCTTCTTCCTTTACAAGGGAGAATGGCTTTAGAGGGAGAAGGCAATGGCACCCCACTCCGGTACTCTTGCCTGGAAAATCCCATGGACAGAGGAGCCTGGTAGGCTGCAGTCCCTGGGGTCGCTAAGAGTCGCACGACTGAGCAACTTCACTTTCACTTTTCCCTTTCATGCATTGGAGAAGGAAATGGCAACCCACTTCAGTGTTCTTGCCTGGAGAATCCCAGGGATGGGGGAGCCTGATGGGCTGCTGTCTATGGGGTCGCACAGAGTCAGACACGACTGAAGCGACTTAGCAGCAGCAGCAGCAGCAGCATGGCTTAGATCCAAGTTCAGATTCCTCCTTTGCCCTCTGGTGACCTTGGGCAAGTTACTCGGCCTGTCCGAGGAGCCTCTGCTTCCCCATCTATACAGTGCAGCTAATAATACCTAGCTAGAACTTTATTAAGAGTATATCTGACAATATGTGCACATTGTATGAGTTACTTAACTTCTGTATAAAATCTGACCAATAGAGATACCTACCTCATAAGGTGGTTGTGATCATTAAATGAGGTAAAGCATTTACAAGCCATGCACATAGTAAGTCTTCAATAAATTTAGGTAGTTTTACATTACTATGTATGGTGTATGGCCTATTGAAAAGTTCCATTTTCCAGATAGTTGAAAATAATGGCAGCAGCTCGGTGCCCAACTCCAAATATTTCTTCCACAGAATAGAACAGGGGTCCCCAGCCTCCAGGATCTAAAGTCTGATGATCTGAGGTGGAGCTGATGTAATAATAATAGAAATAAAATGCACAATAAATGTAATGTGCTAGAATCATCCCCAAACCATCACCCAACCCAATCCGTGGTAAATTGTCTTCTACAAAACTGGTCCCTGGTGCCAAAAAGGTTGGAGGCACTGATTAAGAAAGGTGAAAAGAAAATGCACAAAAATCACACTCTTGGCATAACTTGAAGACAGAGAATTCCCAGAGGGTAAAGTGAATGTAGTTATTATAAAAGGAGCAAGAACACCACATCACAGCACACGAAGGGGCACACTTCCTCCCACCCAATTCCACCCCCACTGCGTGACCGACGGGCAGCAGGGACAAGCAGAGAATCGGCAGGGCAGGAAGAAGAGGGCTTCAGGTTGATCTGAAATAGCTCCTGGCAGAAACAAGACTGCTCTAAGCCTGAAAATACTACACACAGCTTCTAGGGGAGGCAAACAGGTGAGGAGGGGAGAAGTGCCCTGTGGCCATGGGTGGTAAAGACGAGGGAAGTAGTAGGGGGAAATAGGGAGGCCACTGCTAAGGGCACACAGATCCCAATTATTATGTGAAAAGGGGAGGCATGAGGAGAGAATTCCAGAAGGAATCTTAAGTTGGGAAAACAGGGTAAATGGGAAAATTAGGTGGGGGAGCTGTCCCAAAAGGTGGGATGGTGGAGCAGACGGTGAGGGTGGAGGACAGTGACATGAAGAGAAGATCTGTGAGAGGCTCACGGCATTAGGGAGCCAGGAGCCAGCCAGGGGGAGGCAGAGCATGTTGGAACACCAGCTCCATTGAGCAAATGTGGAATTCATTTCAGGAAAGCAAGGGGAAACGCCTGCTCAAGGGAAGTGAGCACAGAGACACAGAGACATAAACACACCTGGTCTGCAAGTTGTCTAGGCCCTCTCAGGGTCCCAGAAACAGGGACAGCAGTAGGGGGGACACCCGAGGACCCTGCCGTAAAGAAAGAGTAAGCATTTGGACCCAGGTGAGAGGAGAGAGGGGGAAAGGTGATGATTCTGACACCATGGAATAGGCATGCTGTAGAATTCAGGTCATCGAGTCTAAAATACACTGTATAAGATGAAAGAAGGAAGATCGACCCACCGTGCTAACAACACCTGGGGTTGTGCAAATTACATTGTTTGCAAAATCTGCATTTGGTTGTGTTGGGGCTAGGGGGACTGTTATGGGATATTTGTAAAATGTCACATCTTTCCAGTTACAAAGTGTAAATTCATGGTCTCCTCTTTGAAGTTTTAGAAAACCTCAATAGCTGGTATTTTCTCTGAAATATGTACAGAACAGGGCCATGGGTAGAAATGTTAGTTTTTATTGTTTTCATGCCAGTGGAACTTCTATAGATGAAATAATTTATCTATAATTCTGTGGTTTTGCACGGAACCACCCCAGGTGAAACTAGTGATAAAGAACCCACCTGCCAGTGCAGGAGATACAGAGACAGGGGTTCAATTCCGGGGTCAGCAAGATCCCCTGGAAGAGGGCACAGCAACCCACTCCAGTATTCCTGCCTGGAAAATCCCGTGGACAGAGGAGCCTGGTGAGCTACAGTCCACAGAGTCACAAAGTCAGACACAACTGAAGGAACTTAGCACACACACACACGCACCAATTCAGTATATAAATAAAATATGAGGCGCTTCTCTCACAGACTAGGGGGTCGAGGTCTGCAGTCCCCTCCCACGCTGGGTGGAATCCTGGAAGGCTCTGCCTCGGGACCTTAGGGCTCTGTGACACACTCTTTGAAAACCACCAGATGCAGCCACTTCCTACCCACACTTTACATGGGAGACATGAAGATACCTGAACAGCATACGCTGCCTTTTGGAGAATTCAGAATCTAGAGGGGAGACCGAAATTAAGCAGCCCTCTGGAACACAATGCTGAGGTAGAATTAAAGGGAGAACAATAAACTCTGCTCCCGAGGGTGTGCAGAGGAGAGAAGGAAGGGTTACAGAAGGCCTGCAGAGGAGCTGCCTCTGAGCTGGAACCATGAAGAATAAGTCAAGTTCTCCAGGTGAGAATGGAGAAAGAGCTTTGAAGGTGAAGAGAACAAACTGTAAATCCACTAAAGTATAAATGTGCCTAGACTGGAAATGGTACATGTCTGGAACTACTAGAACTTAGGATGATTGTAAAGGGTGATGGGAAGTGAGACTGGGAGGCTGGGTGAAGTGAATTAGGAAGTCCAGGAGCAAAGAGGGAGGAAGGGAACCTCGCCAATGAGATCTGCCAAACTGACCTGGATGATCCACGGTGGCAGGGTTACAGCCTGGTCACCCTCAGAGGGTTCAAGATGACATTTGGAATTATGGTCTCCTGTAAGACCTGCCCTGAACTCCAGGGTTCTGCAGTGTTTCCTTTGGGAATAGCAAGGCTAGATACTTAGGTCTTTTTCATGGCCAAGAATGTCTTTATCCTGTATCTTCTATGTCTTCCGGTCTGTTATTTTTCTCCAGCTTTCAAAGCAAGGTTTCTGCCAGTATTTCATTCCAGTATTTAGTAATACTGGCTGTTAGTGTCTATTATCTTCTCTTTTCTTAAAAATAACATTGTCATTCCCTTTGTTTCTCCAATTTGGACATTTCATGTTCCACTTGAAAGGTTCAGCCTAGGGTTTGTGAAAGTCACCTTCAAACTGGGTCTATGCCCAGGCCTTACAGCTGGACATACTGCACCTTCCTTGGGGCCTTCCAGGCCTGAAAGCATCAAACAGCAGGAAGTGGTTAAGAGGTGGCAGGTCCAGCATTCTGGGTAGTTTCTATGTTAACATGACAATTTTTTTGTTTGTAATGACAATCCCATTAGAAAGGCATGGTGGGGAGGGAAGTACATTTTAATTTTAAAATACAAATAATTCTGGAAATAAAGATAGTTAATATTAGAATAGCTATTACTACACTAATATATGAAAGGAAAAATGCATCTTAATAGATTCTGAAAAGTCACTTGATAACATTTGCCACCCAAACTGTATTAAAACTCTCTTAAGCTAGGAATCCCTTAATTTGATAAAGGATGTCTGTTGGAATACAATAGTATTCATCATGCTTAATGGTGAAACATGAAAAAGCAATCCTATTTTAGGGAAATAGTGTCACTGTGAAGATTCTAACCGCTGAATTGAGATGAAAAAATAAACAAGATATACATATTGGGGGGAAAGAGATAAAACTCTGCTGCTGCTGCTGCTGCTGCTGCTGCTAAGTCGCTTCAGTCATGTCTGACTCTGTGCGACCTCATAGACAGCAGCCCACCAGGCTCCCCCGTCCCTGGGATTCTCCAGGCAAGAACACTGGAGTGGGTTGCCATTTCCTTCTCCAATGCATGAAAGTAAGTGAAAGTGAAGTCACCCAGTTGTGTCCGACTCTTAGCAACCCCATGGACTGCAGCCTACCGGGCTCCTCTGTCCATGGGACTTTCCAGGCAAGAGTACTGGAGTGGGTTGCCATTGCCTTCTCCAAAACTCTCTTAACTTACATATTACATGACTTTTACCAACAAAATTATTGTTAATCCTTATAAAGTTATTATATCTAGTCATTGGATCTATTAATAATCATATGTTCATTACAGGTAAATTCAAAAATCACTAGTTTTCTGACATGTAAGCAATAACAATATAGAACATGTAATTTTAAAAAGATGCCATTCAACATTTGAATCAGCTCTAATGAGGTGGATGAAACTGGAGCCTATTATACAGAGTGAAGTAAGCCAGAAAGTAAAACACCAATACAGTATACTAACACATATATATGGAATTTAGAAAGATCATAACGATAACCCTGTATGAGAGACAGCAAAAGAGACACAGATGTATAGAACAGTCTTTTGGACTATGTGGGAGGGGGCGAGGGTGGGATGATTTGGGAGAAAGGCATTGAAACATGTATAATATCATATGTGAAATGAATTGCTAGTCCAGGTTTGATGCATGATGCAGGATGCTTGGAGCTGGTGCACTGAGACGACCCAGAGGGATCATTTAGGGAGGGAGTTGGGAGAGGGGTTCAGGATGGGGAACATGTGTACACCCGTGGCAGATTCATGTTGATGTATGGCAAAACCAACACAATATTGAAAAGTAATTAGCCTCCAATTAAAATAAATAAATTTATATTTTTAAAAGTGCCATTCAATAAAGCAACAAAAATTTTTACTATTTAGGAATAAATAAAGCAATGAATGTATAAGAACCATACAAAGAAAACTGAAACTTTACTAAAGGATATATAAGGAAACTTATACAAATTTTAAAATATACCATGTTTATGTCTAAGATAACTCTATATTAAAGAGCTATCAATTTCCCAAAAATTAATACACAATTTCATTTTTTTAAAAACCTCAGTATTCCAGTAGAATTTTAATGGCAATCACCTAATTCAAGAGCTCATCTGGAAAAACAAATGTGTAAGAATAACCAAAATTTTTGAATGAAGATGAAGTGAGAACATGTCCTGTCATATACCAAAATACTATAAGCCTATAGCACTTAAAACAGGATGGGGCAGACACAGGAATACCAACAAGATTGCAGTGAAATGAAATGATCTAGAAATAGACTGTATTTAATAACATAGTATACAATAAAGGATACATTTTAAATAATTGAAGAAAGCTTGGATACTTCAATAATCAACATTGGGATAGTCATCATGTTGGGGGGAAAAATAAAATTAGATTTCTGTGTTATATACCAACATAAAAACCATAAGAAAAGAAGAAAATACAGGAAAATAAATTCAATAAAAAACCCTGGGAAAATATCTGTAAATCATATTGTGAAGAGCAACTTTCTAATGAGACTCTAAACCCTTCTGGCCTCTGTAAACATTAATAAGATTTACAAATCTGATTTAATAAAAGTCAGAGTCTTCTCTATATCTAAAGATCCAATTAAAGACAAATGATTGTCCGAAAGATAATACTTTTGAATATATAACAAAGGGCTAGTGACTCATATTCAAAAAAAACTACAATTCGCTAAGAAATGATAAAACAACCCAAGGTAAAACAGGCAAATAATATAAGCAAGTAGATCCCAGGAGGAAAAACACTATTGATCTAAAAATACATGAAAAAAAAAATCTCATCAGTAATCAGCAAAGTACAAACTGTTACAGTGTAAATTTTGCCTGGTAGATTAAAGAAATAAATGTTGGTAAAAATATGGTATGGGAGGAAAAGCAAAAACAGATGCTGTAAATGTATAATATACCATAATAGTGTACAATTCCACTCCTGACTGTTTATCCTACCAAAGTGCTCCTTTAAGAGCACAAAGACCTGTGCACAAAAGTCTATCACAACCAGTTTTACAACCTGAAAAATATGAAATGCTATCTAATTGCCCAACAATAAGAAAATGAGTCAATGTTATTATGATTTTTCCATCCTATGAAACACTCTTCAGTCATTAAAAATAATGAAGTCACTCCATACTTCCTGACTTGAAATGAAGATCCTTGAAGGGATGCTGGGCTAAAAAAAAAAAAAAAGTTTATAATAGGGTTCCACTTTGTATTTTAAAATGCCCCAAAGGAAATTTTATATAATGTTATATATGTCTGTCTCTGCACATGCACAGAAAGGTCTGGAAGGATATACACTAAATTGTTAAAAATGGTTATCCTTGTGGAGTGAAGTGAAACTGAGGCTAAGTAGGGGGAAAAGTGAGAGCTTCCACTTCTTACTTTTAGGACTTTTAATTTTTTAATGATCGTGAATAACTTCTGTGATACTCAAAAAAAGTTCAAATTGTTCTGATGGAAAACATATGGAAAATTAAAACTGTCAGAGGAAACACCACTGTACAATTAACTCTGAAAAGCACCTTCAGACCAGATACACACTGCCAGGCCTCCTCTCTGTCAGTCAGAGTTGTTCTGAACCCACCAATCACGTATGCATCCATGCTCAGTCGTGTCCGACTCTTTGCAACCCCCTGACTGTAGCCCACCAGGCTCCTCTGTCTGTGGGATTTCCCAAGCAAGGATACTGGAGTCTGTTGCCATTTCCACCTCCAGGGGATCTTCTCAACCCAGGGATCGAACCCACGACTCCTGCATTGCCTGCACTGCAGGTGGATTCTTTACCACTGAGCCACCAGGGAAGTCCTGAACCAACCAATCAACAGTCTTCAAAAACTCAACTGTCTACAGATCACTCCATGACTTCCCCCCAGGGTCAAACTTTCCCCTCTGCTCTACCTGCTGCTCAGAAGGCTTCACTGAGGGTGCTGCCTCATGGAAGGCCTCCCAACACCACCATAACTGCAGCCGAGGGTGTTGTAACAGGACCCAGGAGAGGCCACCACCAAGTCTCTGGAGCTGGCCATCATATTTAAACTCCTATTGATTCATTTCACCATTTCAAAGTCATTATTCTAATTAATCATTTAAGAGAATTGTTCACATAAAGGGGACCTTGGAGATCTTTTGGGAGTTGGTGATGGACAGGGAGGCCTGGCGTGCTGCGATTCATGGGGTCACAAAGAGTCGGACATGACTGAGCGACTGAACTGAACTGAACTGAACATTTTAGGGACAAGGAATCAATCCAGGAAAATAGCATTCACAAACTATTTTAGATTTAAGACCTTGCATTTAGAGGTTCATTTAATTTTGTGTAAGAAATATATATATATATAGCTTTCTTATTTAAATTTGTATAGATTACAAAGGAGATTGAATATATTTCCATTCAGTTCAGTTCAGTCACTCAGTCATGTCCGACTCTTTGCAAGCCCATGGACTGCAGCATGCCAGGCTTCCCTGTCACCCACCAACTCCCAGAGTTTACTCAAACTCATGTCCATAGAGCCAGTGATGCCACCCAACCATCTCATTCTCTGTCGTCCCCTCTCCTCCTGTCTTCAGTCTTTCCCAGCATCAGGATCTTTTCTAATGAGTCAG
>SJXQ01001885.1:280523-334278 GCA_006408695.1 Aepyceros melampus | reverse complement strand
TGTAATCCCCTATTTTGCACTGTGGTTTCCACTTCAGATTGAGGAGAAGGAAACATTATACACTGAAGGAGTTTGTAATTATGAGAATGAAGTATAACCACTTGCTCTTGCTTTTATAAGTCCACTAATTGATACTTCAGACTAAACATAGAATGAAAGGTATGGCTTTGTATGACTAATTTTATAGAAATACTAAGAATGCCAAAACAATCTTATGATTAACCCCAAATATAGGATGTTTACTTTGTAAAATCAATAATTAATTTCAACTGCATGTTTCCAATAACCAGGAAGTTAACCTGAGTTAGCAGTGCCTCATTACTAAAATGGCAAACATTGGTTGTTGTTATTGTTCAGTTGCTTAGTTGTGTCTGACTGCAACGCCATGGACTGCAACACGCCAGGCTTCCCTGTCCTTCACTATCTCCTGGAGTTTGCTCAGACTTATGTCCATTGAGTCAGGGCTGCTATCCAACCATCTCGTCCTCTGTCGCCCCCTTCTCCCCCTGTTCTCAATCTTTCCCAGCACCTGGGTCTTTCCCAATGAGTCTGCTCTTTACATCAGGTGGCCAAAGGTCCTCCATACATTTTTTAATCTCCTGAATATTTAACATATTCATCATACTCAAAACTAATTATATCTTCCATCAATTTTTAGTACCCAAATTTAAATTGAATAGCTTTAGAGCAAAGGAAAACATTTCAGCTCTTCTGTAAGATAGCTAACATGAGTCATTGAAAATGAATAAAATAAATCTAAATGGCTTATTTATCAAAAAGATATGTGAATGTGCTATTCAGATATCAGCTGTTTTCTTCTAGAAAGTGTCCTTTTGTCTGAACACTAGAATCACCTCAGGAATTTTAAAAACTGCATATGTGTGCATTCTCAGTTGTGTCCAACTCTTCATGACCCCATGAACTGTAGCCTGCCAGGCTCTTCTGTCCATGGGACTCTCCAGGCAGGAATACTGAACTGGGTTGTTATTTCCTTCTCCAAGGGATCTTCCCCACCCAGAGATGGAACCTGTGTCTTCTGCATTGCAGGCAGATTCTTTGCTGCTGGCCTTTAACCTCCTTCTAACTCAGAGATTATAATATAATTTTTCTGGAAGGTAGCCGAAGTATTGCAAGTTTTAAAAGCTTCCTGATAGCTTATGGTTAACCGTATTGGATTTGTGATCTCTGAAGAAGAAGCAGCTTTGTGACAAGGGACCAGGCTTGATTACTCAGAGCTTTCATGTGGCAGAAGTTTTATTATAGTGAAAAAGGGCAGAGAAAGCTTCTGAGGAAGAAGAGTGCCCCCCTTGCTGGTCTAATCAAGGCATATACTTTTACCAGACCCACTCCCACAACATACATCTTAGATTAACAAGATTAGAACTAACAATAGAAAGCTTTTACCAGACCCAGTCCTACAACATAAGATAACAAGATTAGTCAGAAGGTTCTTATTAATAAGGAGAAATATGTCCTTTAGCAAGATACATTGTTGTTATATAATCATTAGTACAGAGCTTAAGGAAAAACATACCCTTGAGCAAGATGAGTTTTGTTGTGTAATCATTAGCTCTGGGCTTAAAGAAAATAAGGTCTTATGTGACTAGAACAAAGCAATGTAGGAAAAAAAGTTAAAATCACTGCAGATGGTGATTGCAGCCATGAAATTAAAAGATGCTTACTCCTTGGAAGAAAAGTTATGACCAACCTAGATAGCATATTCAAAAGCAGAGACATTACTTTGCCGACTAAGGTCCGTCTAGTCAAAGCTATGGTTTTTCCTGTGGTCATGTATGGATGTGAGAGTTGGACTGTGAAGAAGGCTGAGCGCCGAAGAATTGATGCTTTTGAACTGTGGTGTTGGAGAAGACTCTTGAGAGTCCCTTGGACTGCAAGGAGATCCAACCAGTCCATTCTGAAGGAGATCAGCCCTGGGATTTCTTTGGAAGGAATGATGCTAAAGCTGAAGCTCCAGTACTTTGGCCACCTCATGTGAAGAGTTGACTCATTGGAAAAGACCCTGATGCTGGGAGGGATTGGGGGCAGGAGGAGAAGGGGACGACCGAGGATGAGATGGCTGGATGGCTCATGGACTCAATGGATGTGAGTCTGAGTGAACTCCTGGAGTTGGTGATGGACAGAGAGGCCTGGCGTGCTGCGATTAATGGGGTCGCAAAGAGTTGGACACGACTGAGCGACTGAACTGAACTGAGAGCCCCAGACCCCTTTATCCTCCTCAGAGACCTTGGACTTCTCATCAGCCTTACCTAAGAATTAACTCTCTCACCCCCATGTGGTTCTAATTGGAAGCCAAAATTGAGAATCCTGCTCTAGGTTGTCAAACGTTACCCTACATTTGACTCACTTGGAGGATTTGTTAAAACAGTTTCTGAACCTCATCCCCAGAGTTACTGATTTATTTCAGGCTTGAATGTGGCTTGCAAGTGGCATGTGTACCAGCTTCCCATTTGATGCTGAGAAGAAACTGAAGTTGAATAAAGGAAAATCTTATTTAGAAAGATTAAACAGTGGAACACTTCAACATTTATCAGGAAATAAAATTACCACTAAAAAATGGTATTGTTGTGAGATCTTTAGAAAAATACCCATTTTTCTTTTAGAGTAAGCTTGGTTTAGTTTACTAATACACTATTAATCTTAATCTATTTAAGATACCTATATTGTAAAGTATAATGCCAAATTCATAGCGGAGGAAATTGAAGTACTACTATGTTTATCTTTTAGACCTTCAGCTATTTGTAGAGTAAGAGAAGCAACATTTTGAGATCAAGTCTTGTTATCGCTATGACACAACTTTGCTTCCCTTTAACTTTTCAAGTTCTAGGATTTTATTGCTGTAACATGGTCAGTTTAGTAAGAAAACTGAATAAAATTGAGTTATGATACATCATACAGTGATGTATAATTGATTACATGAATAAGAAGATTTTGATGTTTTAATACAAGTTAAACCACAGGTTTTGTTTTAAATGAGAGACCATTTAGGAATATACAATAAGAATGACACAGGGATATTTGGTAGATGAGGTTGAACTGAAATTAAGACTACTAGTCAGCTTGTATATCCTCACCAGTATATAAAATATTAAACAATTTTTCGCTGGTTGGTAACCAGGCACTGTCCTGAGTACGCATGCCCTATACCTGGCCTGCCCTGGTAACTCCTACTGGACCTTGGAGTCAGTCAGAACCTAATAACTAAAGAACTAAATGCTGTCATAGAGTTCTAAGCATCTGGTAGTATTTTGTTTTGGGTTCGTCTCAGCATGTCAATAATGATACTATTGGCTAGGAATGCTGGAGGCACTCACCTGGTCCCTTAGTACTTACGGTAGCCTCCACAGACATTTCCTCTTTCAGAACCAATATTGTCGATGGACATGCCTTTTTGGTTCTTGTTGTGGTCATAAGATATACCTCAGCGACAACCATCAGGGAACTTTGAAAAAACAAGGTCCTTTACTCATAGAGTCTACCTGGCTTGCCTAGGGCCATGCATTGAGGTGGGGGGTGGGTGGAGATGGGGAACAATTGAGCAAAGGCCTCAGTTCAGTTCAGTTCAGTCACTCAGTCATGTCCGACTCTTTGCGACCCCATGAATTGCAGCATGCCAGGCCTCCCTGTCCATCACCAACTCCCGGAGTTCACCCAGACACGTTCATCGAGTCCGTGATGCCATCCAGCCATCTCATCCTCGGTCGTCCCCTTCTCCTCCTGCCCCCAATCCTTCCCAGCATCAGAGTCTTTTCCAATGAGTCAGCTCTTCGCAAGAGGTGGCCAAAGTACTGGAGTTGCAGCTTTAGCATCATTCCTTCCAAAGAAATCCCAGGGCCGATCTCCTTCAGAATGGACTGGTTGGATCTCTTTGCAGTCCAAGGGACTCTCAAGAGTCTTCTCCAACACTACAGTTCAAAAGCATCAATTCTTCGGTGCTCAGCCTTCTTCACAGTCCATGACAATATACAGCCTTGACGTACTCCTTTTCCTATTTGGAACCAGTCTGTTGTTCCATGTCCAGTTCTAACTGTTGCTTCCTGACCTGCATACAGATTTCTCAAGAGGCAGGTCAGGTGGTCTGGTATTCCCATCTCTCTCAGAATTTTCCACAGTTTATTATGATTCACACAGTCAAAAGCTTAAGGCCTGAGTTCTGCCTTTATTAGGATCTCGTGTGGGACACCTAGGGTTTTGCACATTCACTCTTCATTGGTAAATTTAAAACATAAGTCAGGAGAGGAAAAACTAGTGGTCTGTCTGGTCGGTTATCTAGGTCAACCAGAACTTTTCTAAGGAGAATTTCATGGTTGCAGCAGCCTGGCTCTGCATCTCTTGGGAGGCTGGCAGTTTATTTATTCCAAATGGATATCTTCGAAGGGAATGCCTCAACAGTCAACAATTTAACGTGAGGCATTTACATCACAATCAAGCAAGCTCATTGTCAGTCCCTTAAACAACATATTAACATACACCTCCTTTTTAGATTGTATGGTTCATTGATATTAAAAAATGAACATTTTGAATATCATCCCTATTTTCATATGAAACGTGATTGTCTTTCCAGAGAACATAGTTAATGTGGTTCTAATGACAATAGGAGCCGGGTTCCAGCACATTCCCTGGTGGCTGGTGTTCAGAAGGTTCAGTGGCCTTAGCTCTAAAGCTGCCACAGAAGTGTCTGCTCCATGTATTTCTTGGCAGACAAACTTCTGAGTAGTGCCTGATTTAGTTGCTCACTTGAAACCAACACAAATTTGTTGTTTTCTTAATCACGAACAAGATATGATTTAGGAAAATTCTTGGCCTTTTCTTAAAAAAAAAAATTAGTCACAATTGTTTGTTTCATGATATAGATTTTAAGGTACTGGGTTATATGTATCTTTGACATTAAAACAAGTGTAATAAGGATTTGCATATATAGATAAATTAATGCATTAATAAGAGTTTAAATGCTAAACTGTAATTTGTCCCTTATTCATTATATATGTTAGTCATTTAAGTCTAACTTTAGAGATGAACCACGTAGTGTTAATTCCAAATGTAGTTAACATTTTGCTGGTGAAGAAATATATTTTAAAATGTGCAGACCTGTTGTTTAATACTGAGAACATACAGCTCTTAATTATATCAACTCTCTATGTACAGTAGAATTTCATCAATCTTGTTATGGGTTAAAAAATATTTTTTGATGCATAATACAACTAGTTATGCTTACCTCATTAAAGTAATAGGGCATTGACAGTAACATAAATTGAAATTACGTATTTTTGAAAGCATTCAGTATAATAAAAAGGAAATGAGGAATAATGAGAGTTGATTCTAATTATTGTTTACTCAGTGAATAATTTGGTATTTGTGTAAGATGTATTTAGCATCTTTGGGTTGGTTGCTAGTATTTTTAAAAGTATTACTATCATACCTCTTCCAGAGACATTACTCTTTCGAAAGAGTAGGAATCTGCATTATATAGAGGAGACCAGCAGAGAATGAGTCAGACCTAGAGGCTTGTGAAGCATTAATGCATTCAGTTTGGCAAGGCCACCTTAGTAACCATAGTGTAAATTCATATCTACTCTTTCTGTGCTTTTCTGGGATATTTGGATATTTAAAATAAAGATGTATATGCATATTTAAAATACATATAGAAAGTGATTCACAAACCTTTAAGAGACACCACCAGTTAAGTAGAAGCAGCTTTTGAGGTATTCAGAGCTCCCTTTATGGATTAACAAGAGCAGTATTTAGAATGTGTGTGTTCACCTTTTGGGGACTCCATTCTTAGCATAAACCTGCTGCCCATGGTCAGGGAACCACCTAGAGTTTTAGTGTTGTGGCTGCTGAAAGGCAGGTAGTTGGAAATTTCAAGAGGATTTCAGTAATCGTCTAATAGATGAAGCTGAAGGCAGTGTTGAAATATTGCCCTAAACTTTATTTGGTGTGTTTTGGGGGCTAGGTTATGCATGACACCATGTGTTTGTCCACCTTTCTTCATGTGTGTGTGATAGAATAGACAGGAACTAGGGTTGGGGGAGTAAAAATTTATAAGGAGCCATGCTTTGTTCCTTATTGCTTGACCTAGTCTTAAAGCAGACTGTTTGTAATGGCACCTAAATTCTATGAAGAATGTTATTTTCATGATAGATCTATTAATCGTCTATTCTTTATTGCTTGACCTAGTCTTAAAGAAGGCTGTTTGTAATGGCACCTAAATGCTATGAAGAATGTTATTTTCATGATAGATATATTAAACAAAATCAGAGGATTGTAACAGTCTCAGTGTTAAAGTAGAATGTTTGCTTATATTTAGCCAAAACATAGGTATTAACAGATGGGGAAACAGTGGCTGACGTTATTTTTCTGGGCTCCAAAGTCACTGCAGATGGTGATTGCAGCCATGAAATTAAAAGACGCTTGCTCCTTGGAAGGAAAGTTATGACCAACCTAGACAGCATATTTAAAAGCAGAGACATTACTTTGTCAACAAAGGTCCATCTAGTAAAGGCTATGATTTTTCCAGTGGTCATGTATGGATGTGAGAGTTGGACTATAAAGAAAGCTGAGCGCTGAAGAATTGATGCTTTTGAACTGTGGTGTTGGAGAAGACTCTTGAGAGTCCCTTGGACTACAAGGAGGTCCAACTAATCTATCCTAAAGGAGATCAGTCCTGGGTGTTCTTGGAAAGACTGATGTTGAAGCTGAAACTCCAATACTTTGGCCACCTGATGCGAAGAACTGACTCATTGGAAAAGACCCTGCTGCTGGGAAAGACTGAGAGCAGGAGGAGAAGGGGACGGCAGAGGATGAGATGGCTGGATGGTATCACCAACTCAATGGACATGGGTTTGGGTGGACTCCGGGAGTTGGTGATGGACAGGGAGGCATAGCATGCCACAGTACATAGGGTCGCAAAGGGTCGGACATGACTGAGCGACTGAATTGATTGATAAATAAACCAGGGTATTAATTATTTTTATTATAAAATAAACCAGGGTATTATAATAAACTGTAAACAGGCTGGGAAAGATGTAGGCGTGAGGAGAAGGGGACGACAGAGGATGAGATGTTTGGATGGCATTACTGACTCGATGGGCATGAGTTTGGGTAAGCTCTGGGAGCTGGTGATGGACAGGGAGGCCTGGCGTGCTGTGGTCCATGGGGTTGCAAAGAGTTGGACACAACTGAGTGACTGAACTGAACTGATAAAGAGGAAAATATTCTTAATTATGGTTTGTTTGTTATCCACTTGTGGCAAATGGTGGTATTTAAAATTTGTATGAAAGTGAAAGTGAAGTCACTCAGTCGTGCCCGACTCTTCACTAGGCTCCTCTGTCCATGGAATTTTCCAGGCCAAGAGTCCTAGAGTGGGTTGCCAAGAAAGTGCAAAAGCCCCAAACTTCCAAGGTAATATTTACCATGTCATCTCAAATTATTAAAATCATACTGCTTTTAACACTGGATTGCAGAATAAAAGTTAACCATAGATGATGTGATTTCGCTCTTTTCTTCCTTTTTCTTCTCCACCTCCCCCCTCCCTTCTGTTTGGAGTCAGTGACAGTTGGAGAGCCTCTGCCCTGCTTAGAGATTTTTAATTTTGGAAGAAGTTCCAGTGTTTGCCCTTTGTCTCTCCCTTAGTGACTGTGAGCACTTGCCCAGTTGCTGATCTTTTCAGGACTTTCGGAAGTTGGATGCAATTGACAGAGTCCTCTCCATCTTTTCTTCCTCATACCCTGTCTGACTACTCAGTTCTTCAACTGTTTATAAATATGAATTGATTTATCATGGAACTACCTTAATAAGAATATAATGTTTGATTGCAACATTTACTTTATTCATAGAATATCAGGCATTTAAATAATAAAATGGAATGCCTTCTCATTATAACAATTCACAATAAAAAAGTTAAAAATACCATTAATAGCTTAACTTCTCTGCCTTTCAATTTTACACAGTCACATCATGTGTTAAAATTTTGGTATCTTTTCAGGTATTACCTTTGGCTATACAAATATATGCAACTCTTATGTATGTATATGTGCATGTACAAATTACATATGTAGATAGATAGATTACTTTTAAGATAACATAATATTTTACATATTAATTGTGGGGTTTTCCCCTGTATATGTCACACAATAGAATGGAGTCAGAAGGCGATCTGGGGCTTATGGGTCAACTCTATCGTTTTTGACCCCTGGTTTCTGAGGTGGCTTCCTGTTGTAGTCATTTCAAGGCTAATGGAATAGAACGAAGAGAGTATAACACAAAAACTTTAAGGAGATGAACCAGAGCTCCTTACCTTTGCTAATCTGTCACTGACACAAGCTTAGTCCCATGGGCTTGGGTAGGTGCACGCGCAGGTTCCTGTGTGACAGTGCATCCTGCTGATACTTGGGAAAGGGACTCCATTTCTTTGAAGAAGAGGATGACCTCTGGGTGATAGCAGACTCTACTCCAAGTCATGATGACACTTTCTCCTTTTCAGTACTTTGACTATTTTATTAAATTTTAACTTTTTATGTTTTATAAACCCTTCTTGGTGTTCTAATTGCATTTCATACAGTCAGGCCCTTCAGGCAATTGCATATTTGGCCTTCTTTACCACAAGTTTCACAAGACCCACAGGGCTCTGACTCTGGTGCCCTGCAGTCTGGTTAGTTTTAGTAGGGTCTGTGTGGAAGAGGGTGGCAGGAATGCATGTGGGCCCCAACTTTCCTGTTTTTTCCTTTCGCTCCCCAGATATGTCCATCCTTTTTGTTAGTATCAAATACTTGGATTTGTTTTTAAACTTACCCTAACTTCTAGGTTTGTCCATTCAGCACTTCAGATTGTTTCAAAGAAGTATACCGATAATTGTATACTGATCTGTTACTAATAAAAAAAAGTTTGTTCAGATACTTCATGGTATGGCAGTTGGGGGTTTTGTCTCTTGACAGCTAAAGGTTGCTTCTTACTGTCTTTGCCCTTTATAATCATAGCTTGGGGATCACGTGGGGAGATATTTGTGCTAACATTCCCAATTCTTAACTGCCAGCATTGATTCCACATTTTCAAGGAAATTTCCAATCTCTCAAAATTTGTACTCAGTGGAGGTGATAATTCCACGGTGATAACTTTCAACTACCCCAGCAGTATCAGTTTGAAGGCATTTGGTTTACAAATTGCTTTTTCAATTAATTGTCCTGTTTTGAAGGTTTTTTTATGTTTTTTTCCTTACTGAAATAATACAGATCAAAGTATGTAAAACTAATATTTTAAAAAATCATTGCAAAGTAAACCTTTTTGTATTACCACTCTGGTCAGAAAACACAACATGACTGATGCCTCAGAGATCTCTTGTATCTGTATCCTTCAGGTCATGGCAAGGCAGATGTTAGTTGCTCAGCTGTGTCTGACTCTGTCACTGCATGGACTGTATGTAACCTGCCAGGCTCCTCTGTCCATGGAATTCTCCAGGCAAGAATACCAGAGTGGCTTGCCATTCCCTTCTCCAGGGGATCTTTCTGACCCAGGGTTCAAACTTGGGTCTCTGGCATTGCAGGCAGGCTCTTCACCATCTGAGCCACCAGGGAAAACCATAACTTTAAATACCATACTGTATCCCCTTGCTTATTAGGTATTTGAATAGTAGCTATTGCTGAAGATTTGTAATCTGTGATATATACAGAGAGTTCATACTAACAAATAAATGATAGGCATGAGGAAAATTGAATGAGAAGTGCATTTCCCATTTATAGTCAATAGAATTCCAAAGAAAACCTCAAAGTTCGATTTAGGGGATATGAAGTCCTTGACTGACCACTCAGTCTTTCCTTATTTAAACAGGGCTGCTTAAATTATGTGTTGACCTACGTGTCTGTTCTGTCATAAAATACACCAAGAGTTTTAGGTTAGCAATTTGTACAGCTTGCTATACTTGTCTTACCTGTTGGAGTTTTCTGATTTTGAAATCAAGATCAAACTGCATTGGGAATTCCCTGGTGGTCCAGTGGTTAGGACACTGAGCTTCCATTGCCAGGGGCATGGGTTCAATGCCTAGTTTAGGAACTAAGATCCTGTAAGCTGCATGGCCAAAAAAAGAAAGGAAAAAAAAAGGAGGGAGGGGACATGGAACTACACCTCCTAGTGCCCCTTTAAGGAGTGAAGTGAGATTAGCCGACAGCCTCCATATGTCAGCTTCTACAGGATCTGTCTTAACTTCTTGGTACTACTTGACCTGGGTTGCACCCCACCAGCTGGCATCTACTTACTGATTGATTGAGACAGGTTTAGAGGGCCAGGGATTTCAGCCTAACTAGAAACTGTGAAGGGCAGTCCAGAACTCCCTGCCCAGTTGGCCAACACCTCATCAGGCCTGCATAGCTGTTCTACATCGTCCTGTTCTCCACACCCTGCAGCCCTGGAACTTCGTATTCTCGTCTCCAGCCTGCTTCCTTCCCCTTTCTTATACAGATGCTGATCCTAATAAACCTCTTAAACCCCAAACTGTCTTCTTCCAGTAACCTCAACCTATGATAATCAGAGATTGGATATTATGCTTGTGGGGTCTTTTAGTTCAGCTAGATCTTGAATACAGATGTCAGTTACTCTGTCCATCCATCTGCCCATATATGCAGGCAAAACTCCCGAGTATTTATGTGCTGTGTGGTGGTCTTTGCCTTTAAGGAGCTTTAGTTAGATGAAAGAGATAAGTGTTAGGTGACTATGAAACACATTTAAACCATTTACTGAACCCTCTACATGAGAGTACTTATATTTTACTCCATTTTTGAGAAAGCATAATGCCAAAAGTTACTCTCTATTCAGTAACATTTTAAAGTAAAATTTATTTTTATTTACTCCTAGAGCACATACAGAAATCCCTTAGTTCAATTTTTTTTTTTTAAAACAGATGTGAGCATTTGCAGCATAAAAGTTGGGAACCATTTTCATAGATTATGGACACCTGTTAATAGTTTTAGTGTTCCAAGTCTGTTAATGAAATTGAGATAATCTTTGGATGAACTTTATTTACATTTTTTGAAAGGAATAAAGCAATGCAATTAATATATGTTTTCTGTTTTCCTGTTATTGGAATTGGATTCAGTGGGAGTATTCTGAAAGAGATGATACAACTTAGAATATTAATGAAAGAAGTGTGTTTTATGCTATACTTAGTGGATTGTAGTTCCTGATTAGTTTACTTTTTCCCTTCCCTCTGGATCATTTCTCTAATGCCAGGAGTTCTTAGCTAATACTACCGTCTGTAACCACATTCCCTTTGAAAGCAGTATCAGACTATCTCCTGGTTTCCCAAGCCCTTGTGATCTTTCATCATACCCTAGTTGATCACTAAAGAGTGTTCCCTTGCCTAGCTGTTAATATTTAACTTCCAAGCTACTAATTTATAATCAAAAATATTCTGCGTTATCTTTATCTAACCAATGAAAAACACATATCTCATGGTGGGAGTTCAAACCTTTGGCCAGATGGTTGGTAAAAGGATTTTTCACAAAGAATTCTATTAGAGAAATTTCCATCATGACAGAGTTGGCCTTCAATTCTGACCAACTCTGATCTTAGTCTGTGTTATTATTTGTTTATAAAAATCCCTTACTTAGAATAAATTAATTCCAGATGTTTCAAATCACAAATATCCATTCTTTTCAGTTCAGTACAGTTCAGTCGCTCAGGTGTATCCGTCTCTTTGTGACCGATCGGACTGCCTCATGCCAGGCCTCCCTGTCTATCACCAGCTCCTGGAGTTCATCCAAACCCATGTCCATTGAGTCAGTAATGCCATCCAACCATCTCATCCCCTGTCATCCCCTTCTCCTCCTGCCTTCAATCTTTCCCAGCTTCAGGGTCTTTTCTAATGAGTTAGTTCTTTGCATCAGGTGGCCAAAGTATTGGAGTTTCAGTTTCAGCATCAGTCTTTCCAAGAACACCCAGGACTGATCTCCTTTAGGATAGATTAGTTGGACCTCCTTGTAGTCCAAGGGACTCTCAAGAGTCTTCCAATACAACAGTTCAAAAGCATCAATTTTTCTGTGCTCAGCTTTCTTTATGGTGCAACTTTCACATGCATACACGACTGCTGGATAAACCATAGCTTTGACTAGATGGACCTTTTTTGGCAAACTAATGTCTCTGCTTTTAATATGCTATCTAGGTTGGTCATGAGAGAAGGCAATGGCACCCTACTCCAGTACTCTTGCCTGGAAAATCCCATGGGTGTAGGAGCCTGGCAGGCTGCAGTCCATGGGGTCGCTAAGAGTCTAACACGACTGAAGTGACTTAGCAGCAGTAGTAGGTTGGTCATAACTTTTCTTCCAAGGAGTAAGCATCCTTTAATTTCATGGCTGCAAATCACCATCTGCAGTGACTTTGGAGCCCCCAAAATAAAGTATTTCACTGTTTCCACCATTTCCCCATCTATTTTCCATGAAGTGATGGGACCAGATGTCATGATCTTAGTTTTCTGAATGTTGAGCTTTAAGCCAACTTTTTCACTCTCCTCTTTCACTTTCATCAAGAGACTCTTTAGTTCTTCTTCACTTTCTGCCATAAGGGTGGTATCATCTGCATATCTGAGGTTATTGATATTTCTCCTGGCAATCTTGATTCCAGCTCATGCTTCCTCCAGCCCAGTGTTTCTCATGATGAACTCTGCATATAAGTTAAATAAGCAGGGTGACAATATACAGACTTGACTTACTCCTTTCCTTATTTGGAACCAGTCTGTTGTTCCATGTCTAGTTCTAACTGTTGCTTCCTGATGTGCATACAGGTTTCTCAAGAGGCAGGTCAGGTGGTCTGGTATTCCCATCTCTTTCAGAATTTTCCACAAGTCTTTGTGATCCACACAGTCAAAGGTTTTGGCATAGTTAATAAAGCAGAAATAGTTGTTTTTCTGAAACTCTCTTGCTTTTTTCGATGATCCAGCAGATGTTGGCAATTTGATATCTGATTCCTCTGCCTTTTCTAAAACCAGCTTGAACATCTGGAAGTTCACGGTTCATGTTTTGCTGAAGCCTGGCTTGGAGAATTTTGAGCATTACTTTACTAGCATGTGAGATGAGTGCAATTGTGTGGTAGTTTGAGCATTCTTTGGCATTGCCTTTCTTTGGGATTGGAATGAAAACTGACATTTTCCCGTCCTGTGGCCACTGCTGAGTTTCCAAATTTGCTGGTATATTGAGTGCAGCACTTTCACAGCACCATCTTTTAGCATTTGAAATAGCTCACCTGGAATTCCATCACCTCCACTAGCTTTGTTTTTAGTGATGCTTCCTAAGGCCCACTTGACTTCACATTCCAGGATGTCTGGCTCTAGGTGAGTGATCACACCTTCATGATTATCTGGGTCGTGAAGATCGTTTTTGTACATTTCTTCTGTGTATTCTTGCCAACTCTACTTAACATCTTCTTCTTCTGTTAAGTCCATACCATTTCTGTCCTTTATTTAGCCCATCTTTGCATGAAATATTCCCTTGGTATCTCTAATAATCTTGAAGAGATCTCTAGTCTTTCCCATTCTGTTGTTTTCCTGTATTTCTTTATACTGATCACTGATCAGTGATATCTTTGCACTGATATCTTTTCTGTTAGGTTCATTAAAAAAACTGTATATGTGTGTGTACAATGTGTGCATAGGTGTGTGTATATATGTGTGTGTACATATATATCTGTATATATATGTATTTATATATCCTGAAATATTCTAAGAGCTACAGTGAAAATATCCTGAAAAATTGCCTACTCTATTTTTTAGCCAGGTCATGGCTATCTTCTAAATAAAGTGCACTATAGTAGTTTAGGAATTGCTTAATGAAAATGAGCTTACAGTTTTATATGAGTTCATGTCATCATGGAGGGAGTTTGGTTCCATCAGGTTGCAAATGTTGACCTACATAACATATCTAATACCTGGAGCTTCAGCTCTAAGTGTTTTGGAATTAACCGTTAATTATATAAGCATGTAAGTAGCAAAATATCTAATGGTTCACTCAACTTAGAAATAATTTCTCAACTCAGTTTTATTAAGTATTATTGCAATACTCACATTATAGAGCAGCCACCTTTTTAGCAGTTCTGTTTTTAAGGGGTTACATTACTAGGTTAAAGTAATCTGTATTCTTTCTGGTTAAAATTTAAAATTTTTCCTGTGTATTTTTGGAATGTAATAAATTTACATACTTTGTGAATGTAGACATGGTTTATACATTAATAGTATATATGTATAACTGAAATATGTCCATATGTAAATATATGTGTTTAATTTTTCAAACATATTTCACTGCTGACAAATTTTGCTTTTTGCCATAATTCTTTCCTGGAAACTCCATTTTAAATTGTGTTAACAACTATAGTATTTTCGCATAAGAACCCTGGGTTAAAAATTAAATATAATATATATATTAACCAAAGTTAATGATCTTGAATTGTAAAAATAGGCCCTAAAGAGAGATTTAAGATTTCCAAAATGGTTTACATCAATTATGGGATTATTTCCACATTATTGGACAGACTAAAAATGAGATGACTCTTGTAAAAAGAATTGATATATATTTAAAATTTTGCTGAATGGACATATATTTCTAGACTTGATGAATATTTATAGAGCTCTTACGTGTCTAAAGAAGAATTCTCTGCCCTTATCTCATTCTGCTGCTGGTGCTGCTAAGTTGCTTCAATCGTGTCCGATTCTTTGCAACCCCATAGACTGCAGCCCACCAGGCTTCCCCATCCCTGGGATTCTCCAGGCAAGAACACTGGAGTGGGTTGCCATTCCTTCTCAAATGCATGAAAGTGAAAAGTGAAAGGGAAGTCACTCAGTCTACTGTGATACAAATCAATGGAATACATTTATATGTGAAACATGCCTCTGTGGATTTATGCACATTTAGGTCAAACCTAACATCTCTTTTAGTTCACTAAATTGGTTTATAGCACATATTTGCTAGAATCATTAGTGCTTGTAAATAGCAATGACTTGATGGACTGCAGATAACATATATTGTGGATTATTGCAATGCCCAGAAGAGTAGCTGTAACTTTACTTTTTTCCCCTTCCATTAAGAAAGGATATGGAAAAACAAATAATTGAGAATCACATCACATGATCATCAGGAATCTTCAGTATATTTTGATCAATTAAAAATAAATACTTCATAGTTCTGTAAATTTATCCCTGATTAACAAAATGACATATGATGTCATCAGTGTGGTAGATTCTTCTGTCTGCCAACATCATGAATGACCTAGACAGTTATAAATATACATTACAGCAGCAGATGAAGTCCAGTTAACCTAACATAAAAGTGCTAACGGTAGTAAACATTAGATATTTAAATAACACATCAACCTTTTCTTTGTGTGTAAGGGAGGTTACATGTGAATTATTTTGCTAGCAATTATGGAATTGAGAAACATTGAGAATAGGTATGGATAAGCTATTTTGGAAAGGTTGTTCAAGGATCTTTCTTTTGTGTAACCAATTCTGCTAAAGGAAATATGATCATCCAAAGTAAGTCCATCCTTTAGAAGTCTTCATTTAAATACTGTATGAATAGCAATGAGCACATGTTTTTGATGATGATGTTGGCAGTAGTGAGTTTTAAAAATGACAAGAATTTTCAAAGGGCTGACCCAGATCTTGTCTTCTCCTTCTCAGTTTATTCAGTTCTATAAATAGAAATCTAGATCATTGACCCAAAACAGCTTTAACTGTAAACTCTCTTTTTAACCCTTCATAGCCATTGCTAGTTTTTCCAACATGTTATTTTTTTTTCAAATATAAATTTATTTATTTTAGTTGGAGGCTAATTACTTTACAGTACTGTATTTTGTAGTTTTCTCGCTGCCTTGTCTATTGCCTGGAAAATCCCATGGACAGAGGAGCCTGGTGGGCTGCCGTCTGTGGGGTGGCACAAGAGTCAGACAGACTGAAGCGACTTAGCAGCAGTAGCTGCCGTGTAGAGAAAGATTTGGACAGACAACCAAGACTGAAAACATGTGCTTCGAAAACCCACACCTTGTCCCCTCTTGCTCTGCTCATCTCTTTGTGAATTAAAAACATGTTCAGTAGGGCTGTTTTTAGAGTGTAAGATCTGCCTGTAAATAGTGTGTATATAGGAGCAAATCCTTAGTTAAGATGAGAAGTATATAAATTATATCATAATATTTCTCATGGTGTTTGACATATTGTTGACAGACCATCACAGTACTTCATATGCTGCTGGAAGTGATAAAGTACTATAATTACTAGGAAATTTATCATAGAGATTTAACATGGAACTTCAGTGTTTCATTTCTAGAATGATTTGGGATGACAAGCATAAGAGTCTCTTATCTTCACTATTGATTGGGACAGATTTAGAGATGTGTAATTAGAGTTTTAATTAACCACCAGCTAACAACCGGATAGATGAATGATCATACTTCCCACACCTTATTTAATGAATTGACGTGGTCACCATGCAATTCAATATAAAAACTGTAATTTGTAAAAATATAATCTGTGTCTTACTTTTATTGTTTTTGGTTTTACATGTTTCAGCTTGCAGTGACTCCTTCCTAGAATCCAGAGGTGTAGAAAATAATCAAATGGGACTAAGACAAAAATGACTGTTTGGGTATGAGGAAAGGTATATAGTATGTGGTATGTGTGTATGCCTGTGTGTATACATGGACACATGCACTGTATATGTAGATTAGATTAAAGGAGACTGATGTATTAGGCTGATTTTATAAAGATGCCAGTATCATAGATGAAAAATTATGAATAGTGGCAGTTTCATTTCAGTATAATATTTAGAGACATTTTAATGATACTTATAGATGTAGTAAAAATGAAATGAATCCAGTGACACTATAGGAATGTCTTGTTCTTAAACTTATAGTATCCGGAGGCATCCTTTTTGTAGTAACAGAAAATAAAGATAAGTCCAAAACAGCATCATAGGAATATTGAAATGAAACTAAATGAGAATTCCTTTATGATCCTGAAACTTGAGTCAGTTGATATTCCAAAAGAATATATCAATCACAACTATGGAACTTTATGACTACACTGCAATATATTTATTCTCTTAATTTATTCTTAAAAACACTTGTACAAAACAATATAATGTGGTATAGTTGAACTAATAGCAATATAGAGATATTTTGTAAGTAACATTACAAAGCAGGGCAGTAGAAATAAAGCTATATTGGAAAAAGGATATGACACTGTATAGTAAATTGGATCCACAAGAAGAAAAGATGGAACAAGAAATCTAATGTTAATGAAATCTAATATAAAAAACTATATAAATCAATTTTTCCTTTCTTCTCAACATCTTTAGAAGACATAAGATTATAAAAAACAACAATTATAGCACTAGATTCTTGAATTTGTAACACATAAAGATGTAATTCTGTGTGACAATAAAGAAAAGGAATGGAGCTATATTGCAGCAACATTTCATAATATAGTAGAATTGAATTAGTTTAAATCTGGAGTAGATGCTAAGTTAAGATGCATATTATAATCCTGAAAGCAATCAATAAGAAAATAACTTAAAATGCAGTTAAATATCTTTGAGGAATTAACATGGTATACTAGAAAGAATCCACTTAATGTAGAATAAGGCAATAAAGAAGACACAATAGAAAACATGTATAAATCATACAGAAAACAAAATAGGAGATATAAATCCCAAAATACTGATAATAACTCTACATGTGAATGTATTAAGCAATCTAATCAAAATACATAAATTGTCAGGCTTAATTTATAAAAAAATAAAACTACAACTATATAGTTTCAAAAGATATGATAAGGTTGAAATTAAAAGGATGGAAAGTTATACCCTGCAATTCACAACTATTAGAGAATTGGAATGGTTATACTAATATTTTTAAAAATAGACTGAAAATGATTGCTAAAGAAAAAGATGAATATTTTATAATGATAATTATAAATTCTCAATCCATCAGGACCATATAAAAATTATAAATATATAAATACCTAACAAGTGATCCTTGAAGTCTATGAAACAAATAGATTTGAAAGGAGAAATAAATAATTTAGAAATAATTGTTGGAGATTTCAAGACCCCAATGTCAATAACAGAGAAAACATCTAGACAAAAAATCTATGAGGATATTAAGGACTTGAAAAGCACTATCAACAAGTCGTCTTAATAGACATCTTTAGAACATTACCACTTAACAGCAGCAGAAAACACACTTTATTTCAAGTGCATATGTAACATTCTCTAGGATAGATTAAATGCTAGACTATAAACAAGTCTCAGGGTTTGTTTTTGTTTTAATTTTGTTTTATTTGGTTTGAACTGCACTGGGTCTTTGTTGCTTTTGCATGGGCTTTTTCTAGTTGCGGCAAGCAGGGGCTAATCTCTAGTTGTGGTGCACAGGGCTTCTTATTGTGGTGGCTTCTTTTGTTGCAGAGCACAGGCTCTAAGATGTTTGGCCTTTAGTAATTCCAGCTCATTGGCTCAGTAGTTGCAGCTCGAGGTTTCTAGAATGTGGGCTCAGTGGTTATGGTACACTGGCTTAATTGTCCTGCGGCATGTGGGATCTTCCTGGACCAGAGATCAAACCCATGTCCTCTGCACTGGCAGGCAGATTCTTAACCACAACATGATTGAAATCATACAAAATATGAACTCCATCACAATGAAATGAAATTAAAAACACAACAGAAGGAGATGTGGGAATTTCACAAATGTGAGAGAATTAAACTACATACTCCTAAATAAACCAGAGTCAAAGAACAAATCAAAAGGAAAGTTAAGAAGTATTTTGAGATAAGAGAAAATGAAAACATATATCAAAATTTATGGGATACAGCTAAAGCAATACTTAGAGGGAAATTTATAGTTTTAAATAAAAATACTATGAAAGATTTCATATAAATAGTCTAACCTTCCACCTTGGACACTGGAAGAAACTAGAAAAAGAGGAGCAACTTAAATTCAAATAAAGTAGAAAGGATTACTTAATTTGTATTCTAACAAATTAGATGATTTAGATGTAACTGACAATTTCCTAGAAAGACGAAGACTATCCATACTGTAGAAGAAATAGAAAATCAGAACATTTTATAATTCTTATCAAAAGTTGAATAGTTATTTAAAAATCTTCCCACAAAGAAAAGTCCAGTTCCAGATGGTTTCATTGCGGAATTCTACTGAACATTTAAAAAATCAAGACTAATTCTTCACGAACTCTCATGCACGGTGCAGTTTTGAGACCTGGCTCAGTGGTTGTCAGCCTTTTGAGCCTTTGACCTATCTCCTTGGAGACCTCTTCCAGAAGGCTTTACACAACCCAGACAGAGTATATATACTTTTGATGAAACGTTGATGAGGATGAGATCTCCACATGGTCTCAACATCTCATCCACCAATTACTACTTTTAATTACAAGTAATTATTGTAATTAATTATTTAACATTCAGGATGGGCAAGTCCATGGAGACAGAAAGTAGATTAGTGACTTCTAGGATATAAGAGAAGGGGCAAATGGGGAATGAATGCTAATGTATATGGGTTTTATTCATGGATGATGAAAATACTTTAAAATTAGGTAGTGGTGATATTATACAACTCTCTAAATGTATTAAAAACTACTGCACTACACATCTTCAAACTATGGATTTTATTATATGTAAATTATATATATATATATATATCAGTTCAGTTCAGTTCAGTCGCTCAGTCGTGTCCGACTCTTTGCCACCCCATGAATCGCAGCACGCCAGGCCTCCCTGTCCATCACCAACACCTGGAGTTCACTCAGACTCACGTCCATTGAGTCCATGATGCCATCCAGCCATCTCATCCTCTGTCATCCCCTTCTCCTCCTGCCCCCAATCCCTCCCAGCATCAGAGTCTTTTCCAATGAGTCAACTCATCGCATGAGGTGGCCAAAGTACTGGAGTTGCAGCTTTAGCATCATTCCTTCCAAAGAAATCCCAGGGTTGATCTTCAGAATGGACTGGTTGGATCTCCTTGCAATCCACGGGACTCTCAAGAGTCTTCTCCAACACCACAGTTCAAAAGCATCAATTCTTCTGCGCTCAGCCTTCTTCACAGTCCAACTCTCACATCCATACATGACCACAGGAAAAACCATAGCCTTGACTAGATGGACCTTTGTTGGCAAAGTAATGTCTCTGCTTTTCAATATGCTATCCAGGTTGGTCATAACTTTTCTTCCAAGGAGTAGGCGCCTTTTAATTTCATGGCTGCAGTCACCATCTGCAGTGATTTTGGAGCCCCCCAAAATAAAGTCTGACACTGTTTCCACTGTTTCCCCATCTATTCCCATGAAGTGATGGGACCAGATGCCATGATCTTCGTTTTCTGAATGTTGAGCTTTAAGCCAACTTTTTCACACTCCACTTTCACTTTCGTCAAGAGGCTTTTTAGTTCCTCTTCACTTTCTGCCATAAGGGTGGTGTCATCTGCATATCTGAGGTTATTGATATTTCTCCCAGCAATCTTTATTCCAGCTTGTGCTTCTTCCATATATAATTATGTGTAAATTATATTTTTAGAAATACTGCTATATAAAATGATGACATCTGATGGGCAACACCATATTAAATGACCATATTCAGCATCACAAATAATGAGTAACACTAATCTTCTGTGCTTCCTGATGCAATTAAACTGAAAGCATGCCACAACACATAAGGATTTCTTGCTACAAATTAAGTCTTTTCCAGTCACAAGAGGAAAGTCAAAGCAATTCAGACAGCTTAACTCTTTAAAATGTCAGTGCCATGAAGGAAGGATCAAACAAGGCTCGGGGATTGTCCTGCAATAAAAGAGACAAATTTCAATGACTGATCCCAATTTGGACCCTGGCATTATTAGGACTCTTGAATAAGGACTATAAAGTAGATAATATTCTTGTACTAATGGCAAATTTAGTGGTAATAATGACAGAATTGTGATTATATGAAAGAATGCTCTTGTTATTAGGGGTTATATGCCAATATTTAAAGGTAAATTTGTGTACACATACTTTTTAAGAAAATTAATTGCAAATAAAAAGGAAAGAGAGAGATAAATGTAGCAAAACGGTAATTGATGAACTAGGTACAGGGTATATACACGTGTAAGTTCTTCTGTAAGTTTAGAAGAATTGAAAGTACATAATTGGAAACAGAGGAAATAAATCATTAATGAGAATTATCAGATGAACCTGAAATAACAGAGAAAAAAAATGTGCACTCCATACATGACTTTTCATACATTATGGTATTTACTGTTTTATTTATCACAGTAAAATATTAGTAGTTTGTCCATAAAAATTCTGTTTAAAAGAGTGACTCAGGTTTCTTAACATATTTTGCATTGTGCCTTAGGGTACATAAGTACCTTTTGTTTCTGTATACAGCTACAGAATTTCCAACTCTAGAATTCGCATGTGTCCATCAGGAGAATTTGTTTACATCAGTTTTTGTAAATGCTGGTTATGGTTTACTTAGAAGCACATCTGAATTCAAATATTTCTTCCTGAGAACCCAGGAAAATATTTATAGCTTTTAAAAAAGGCTCTTATTTAAACCAGTTTTTTAATAAGGACTTATGTAATTTAACATTATTAGAATAGCTGGAAGTATTATAGTGTGTGGTTTTTAATGACATGATTGATAAAAACTATTGAAAAACATTTGTGTTTATGTTCATCATCACCTATGTGATTTTATGCAAACTTCCCAGCTTTGAGCATCTGTGCAAGACAGGTCTGGAAGCTAACCATTCCTACGCAGTGTCTAATATCAGAGCTTTGTTTCAGGAAGATTGAATTTGAACTTGGACCCTCTCTTTTCTCATTGGGTGAACTTAAACAATTATTGACTTTTTCTGGACTTTGCTATTTTAACCAAAGTCTGAGAAAATAATAATACATATCCTCTGGGACTGTTGCGAGGATTTAGGTAAATTAAATAATGCATGTTAGATGCTCAGCACAGTAGCTGCCACATTTCCACAATGTTCGTCAACATCTGCATCGTATCAACTCTGTTGTTACCAGGAATGTCCATCCCAATTTTGGTCTAGTGGAACTGTTCTATTTCACTCATGCCTGAAATTTTCTATTTAAATCCTAGAATAGAATTGAAATCCATAATGTCAGAGTGCCTTTTCATTTCACTGTTACTGTAATATTGAGTATTTTTACAGTAAATCCTTTACCACACATAGTTCCTATCTGTGTAGATTGGCATAGAGAATCCATAAATAACACCATTATTCTTTGATAAAATGCCATGAAGTACCCAATTTTCTCAGAAATATTTTTAATATAACATGTTAGTATTACCAACTGAAAGTCCTTTTTCTGTTTAAATAAATTTTTAATAATATCAATGTATAAAGTGTCCATATTCCCATACTGTATATCTTGTCCAGTTTTTGTATTGCATGATCCAAGAAGAATGTGGTCAAATGAATTTTGTATATATTGATTATTCTTTAAGGAGCATCTGAAATCATATCTTATTATCTCTGACAAACTAGTTTTATAAGAGAAAAACAATTGATATTTATTCCCATTTCATTCTCATAGTGAAATTTTATTTCAAAATATATTTTCCTTAGTTTTGTACCATTTCATAAATATTTCAAGTGATGGTGCTTCTTTTGTTTGTTCATTTGGTTAATTGTCTTGGGTAGTGTTGTCCGTAAGCTTTTAGATGAGACCTCATGGATACCTTATTTATTAGAGAGAAGCCCCAGAAAAAAGAAAAAAAAGTAAGGAGGTAAGAGAAGCAGAACCAGGAATCAGTCATCCAAAATAAATATGAAAATTAAATCCCAACCTCACTTTGATCCCTGGAGTTCTTTGCAGATGAGGTTAGCATTGTACAGTTTTTGTGCTATTTGAAGCAAGATTGTTGGAGTATCAAACTCTCACACCATACAGGCATGGGCTGCAGGATTACTCTGAGGACCATAAGCTCCTAAGTCAGTTGTAACTTTCAATAGCTCCAGTAGCCCAGTTGTAATTCTTTGAAGAAGGTAACCATTACCCCACCATGCCCACCCAGAGGATGGGGATCCAGCACAAAGAACTACTTCCTGGAGGATAAGAACTTAAGGAAAGAGCACCCACAGGATTTGCTCCATTCCGTTCCGTTCAGTCGCTCAGTCGTGTCCGACTATTTGCGACCCCATGAATCACAGTACGCCAGGCCTCCCTGTCCATCACCAACTCCCGGAGTTCACTCAGACTCACATCCATTGAGTCCGTGATGCCATCCAGCCATTTCATCCTCGGTCGTCCCCTTCTCCTCCTGCCCCCAATCCCTCCCAGCATCAGGGTCTTTTCCAGTGAGTCAACTCTTCACATGAGGTGGCCAAAGTACTGGAGCTTCAGTTTTAGCATCATTCCTTCCAAAGAAATCCCAGGGTTGATCTCCCTCAGAATGGACTGGTTGGATCTCCTTGCAGTCCAAGGGACTCTCAAGAGTCTTCTCTAACACCACACTTCAAAAGCATCAATTCTTCTGCGCTCAGCCTTCTTCACAATCCAACTCTCACATCCATACATGACCACAGGAAAAACCATAGCCTTGACTAGACGGACCTTAGTTGGCAAAGTAATGTCTCTGCTTTTGAATATACTATCTAGGTTGGTCATAACTTTTTTCCAAGGAGTAAGCGTCTTTTAATTTCATGGCTGCAGTCACCATCTGCTAGAGTCGTCTTTTTTCTTTCCTTTTTTTTTTTCTCCTTCTATAATCACTGTTAAAACAAAATTAACATTTTTGGTTCTAAGATAGCAATGATGATGGTGCCTGTTGATAAACTATATTATTTAATCTGAAAAATATCTTTAAACATAGTTGATCAGTTAATGGAGTTTTGATTGGTTGCTACACTTGGCATAAATGCACAGTATGTAGAAGTAATGATTCATGCTGTCAAGGAATTTAAAGGTTCATTTTAAGAGGGAAATCATGTGGAAAAAGTTACATATAAAAATATAACCTAATCCTGAAGAGGATAATCTAATGCATGTGTTTAGGAGGAGGCAAGGGAATGACTAGGGTTGGTTAAACAAGACAGTGTTGAATCTGTATATTTTGCATAATATTTTAATACACACTAATTAGTAAAGGTAAGAACAATACATTTTTTTTAAATTTGTAAAAAAAAGTTTAATTTTTTTAGTGGAAGTATAGTTGATTTACAACATTGTGTTAGTATCAGGTGTACAGCAAAGTTTATTTAGTCATACATATATATTCTTTTTCAGTTCTTTTCCATTAGAAGTTATTACAAAGTACATTTCTTATGGGAAGATATCTTATGCAGAGCTGAGGCAAAAATCAATTTAATTACATATAATGTGTTTATTTTAATGTACCTTGACAACTCATTATATTTCAGCTACAGATTTTTATTAGCCGGACACGACTGTGTGACTGAATTATTATTATTATTATTATCATCCTATTCTATATTTTACTTGTATTCTATAGTTAACTTAGATTATAAAATGAGATTTTATCATTTCACCTTAGCCAGTGACCATAATAAGCTAGATAGAAGAGTTAGTTTGATAGCTATTTCTTGATATGCTATAACACAGAAGTGAAACCAATAAGGTGATATTACAATGATATAGATATAAAATATAGTATTTATATTAAAAAGTCAGTTGCACAAGGATAGAGTTGTCACCTAAATTAGGCCCAGTATCATCTAAAGTGTTTTGTGACTGGTGAAAATGACAATTTTACAATGATTTCATAAAATAGAGTATGCAGATTTTGGAAGGTTATATTACTTTGTACTGGTTGAACAGCTTTTACAATATTACTTTCAATTCTCAGACACATTTAAAGGATAAACACAAAAGAGTGTCTAAAGAGGTTAGGTAGTATGTGACATATTTAAAGGCCTTGGAGTTGAAAGAACCCTTGGACGTTCTAAATGTTTTTAATATGGAAAAGAGAGCTTAGAGAAGGCAAGAGTACTCAAGTGGTTGCCATTTCCTTCTCCAGGGAATCTTCCCAACCCAGGGATTGAACTCAGGTCTCTCACATTGTAGACACACACTTTACCTTCTCAGCCACCAGGGAAGTCCAGAGAAGATATAGTGAACTGTATTTAAATATTTGAAGGAATGTAATGGAGATTGTAGGTTGTAGATATGATTTTGTGTTGCCCTGAAATAGAATTTGTGAGGTTACAGTTCTCTAGATATGAAATGGGTTGTTTCTGAGTCATGAGTGTCATGCTGGTCCTCTGAAGCTAGATACCATTTGTCACAGATTCTATGAAAGAAGGTGAGTGGATTAACTCTGAGGCTCCTTCAACTCTAAAATTTCCTGAATCTGTTTGTGAACCTGTGTAATTACAAGCTGTGTTTTAGAGCACATTGACAGTGAAATTTACCATCTCTGCTAAAAGCTTTAAAAGTAAATATTCTTACACCATTAAGCTAGATACAATAGGTAGTTAAGAAAACCAAAGTATTGATAAAAGGAAAGAAAAATGATGACTAATTCATGTCTTGATTATTATAGACATCCAGGATAGTTTAAATTTTTTTTTCATTGTGTTTACTGCATCTGAAGATTTTAATTTACTGAAATGTGATATTTTCACTTTTAGGTTTTCACTTCCAGTTGCTGCAACAGCAGAAAACTGCATGCTTACTCTTTATTCATATATGGCAATTCATCTTGATGAGCAAAGAATTATTATAAAAAATGGTAAGTTGTTTAAATTGGATTTTCATTCCAATTTCATAATAGAATGACTATTATTTCTTTTTTTATTGAAGTATAGTTGATTTACAGTGTTATTTGATTTACAGTGTTGTGCCAGTATCTGCTATATAGGAAAGTAACTCATACACATATCTATATATATATTTTATATTCTTTTCCACTCAGACACTCATGACTCAGATTTATCAAAGGATATTGAATATAGTTCCATGTGTTGTACATTAGGACCCTGTTCTTTCTCCATTCTGAATGTAATAGTTTGCATTTACAACCTCAAACTCCCAGTTTGACCCTCTCCCTCCCTGCTTCCTCTCTGACAAATACAAGTCTGTTCTCCATGTCTATGAATCTGTTTCTTTTTTATAGATATGTTCATTTGTGCCATATTTTAGGTTCCACATATAAGTGATATCATATGGTATTTGTCTTTCTCTGTCTCACTTACTTTACTTAGTATGATAATCTCTAGGTCCATCCATGTTGCTGGAAATGATATTTCATTTTTGATGGCTGAGTAGCATTCCATTGTATATGTGTGTGTATATATATATATATATATGAGTGTATATATACATATTATACATATATATGCCATATCTCCTTTATCACTCATCTGTTGATGGACATTTAGGTTGTTTCCATGTCTTGACTATTGTGAGTAATGCCGCTATGAACATAGGGGTGCATATATCTTTTTTAATTACAGTTTCATCTGGATATATGCCCAGAAGTGGGAATGCTAGATCACATGGTAATCCTATTTTAGATTTTTGAGGAACCTCCACACTGTTTTCCATAGTGACTGTACCAACTTACACTCCCACTGACAGTGTAGAAGGTCTCTTTCTACACACCCTCTCCAGCATTTTCTTTTTCTTTTCTTTTTTTTATTAATTTTTATTTTTTAGTTTGTTTTGCTTTACAATACTGTATTCGTTTTTTTTTTTAATTTTAATTAATTTTTATTTTTTAGTTTGTTTTGCTTTACAATACTGTATTCGTTTTGTTACACATNACACACAATGGAATATTATTCAGCCACAACAGAATGAAATTCTGCCATTTGCAACAAGGTGGATGGACCTAGACTGTATTACACTTAATAAAATAAGCCAGAGAAAAACAAATATTCTATGTTATCACTAATATGTGGAGTCTAAAAAGAAATGGGAATGAATGAATACAACAAAACAGTTTTGCAGATAAAGAGAATATACTAGTGGTTATCAGTGAAGAAAAGGAAGGAAGGAGGGGTGTGATTGGATTATAGGATTAAGATTGCTATCTATAAAATAGTGTTAGTCTCTCAGTCGTGTCCGATTCTTTGTGACCCCATGAACTGTAGTCCGCCAAGCTCTCTATCCATGGGATTCTCCAGGCAAGAATACTGGAGTGGATTTCCTTCTCCAGGGTTTCTTCCCACCCGGGGATCGAACCCAGGCCTCCTGTATTGCAAGCAGATTCTTTACCATCTGAGCTACAGGGAAGATCCATATAAAATAAATAAGTGACAGAATATATTGTACAGCACAGGGAAACAGCCATTATTGTGTAATAACTTTAATTGGTCTAATCGAGTCATGTATGGATGTGAGAGCTGAACAATAAAGAAGGCAGAGCCCCAAAGAATTGATGCTTCCAAACTGTGGGGCTGGAGAAGACTCTTGAGATTTGCTTGGAAACCAAGAAGATCAAACTAGTCAGTCATAAAGGAAATCAACCCTGAATACTCTTTGGAAGGACTGAGGCTGAAGCTGAAGCTCCAATATTTTGGCCACCTGATGCAAAGAGCTGACTCACTGGAAAAGGCCCTGATGCTGGGAAGGATTGAGGGCAGGAAGAGAGGGGATGACAGAGGATAAGATGGTTGGATGGCATCACGGACTCAAAAGACATGAACTAGAGCAAACTCCGGGAGATGGCAAGGGACAAAAACCTGGCATGCTACAGTCCATAGGTTGTTAAGTGTCGGACACAACTTGGCAACTAAACAACAACAATCTATAAAAATACTGAATCATTAAGCTGTACATTTGAAGCTAATAAAATATTATAAACCAACTATACTTTAATAGAAAAAAAATGGACAAACAAAAGTATTTCAAAAGTGTAAAAAATACCAGAAATTTAATTTTAAAATTTTTTTTTACTTTTTTTTTTTAACACTTTACCAATACTGTATTGGTTTTGCCATACATCAGCATGAATCTGCCACAGGTGTACATGTGTTCCCAATCCTGAACCCCACTCCCACCTCCCTCTCCATACCGTCTCTCTGGGTCATCCCAGTGCACAAGCCCCAAGCATCCTCTATCCTGCATTGAACCTAGACTGGCGATTCATTATACATATTTCAATGCCATTCTCCCAAATCATCCCACCCTCTCCCTCTTGGAATTTAGAAAGATGGTAATGATAACCCTGTATGTGAGACAGTAAAAGAGCACAGATGTATAATTTTTAAAATTTGTACTGGATAATAAATAAGAACTTTTGTGTTACATGCCTTGGAAAAATGTTATGACATTAAATTATAGAAACAGGGTAACTTCTAAACCAAAGTATTATCTATTAGCAAATTATGCTATTCTTAATTCATGTGAATATAGTTGTTAACATGAAATTTTGTCTCAGCATTTGCAAATTGACTTCATAGATTGCATAATTTATACTGTAGCTTTCTCCTAGGGATCTGTCATCTTGAAAGTCTTCTTATATTTTGATTTAAAACATGCATCTTTAAAATTGTACCTGAATTTTTTTTTTTAATGAACTTGTTTCTGTCTTTGTGATAGAATAAAATAGCACATGGCATTTTAACTTTGAGTGAAGAGTGGTAAGGAATCAAAGAACTTTACCAAAAGAAACTGCAAATCAGCAACAAACTCATAGGGATGAACTGCTAAGCAGAATTAAACTGGAAAGCCAACTTGTCAGCAGAATGAATAGGTGGACCGTCTGAATTTCAGTGCTAAGCCTCAGTTTAATTTTCTTCCCTGATAACCTTGACCACAGGCTGCTATTTCAAAGTCACTCAGTTGGCTCACCCTGATAGACACCTATTTCCAAAGAAATCACATTTCTGCAACATGTTTAGTAATTATATTCTTCTTGATAACATCCTTCCTGACAATTTGATCATTGATGGGGCTCTCCACCTGTGAAGGTCATTTGGATTTCACCCCTTCCTAACCTTCTGTTCTGACAAGGGTTCTGTAAAGTAAATTACATTTGTTCAGTTATCCTGGGAAATGGCCACGCTTCTTCTTCCAGGAGCTGTGGCAAAAGTTCTTTCTTTCTTGCAGTCCATCTACGCCTGCAGGTCTGTTGTCTTTTGCAACTTTGCTTATTTCCAACCCGATTTTATTAAGGTCCAGGCACACTATCTGGATTGCATGGCTATGGAGCCTGGAACTGGAATTTTGACTCTTTGACCTTTACATCGATGTTTAAGTCTAACCACAACGATAAAGTTGAAGAGATTTGAAACCAGCCAATGTTTTCCATTTTTCAAACATGATCCTACAGGTTGGTAGAAACATGAAGTGAGGTTGAGGACCCACGCCCGCTGTGATCAGTCCATGGCACACAGACTTCAGCTCCCCACTTACGCCACTTCGCTAAGCCTGCCTATACGGGCCAGATGTCCACCTGGGTTCAGACACACTCGACTGGATCCTGGCCACCTGGGCACACACCTGCCATACACACTGCACATGCCTCCAAGTCCATGGCCTCCCCCACCCCTCACCTTCATTCTTTCTCTTCCCAGAAACCAGTGGCCTCACAGCTGGACCCTCAGGGGGAATCATGCTGATTGACCTCCACCAAGTCCTCCAGGAAGCAGCTCCCAAAAGGCAAGTTTCAACTTATATGTTGTAAACATGCATGCTAAATCACTCTGTGGACTGTTACCTGCCAGACTCCTCTGTCCATGGGATTCTCCCAACAAGATTACTGGGGTGGGTTGCATCCCCTCCTTCAGGGGATCTTCCCAACCAAGGGATCAAACCTGAGTCTCCTGTGTCTTTTGCATTGGCAGGTGGGTTCTCTACCAGCAGCATCACCTGGGATGCCCAACATATAATTTAAGGAGGCATAAATTCATGAATAACTTAATTTAATACTGTCACTAACTAAAATACTGAATGGAAGAGAAGATCTGATGAATCCCTGAATTACTGTTCAACTTGCTTCCTGTCCCATGGCAGAGCCAGTGCAATGACAGATTGCCCATCATCAAGCAAGCCTCCTGACTGGCCAACCACAAATTCAGAATCACAAATATGGGCTTCCAAGAAACATACTTAATAACCATTAATACAATCATATTTCTTGAGCTAATGACTAAAAATACTTCAGTGCAGAATGTCTTGTCTATTATGAGGAATGAAAGAAAGAATGCCATTTTAAGAAACTCATTAAGATTGCTGGGGAAAATATCAACAACTTCAGATATGCAGATGATACCACTCTAATAGGAGAAACAAAGAGGGAATAAAGAGCCTCTTGAAGAGGGTGAAAAAGGACAGTGAAAGAGCTGGCTTAAAACTCAACATTCAAAAGATTAAGATCATGGCATCCGGTCCCATTTCAAATAGAATGGGGAAAAGTGGAAACAGTAACAGATTTTATTTTCTTGGGCTCCAAAATCACTGTGCACCTTGACTGAAGCCATGAAATTAAAAGATGCTTCATTCTTGCAAGGAAAACCATGAAAAACCTAGACAGCATATTAAAAAGCAAAGACATCACGTTGCCAACAAAGGTCTGTATAGTCAAAGCTATGATTTTTCCAGTAGTCATGTATGGATGTGAGAGTTGGACCATAAAGAAGGCTGAATGCCAAAGAATTGATGCCTTTGAATTGGGGTGTGTAGGAGACTCTTGAGAGTCTCTTGGACTGCAAGGAGATTGAACCAGTCAATTCCAAAGGAAATCAAGCCTTGGAAGTCCTTGGAAGGACTGATGCTGAAACTGAAGCTCCAATACTATGGCCACCTAATGCTAAGACTTCAGCAATACGTGAACCATGAACTCCCTGATGTTCAAGCTGGTTTTAGAAAAGGCAGAGGAATCAGAGATCAAATTGCCAACATCCGCTGGATCATGGAAAAAGCAAAAGAGTTCCAGAAAAACATCTATTTCTGCTTTATTGACTATGCCAAAGCCTTTGACATAGGCTTTGTGATCCTTGTGGATCACAATAAACTGTGGAAAATTCTGAAAGAGATGGGAATACCAGACCACCTAACTTGCCTCTTGAGAAATCTGTATGCAGGTCAGGAAGCAACAGTTAGAACTGGACATGGAACAACAGACTGGTTCCAGATAGGAAAAGGAGTACGTCAAGGCTGTATATTGTCACTCTGCTTATTTAACGTCTATGCAGAGTACATCATGAGAAACGCTGGACTGGAAGAAACACAAGCTGGAATCAAGATTGCTGGGAGAAATATCAATAACCTCAGATATGCAGATGACACCACCCTTATGGCAGAAAGTGAAGANGGTTCCAAATAGGAAAAGGAGTCCATCAAAGCTGTATATCGTTACCCTGCTTATTTAACTTATATGCAGAGTACATCATGAGAAACGCTGGACTGGAAGAAACACAAGCTGGAATCAAGATTGCTGGGAGAAATATCAATAACCTCAGATATGCAGATGACACCACCCTTATGGCAGAAAGTGAAGAGGAACTAAAAAGCCTCTTGATTAAAGTGAAAGAGGAGAGTGAAAAAGTTGGCTTAAAGCTCAACATTCAGAAAATGAAGATCATGACATCTGGTCCCATCCCTTCAAGGGAAATAGATGGAGAAACAGTAGAAACAGTGTCAGACTTTATTTTTGGGGGCTCCAAAATCACTGCAGATGGTGACTGCAGCCATGAAGTTAAAAGAAGCTTACTCCTTGGAAGAAAGTTATGACCAACCTAGATAATATATTCAAAAGCAGAGACATTACTTTGCCGACTAAGGTCCGTCTAGTCAAGGCTATGGTTTTTCCTGTGGTCATGTATGGATGTGAGAGTTGGACTGTGAAGAAGGCTGAGCGCTGAAGAATTTATGCTTTTGAACTGTGGTGTTGGAGAAGACTCTTGAGAGTCCCTTGGACTGCAAGGAGATCCAACCAGTCCATTCTGAAGGAGATCAGTCCTGGGATTTCTTTGGAAGGAATGATGCTAAAGCTGAAGCTCCAGTACTTTGGCCACCTCATGTGAAGGGTTGACTCATTGGAAAAGACTCTGATGCTGGGAGGGATTGAGGGCAGGAGGAGAAAGGGACGACAGAGGATGAGAGTGCTGGATGGCATCACGGACTCAATGGACGTGAGTCTGGGTGAACTCCGGGAGTTGGTGATGGACAGGGAGGCCTGGCGTGCTGCGATTCATGGGGTCACAAAGAGTCGGACACAACTGAGCGACTGAACTGAACTGAACTGAATGCTAAGAGCTGACTCATTTAAAAAGATCCCGATTCTGGGAAAGATTGAGGGCAGGAGGAGAAAGGAGTGACAGAGGATGAGATAGCTAGATAGCATATACAACTCCCTGGACATGAATGTAAGCAAATTCCAGGAGACAGTGAAGGACAGGGAAGCCTAGTGTGCTGCAGTCCATGGGGTCACAGGGATTCAGACACGACTTAGTGACTGAACATCGACAACAAAAGAACAAACAAAAGAAAAAAGGATTAGAAACGAAACAAAACAATCTTAGGTTCTACTTCCCAAACACAAGCCCTAGGCACTTTCTCTGGTGAAATTTCCAACTTTTGAAAACTGTCCCTTGGACTACATGGTTGTCTTGGGGACATGAGAATTGAGAGAACTGATAAGGGAAAAATAAAATGAAGTAATTCTAAGTTGAAGAATAGGGGGCAGCCAGATAAAAAGGGCCAGGAAGAGTGTGCTCAGGGCTGGAGGCAACTGATAAGCAAGAACGCTCTCAGCTGATGGCAAGATCAAGTTCATCACGGGGTGGACAGGAAGGGAAGAGGGAGAAGCAAGCCAAAGGATTTCATATCTTTGACACAGTACAACACAGAGATGATGGTGTTTATGTCAACACAGGGAGGAGCAAGATTTGGGGTAATGGAATTTTCATGGAGGTCTGTTCCAACTGAATTGGCTTCAACAATTCCAGCCTTTTAAACTCTTTTACCTTGCTCTCCACTAACTAACTCTGTAGGAAAGTCAACTCTATGTTATTCTTTTACTTCCTCTTTTATTTTTTTGGGGGGTGGGTATTCTCTTTAATCGTATTGATCATTTTACACATGATTGCTGAATGACTGAATGAGTGATTGAATAGAAGAACCTATGGCCATCCAGAATGATTAAATTTCATTCCATAAAAATCATAAAATGCTAGCATTTATAAAGTTATAAACTTAGCTTGAACACTGTAAGTTAAAAGAATAAAGAAAAGATTTTAGTTTATCCTTTGAACCTAGAAAACAAACTCACAAAAAAATAAAGGCCCTTAGTAAGTGCACTGATGACAACAGGAATGCCACCTGGGGTTTGCTCTGGCAAATATTTACGATGCTTTAATCCCCACTACCACCCTCCCTGGTTTAGGTAGTACAGCCTAATTTGCTTTAGCGTGCATGTGTTTGCTAAATACTAGTGAGTCCAGAGACGTGAAACATGGCGCACTGGTTTCTGATGATGCTTTCCTCTGGCTTCAGATGGACTGCGGGGTCCCTCACTGCCCAATCCGGTGGGGATTGTTGCCCAGAACAGTTGAGTCATCCACGTGACCAGCCCACTGACGAGGGCTCAGCCAGTAAGTTCAGATTATGATACCAGAGGCAATTTAACAGGGACAGATATTAGAGTTTGACGACATGATTTCCCTGGACAGTTTTCATTACTGGACAAGGGAGTTCTGAAATATGTAAATTACTGAACAGCTTAAAGTACAAAAGGGAAGCACAAGTCATTTGATGTAATAAACTGAGAAGGGCAAACACATTTACATTGCACAGAAGCAAACACACTCAGTCTTAATTCTGTAATTAGTAAATGGCTTGATATTTGCAACTTGTTATATAAGAAGCAAAAGAACATTCTTAGTTTAAGAATAATTTATATGGCCAATCAACATTTAAAATCTTGGTCCTGTCAAGGCAGATAGTGATGTTTAAATCTAAGTATTCATTACCATCTATAATTTGTAGTGACTATTTAATATGCATACAGAAGAAACAAGATTATGAAATTGAAATGGTTTGATCAAAATATTAATACTTTCCGAAATATAGTGAGTACAAACCACATGCGAAATCTATGAACAAACATTTTTGGTTTGCTGTCTGTTTAAGAAGTTTATTTTATTGAAGTATGGATTTACAATATTGTGCTAATTTGCACTATATGGCAAAGTGATTCATGTGATACATGTATGTATATATATAATATTTTTCATATATTTTCCATTATGTTTTATCATAGGACATTGAATATAGTTCTCTGTGCTATAGAGTAGGACCCTGATTTTTATCCATTCTATATGTAATAATTTGTATCTACTAACCCCAAACTCCCACTCCATTACTCTCCGCAACCTGACAATTCCAAGTCTGTTCTCTGTGTCTGTGAGTCTATTTCTTTTGCAGATGAGTATATTTGTGTTGTATTTCAGATTCCACATATAAATGATATTATATGGTATGTGTCTCCTTCTGACTTACTCCATTTAGTGTGATAATCTCTAAGTCCAGCCATGTTTCTGAAGATGGCATTATTTAATTCTTTTTTATGGTTGAGTAGTATTCCACTGCACACATGTATCACATCTTTATCCACTCCTCTCTCAGTGGACATTTAGGTGGGTTCCATGTCTTGGTTATTGTAAATAATGCTGCTATGGACCTGGTGCATGAATATTTTTGAATTATACTTTGTTTAGATACACGCCCAGAAGTGAGATTGCTGATCACTGGATAACTCTCATTTTAGTTTTGTGGGAACCCTCATGCTCTTTCCATACTGGCTGCACCAATATTTAAAAAAAAAAAAAAAAAGAGTACTGCACAATATACCACAAATTCCATGACATACACTTACTTAACTACATTCATATCATATCTGATTTTTCATCAGAATCTAAAATTAACTTCCAGCTTGAGGAGATGTGTTCAGTATTATGTAAATGTTCTTTAAAAGGTTTCTGTGATGAAACAGAAAGTTCATACACGAAAGCATTTATAAAATGTGAAATGGCAGAGTTTTTCTAGGTCAAGCTTACCCTGGAGTTCTTAGGAAAATTTTTTTGAGGAAGGTACAGACTTTTACAAATCACCTTAGGTCTTCCCCTAAACTTGGATTTGCATGTATGTAATAGTAGCGATTCATGGGATCTCAGAGAGTCGGACACGACTGAACGACTGAACTGAACTGAACTGAATAGTTGCAAATAGGTGATAATATGAGGATTTTGCTTTTGCGTAGTGTGTATATGTGTGTGCATGGTCGTGTGTGTTGTGTGGTGTGTGTGTATGGCATGTGTGAGGGGTGTGTTTAGTAAACTGGGGCCCCAGGAAGAGCCACGAGGTGTCAGCGAGAAGGGAGCTGTGAACCAATGGAAGGTCTTCTTGGATTTTCAGAGTCACTTGCTGGCATACTTCCTGGAGAGCCGCTTCCACTGCGTGCCCTTTAGGAGCCACTCTACCCATTTCCTGAGCAAAGACACACTTTCTCTGAACCTGGCCATCATTTTGCAGTTGGGAAACTGAAAGGGGACTGGATACCTGATTTCTCAGCCATGTGTCTACATGTGTGCAGCACGTACCTGCAGAGATATGAGGAGGACAATGAAGCTTCTCATATCTGGGCTCCTCTCGGTGCCTGACAGTGAGGGACCCCACACACAGCAGCCTAGCTTTGCATCCCCAGCACACGGCATCAAGGCTGTCACACAGAGGCCACTGGATAAACATTTATGGGGAGCATTTGAGGAGGCAGTATGGTACTGATTTCTCATTCAAGAAAGAAATTTTAACATAACCCTGTAAGGTTTTGCGCCAGAAACTAATGAGCACAGACACTGACGTGAAGTGGGCTAGGTCCTCACATCTCCCCTTCCAAGCCTCCCATTCCCTCTTAAAAAAATAAAAAATAGTGATAACAATTCAGAAAGTTACCTTTTTTAGAGCGGGATCATAAAGAAGGTTGAGCACCAAAGAACTGATGCTTTTGAATTGTGGTTCTAAGGAAGACTCTTGAGAGTTCCTTAGAACAGCAAGGAGATCAAACCAGCCCATCCTCAAGAAAATAAGTCCTGAATATTCATTGGAAGGACTGATGCTAAAGCCGAAATGACAACACTTTGACTACCTGATGCAGTGAACTGACTCATTGGAAAAGACTCTGATGCTGAGAAAGACTGAAGGCAGGAAGAGAAGCACACAACAGAGGATGAGATGGTTGGATGGTATCACTGACTCAGGGGACATGAATGTGAGCAAACTCCAAGAGATACTGAAGAACAGAGGAGCTTTGTGTGCTGCAGTCCATGGGGCTACAAAGAGTCGGACCTAACTTAGCCACAACAATTTCTTAACAATACTGTAAACTAATTAACCTCCAATTAAAATGAATAAATTTATATTTTAAAACATAGCTTCTTGAAACAAGTTTTAGAAAAACTTGGGTTAAGGACTTCCCTCATGACACAGTGGATAAGAATCTACCTACCAATGCAGGACTTCAGTCCAATCCCTGGTCTGGGAAGATTTCACATGCCATAGAGCAACTAAACTCATGTGTCACGACTACTGAGCCTGCACATTAGAGCCTGTGAGCTGTGACTGCTGAAGCCCCCACACCCCAGAGCCTGTGCTCCACAGCAAGAGAAGCCACTGCAATGAGAAGCCCAAGCGCTACAAAGAAGAGCAGCCCTCATGTGATGCCACTAGAGAAAAACCACACAAAAGCAGTGAAGACCCAGCACAGCCAAAAATAAAAACGAAATTAAAAAAAAAAATAGAAAAACCAAGGCTAAGCTTTGGTTAAAAAGTATAATTCAGGTTCTCCTCTGGATGAAAGTGAAAGTCACTCAGTCGTGTCCAACTCTTTGCGACCCCGTGGACTATACAGTCCATGGAATTCTCCAGGCCAGAATACTGGAGTGGGTAGCCTTTCCCTTCTCCAGGGGATCTTCCCAACCCAGGAATTGAATCCAGGTCTCACACATTGCCAGCAGATTCTTTACCAGCTAAGCCACAAGGGAAGCCCAAGAACACTGGAGTGGGGACTCTATCCCTTCTCCAGCAGATCTTCCCCGACCCAGGATTCGAACCGGGGTCTCCTGCATTGCAGGCAGATTCCTTACCAACTGAGCTATCAGGGAAGCCTCTGGATGAAGAACCCCATAAAAGTCCATCAAGAATCAATAGCTGGCACTGTTCCCCAAGTCTGGAAAGCCTCCAGGCTCTCTGACTGGACTATGAATTTTATGTTAGTTACATCCTATTAGAACTAACCATTCCAAGAACCACTTTCTAACAAAGCCTTGAATGAATCATCTTGCTAAAATAACCTTGAGGGAGATGACATCTTGCAGACCAGATTAGAGCAATCCAAATAGTCTCATTTGCTCAAAATATTTTTAATAACATGGAAAATAAAAATATTTGCCACTATAAAAATCACAAGACATTCATAACTATGAGTCATGTGATAGATTTTGTATGAGAACAAAATGTCCACTGCAAAATAAACCTCATTAGTAGTCAATGAGAAATTGAAAATCACAAATAAGGGTTTCTGAGAAACATCTTTAATAACCACTAATGCAACCATGTTCTTTTTGCTAGCCATGAAAAAGTCTTTAATGTAGCATTTCTTGTTTATTCCAAGCAATGAAAGAAAGACCATCATTGCCAGGAGAAAAAGAAAATGATAGGGAACAGGCTGAATAATAACTCTGGGATTCAACACGTTCCCTTTTCTTTAGTACTTTACTGATGATAGTATTAAAACAAACGTATCATTGTCATGTGAAAGTACCTTGCAAGCTGACTATGCATTTTTATCACAGATTGTTAGCTTTTTCATTTCATCATAGGTTGCATATTTTAAAAAATATTGTAAAATGACAAATTTACCCTGAAGATCTCAAAATGGACTTTTAAAAATATATTTCCCTAAGGAAGAAAATTATGTGAAATTCTAGGGGAAAATCTGGAGAAGAAATAGGAGAAGGGCAATACAGGTGTAGGGACTTAAAAGGTATGAGTTAGTACGTATAAAGTAATTTTAATTTCTAATTGTCACATTTTATTATTATGTGAATTACTGTACACCACTTGCAGTTTGCATTTGAGTGATATGTCATATTACATATCAATCACAGGCAAAAATCTGGCAGGAAAAATAAAAGTGCATACATCCATAGAAAGAAGTTCAAAATTTCTTTGCACAACTCAGTGTCTGATGCTCTTGTCTATGTGATGACAGTCAGTGAGTCTCAATGATTGATACAGTGGCAAAGGATGCGGAAATAATAGTGCATAGAGTGTACACCAGATTCATCTGTCAAATTTTTTCAAATACATCTTTTCCATACCCCCTTCTGGAAGGATCCACAGTCCTCGATTGACAGGTGAAGTAATGACGTTACCAAAACTATTTTCATTCACCTATAATTCATTATTTTGATTCTGCATGAATATCCTATCTTATAACAAAATATGAAGAGTCTGTAACTACTTAATATGTATCATTAAGGTCATTAAAATGAATATCCCTTTAAAATTAATTAAAAAACTAATTAGAGGTGGAGTATAATCACACAGCAACGACACATTTTTTATATTCAGGAAATATGTCAGTCCTTTCACACTAGTAATGGCTAGGTATCTCAAGACAAGGAAATCCTAAAGACAAATGGCAGTTGACTTAGATTTCTCACAGCCGTAATAATCACACACACACACACAACAAAAGTCAGAGTGACTTTAGCCAAACTCAGTGAACACAAACACAGGTGCTATTAGGTGAGGAAGAGATTTGATCCTTTGACTGCACCATCCAGCCCTAATCTCTAGTATCTTCTTCTTCCAGAACCACAGAACATTTATAATCTACCCACTCATCTCAATTTGTTGGTAAGAGCCTCACAAGGTCATTTAAGCACTTGTCACTATTCCTCCAAGAAAAAAAAAAATCAAATTTTGCCGTTTGCAACAACAGGGATGGATTTGGAAAGTATTATACTGAGTGATGTAAGTCGGAGAAAGACAAATGCCACATGATATCACTTATATGTACAATCCAAAAAAATACAACAAAAAAACCAGTGAATATAATAAAAGAAAAGCAAAACAAAACAAAACAAAACAGACACAGATATAGAGAACAAACGAGGGGTTACCAGTGGGGAGAAGAAATAGGAGGAGGGCAATACAGGTGTAGGGACTTAAAAGGTACGAGTTAGTACATATAAGATAAGTTACACAGAAAGATTGTACAACACAGGAATAGAGCCGATACTTTATAATAACTATAAATGGACTATAACCTTTCATTTGTGAATTAATATGTTATATACCTGTAACTTATATAATAGTGAACATCAACTGCATCTCAATAAAAATGCTAACAAAATAAATAAATAAATACTTCCTACTTGTAATCTCTGTGTTTCTTCCAGGCATATCTGGAAGAGAGAAAGTTTTACAAATGTAATAGTCAATTCAACACCCAGTGTTTACTGTATTCAGTAAGTGAACAACTAACACTTATTGAATGAATTAACACATTTTTGAACATGCCCTCCACATTCCACATCAAGTTTCACACCTCGTAACTGTATACACAAAAGTTTGTTGGAAATAGATTATAGCACTTATTATAATCAAGTAGTATCCTTTTTTCACTTATTTATTTGCAATTTAGTGTTTGGGACAGACTGAGATTTCAGAACACATGTGCTTGAATGAAATTCAATTTTAGAAAGTTGAATTTTTGTAGTTCTTCTTTGTTTCCAATTTAATGTTTCAGTGTCACTCTATGGACACCCTGACTGCTATTAATTATAGAACACTGTTAACTTGACATCACTACATTGATCGATTCTAACTTTTCTACTCTGTACATTACTTCTTTAGTCATCCTATTTCCTACCGGTCATTTAAAGAAAACACAGTTTTCCAAAGTTTGTTTTATTTACTTAGTAGAGTATCTGTCCTTTGAAAGTTTGGGAAGTGTATGTATTGTGGAAAAAGGGGCAGGTCTAAGGTTAACAGGTCTAAGTTAGGGAGATAGTCATATGACTCTCTACATCAATCAGACTTGACACCATGTAGCACAGGGATGTCTCTGTTCAAGTAGGAAAGAAAATTACTTAATTTTATCTTAATAAAGACTCAGATGGTAAACAATTTGCCTGTAGTGTGGAAGACCCAGATTCAATCCCTGGGTTGGGAAGATCCCCTGGAGGAGGAAATGGCAACCCATTCCAGTATTCTTGCCTGAGAAGTTCCATGGACAGAGGAGCCTGCCTGGCTACAGTCCACGGGGTCATGAACAGTCAGACATGACCAAGCGACTAACACACACAAAGGCTTACTAACTTAGTTAGCCTCAAGTCTCTTGAAAATAATATGTGGTTCTATATTCTAGGTTCTGGCTCTTCTATCTATTTCCAAGTATGCCTCACATTCTTTCTGAGTAGTTCTTTAACACGTGCCACATTAATCTATTCTGTTAATGAAACCATTTTGACATCACAAACACAAGTCTGGATATGCCACCAGACCTGATCCATGTTTTAGAACTCAGCCAAAGACTCCACATGGTGTAATGCTCTGCTCTGTTTCCAGTGTCTCTGATGTGGTCTTGAACTGGTAATTACAACCTGCATACATCATCTCTCCAGCTGAAACAACCAGCAACATGGTGGAACAACCATGCATCTTTTCAAATAACCAGCACCTAGCACAGTGACTTAAACCTGGAAACTAACATCCATGTCAATTTTTTAAAATTTTTATTTCTACTTTATTTTACTTTACATTACTGTATTGGTTTTACCATACATTGACATGAATCCGTCTCGGGTGTACATGAGTTCCCAATCCTGAAGCCCACCCCCCCACCTCCCACCCTATATCAACTCTCTGGATCATCCCCGTGCACCAGCCCCAAGCATCCTGTATCCTGTATCAAACATAGACTGGCGATTCGTTTCTTACATGATAGTATACATGTTTCAATGCCATTCTACCAAATCATCTCACCCCCTCCTCTCCCACAGAGTCCAAAAGTCCGTTCTATTCATCTGTGTCTCTTTTGCTGTCTCACATACAGGGTAATCATTCCTTAAAGAATTGNATCTCTGTGTTTCTTCCAGGCATATCTGGAAGAGAGAAAGTTTTACAAATGTAATAGTCAATTCAACACCCAGTGTTTACTGTATTCAGTAAGTGAACAACTAACACTTATTGAATGAATTAACACATTTTTGAACATGCCCTCCACATTCCACATCAAGTTTCACACCTCGTAACTGTATACACAAAAGTTTGTTGGAAATAGATTATAGCACTTATTATAATCAAGTAGTATCCTTTTTTCACTTATTTATTTGCAATTTAGTGTTTGGGACAGACTGAGATTTCAGAACACATGTGCTTGAATGAAATTCAATTTTAGAAAGTTGAATTTTTGTAGTTCTTCTTTGTTTCCAATTTAATGTTTCAGTGTCACTCTATGGACACCCTGACTGCTATTAATTATAGAACACTGTTAACTTGACATCACTACATTGATCGATTCTAACTTTTCTAACTCTGTACATTACTTCTTTAGTCATCCTATTTCCTACCGGTCATTTAAAGAAAACACAGTTTTCCAAAGTTTGTTTTATTTACTTAGTAGAGTATCTGTCCTTTGAAAGTTTGGGAAGTGTATGTATTGTGGAAAAAGGGGCAGGTCTAAGGTTAACAGGTCTAAGTTAGGGAGATAGTCATATGACTCTCTACATCAATCAGACTTGACACCATGTAGCACAGGGATGTCTCTGTTCAAGTAGGAAAGAAAATTACTTAATTTTATCTTAATAAAGACTCAGATGGTAAACAATTTGCCTGTAGTGTGGAAGACCCAGATTCAATCCCTGGGTTGGGAAGATCCCCTGGAGGAGGAAATGGCAACCCATTCCAGTATTCTTGCCTGAGAAGTTCCATGGACAGAGGAGCCTGCCTGGCTACAGTCCACGGGGTCATGAACAGTCAGACATGACCAAGCGACTAACACACACAAAGGCTTACTAACTTAGTTAGCCTCAAGTCTCTTGAAAATAATATGTGGTTCTATATTCTAGGTTCTGGCTCTTCTATCTATTTCCAAGTATGCCTCACATTCTTTCTGAGTAGTTCTTTAACACGTGCCACATTAATCTATTCTGTTAATGAAACCATTTTGACATCACAAACACAAGTCTGGATATGCCACCAGACCTGATCCATGTTTTAGAACTCAGCCAAAGACTCCACATGGTGTAATGCTCTGCTCTGTTTCCAGTGTCTCTGATGTGGTCTTGAACTGGTAATTACAACCTGCATACATCATCTCTCCAGCTGAAACAACCAGCAACATGGTGGAACAACCATGCATCTTTTCAAATAACCAGCACCTAGCACAGTGACTTAAACCTGGAAACTAACATCCATGTCAATTTTTTAAAATTTTTATTTCTACTTTATTTTACTTTACATTACTGTATTGGTTTTACCATACATTGACATGAATCCGTCTCGGGTGTACATGAGTTCCCAATCCTGAAGCCCACCCCCCCACCTCCCACCCTATATCAACTCTCTGGATCATCCCCGTGCACCAGCCCCAAGCATCCTGTATCCTGTATCAAACATAGACTGGCGATTCGTTTCTTACATGATAGTATACATGTTTCAATGCCATTCTACCAAATCATCTCACCCCCTCCTCTCCCACAGAGTCCAAAAGTCCGTTCTATTCATCTGTGTCTCTTTTGCTGTCTCACATACAGGGTAATCATTCCTTAAAGAATTGCAAATAGAACTGCCATATGACCCAGCAATCCCACTGCTGGGCATACACACCGAGGAAACCAGAGTTGAAAGAGACACGTGTAGCCCAATGTCATCACAGCACTATTTATAATAGCCAGGACATGGAAACAACCTAGATGTCCATCAGCAGATGAAAGGATAAGAAAGCTGTGGTACATATACACAATGGAGTATTACTCAGCCATGAAAAAGAATACATTTGAATCAGTTCTAATGAGATGGATGAAACTGGAGCCGATTATACAGAGTGAAGTAAGCCAGAAAGAAAAACACCAATACTAACACATATATATATATATGGAATTTAGAAACATGGTAATAATAACCATGTCAATAATTTCAAATTATTATAACTCCACATTTTAAAACATTTTTCTTCATAAAAATCTTCCTGTTTTACTTTCTAAATTTTCCCAACTACTATTATGAATGATTTTTTTCTTGATGAAGAATCATTTCTTCTAGTTACTTCTCCCTGGAGTTCAGGTTATTGGCTGAAAGGCACAGCAGATATAACAGATGACTGTGGGTTTCAGAAGCTGATGGGGCATAGGCACCATATTCTAAAGACAGACGCCGTGAAGCAAATTCTAGCACCGTGCGAGGATGGAATACAGAGAGATCTCCAGCAGGTTTTGGTTAAAAGTATTAAGATTGGATTGTAGTAAAAAGCCAACAGACATTTTACATTTGCTCTGGTTGCTTAGAAAAGATATGTCCTTAAGAGAGAAAGCACATCAGGTCCCGACTGAAGTAATGTTGTGCTGAGTATAATCAACTGACTTCAGAAGTGTAGGAATAATAAATGCTTCTGATCAATTTTTCAGATAACTTTGTCCATTAAATTATAAATTAGTCCATTAAAACTAGTAATTCAAAATACAATTAAAAATGAGGATGCTTAATTATATTTAAATTAAAGAATGCCTAGTCTTGTGGGAATCTTTTTTTGTAGATGAGTTGCATCAGGATCACCTGGGTGCATTTACATTACATAAGCACTCTCTGATTCCATTCTTGGGACATCATCCTGGTTAGGTCCAGGATGGCACCTTCTGCTCAACACATAAATCCCTTTAATGAACCTCTGCATGTGCATAGGGGATCCCTATGAAATATAATCTCTGCAGGGAGAAGGCAACACATGTCTGGGTATCATCTGCACAGTGATAACAGTTTGGATGTTTCACAATATATTTGAGCTAAATGTTATTTTCTATCAATAAAGAATAAGAAGCAAATCAAATCCTTTTCCATATGGTGACCTTTTAAATTCTTGCATTCCATACTGAATGGACTGAACTGTAAACAAATAATGCTTAAGTCAACATCCATTAGGTCACCTTATGCCACATTCAAATCACTTTAAATATTTACTAAGCCTCTGGTCCATAAAAAAATAACACAACAACATGTTAAGAGTGGAGAAATAAAGATAAATCATCCCTCATTACTGCACTGGCAGAAGCAGATAGAGACATGAGCATCTGAAAACAAGAGAAGAGACACAGAGAGGAGTCCTGGTTCAGAGGCACCAGGAAGAGTTAGGGAAAGATAATGCAGTGAGTTGTGATTGAAATAAACACAATCAACTGTACCGACCACGTGGAGAAAAGACTTAGAAAAGGCAGCCTAGTGAAAGTATTAACTTAAAGGAACGTTATAAAAGCTTCTAATTTCATGAAGTGAAACTTCACTTCTGTTCAACTGAAGCTTGGCAGAGTTTGGGGTTAGAGTGACAGGAACTGAATTGCCAAGAACCCTTCTCTTGATTTTTGAGCAATGTCATCAACAGGTCTTATTAAGTGACTTAACATGATCAGATGTGAGATTTAGGGTGATCACACCAGTAGTTCTGGGGAAAGTAAATTGGAAGAACAACTAGGAAGTTATGACAGTTACAAGGGTAAAAATAAAAATAAAACAATAGCTTCCCCTTTTAAAGGAAGGATTGAAAATCTGGGGTCAAGATCGGCAGCTCCTGTGGGGAGAGGGGTCTGGGCTATAGACCTGAATGCATGCAGCCAGTCGGAGTCAAGGTCCTTCCAGAAACTGTCAAGTTCCTTAGAGCAGCGCTGGTGGCTCAGACAGTAAAGCATCTGTCTAAATGCGGGAACCCGGGTTCAATGTCTGGGTTGGGAAGATCCCCTGGAGAAGGAAATTGGCAATCCACTCCAGGACTATTGCCTGGAAAACCCCATGGATAGAGGAGCTTGGTAGGCTACAGTCAGTCCATGGGGTCGCAAAGAGTAGGACACGACTGAGTGACTTCACTGTCACTTTCACTTTTAGAGCAGCCCCAGCTTCCAAACAGGAACCAGGGCGTCGTCCATGGGATGAGAGAACTAGTGGCAAAGACATTCCAGCCTTCCCCCAGTGCAGATGAACACAAGCATTCACAGGAGAGATGGGAGCCCCGGGGTGCTCCTGTGGGGAGAGCACAAGGTAGTATCTGATTGCAGGGGCCATGGGTGAAATGTAGGTAGGAAAACTGGCCAGGAACCAATGGATACCCTGCAAAGAGAAATGTCCTACCGACTCCAGAGATAGTCCACAGCCTAAGGGACATGGAAAATGCACAGCCCAGAGCCCTATGTGTGGGAAGTCCCAGTGGGTGAATCCTGATCCTTCACAAGAGAAACCTCCAGCAGGGAGAGACAGCAGATGGGAAGTAAAGATGGTGTTCACACAGGCCCCAAACTGAATAGGAACAGGCATAACAACAGCAACAACTTCTAAATAAAAATTCAGAATAAGTATACACTTCCCATGACCTAAGCCATGAAAGACTGGAAAACGTAGGATGAAATGGGACCTTCTGAGAAAATACCAGGTCATTTTAGGAATGTTAGTACGAAACACAGAGTTAACTAAATAAAGATATCACTGGGTATTTTGATTGGGCAACTAAGCTGACTTGAAAAACAGTGATTTGGAAAATTTGAGAAGAGAGCAAAACACAGCCCAGGAAGATCTTAAGATAGAATATATTTTTAAAAGGTAGATTAAAAAGTATAGAGACTAAAGGAGAAATTCAAAAGTACAGGTAGTAAGTGTGCCAGGGTAAATTCAAGGTGATAAAATAGTTGCATATAAAATGACTAAAAATAGTTTATAGCTATAAACTAGCCCATGTTATGTTTTGAGGGGCCACACTAGGTACTGAGGTCATTGAGTTTGTGCTGGATGTATGTACACTTGAGTGATGTCAGTGATGGATAAATGTGTCTCAGGCATGTGGGTTAGCAAACCATTGATGAAAAGAAAATTGAAAAAAAAAGGATGACATGAGGTTTCAGAAGCCAATTTTATTTACGTAGTAATAACAAATGCTTATAGGAAAAGTCTTTGCAAAATGTATGAAACTCTGAACAATTTTTGCAAAAATGGCCTTTTTGCAAATGGCACTACCAAATGAAAGTGCCAGAATAATTAGACTTAGGAAACACCATTCATTTGAGTCATTTTCTGTTTATCCTTCAAACTGGAGACCAGAATAAACCTTTGTTTCAACTATAATTGAGGAATCTGGCTCAGATTTTCAGGCAATTAAGTGGCCTTGTTTTAGTATCAGTTATCCTTAGATAACAGGTTCTTTCCCATCACCTACATTTTCAAACAAAGATATGAACAGTGCCTGTTATTTTTGTAAAGCAAAATTGACTTCCAGAGAAACTATTTTGGGAACAACTATCCTGAAAAAGGTATAATAGAAAAATTTGACCGTTTTTCAACAAAGGACAGAGGAAAATGAAAAAAAAATATTGGTACTAAATTTGAAATACCACTTAACAGAAAATACTGTCACAATAGGAAAGACCATTAATACTTCTAGGACTGTGGTAGGTAGAGGGTTTTTCTTCTTTCTTTTTTCTTATCCCTCCATCTTTTTTTAAGCTCTAATAAAGACTTTGAGCCTAAAAGCAACTTCAAAAGAATTCTTCTGGAATTCTCTTCAAAAGTTTCCCCACCTTCCCCTTTGAGGACAGGATTCAAACATCTAAGAAAGCACTCAGACCAATGAATTTTGGTTCTATGGCAGCAATTATTACTGACAACAAGATGGCAGTGTTACAAATAACAAGTTGCTTTGTTAAGTGCCTACTATAGGAAAACTCCGGACTTGGGTACTTGGCATGTTCATCCCATGGGAGGTAATTTTCATCTCGAGTCAGTGATTTAAAATATGTGACCTGGCTGATTCATGTTGATATATGGCAGAAACGAACTCAATATTTTAAAGCAGTTATCCTCCAATTAAAAATAAATACATTTATATTTTAAAATAACCATACCAAAAAAAAAAATGTGACCTAGCAAAAGTGTTACAGAGTACATTTACTCATGAGAAATCCTATGAACCACAGTTAAGAGCTGTGAAGAGGAAGTGATTGACTCCCTTGAAATTCTATGAGGCTGTCCATCACTGAAGCTGGGGCCCTAGATCACTGAGTCTCCTCTATTTCATTTATTTGGGCTAGACTATCTGTGAACCCTCTAGTCCTTGACTTCCACACATGATTTTCAGGACAAAACCATTATTTTCAGCTAGCTGAAGGCGCCACTGGGCACGAGTGTACTGGAGTATAGGCTAGGTCATTTTCTACTGGGCATTCCCAACTCCCTTTTTTGAATATTTAAAAGCTTCAAATAGCATGTGACACAGTGGAAATTGTCTAATAATCCCCAAGTTAGAAACATAAAAAATAAAGACACCTAAAGCAAAGGCAACAAGATAAATAGGACCACATCTAATGAGAAAGCTTCTTCACAGCAGAGAAAACTGTTGACAATATAGAAAGGCAGCCAACTGAACGGCAGAAAAGATTTGCAAACCATATATTATGATAAGGAGTAAATATCCAAAAAATATTAAACACTTATAAAACTTTATAACCGAAAAACTCACTAATCTGACTAAAAAGTGGACAGAGAATCTAAATAAGTATTTTTGTCTGAAGAAGATATAGTCAATAGGTACATGACATGTATACTCAACATTGCTGATTATGAGGGAAATGAAAATCAAAACCACAATGGGAAACTAGATCACTTTCTAACACCACACACAAAAATAAACTCAAAATGGATTAAAGACCTAAATGTAAGAACAGAAACTATAAAACTCCTAGAGGAGAACATAGGCAAAACACTCTCTGACATAAATCACAGCAGGATCCTCTATGATCCACTTCCCAGAATACTGGAAATAAAAGCAAAAATAAACAAATGGGATCTAATTATCATACACAAAAATAAACTCAAAATGGATTAAAGATCTAAATGTAAGACAAGAAACTATAAAACTCTTAGAGGAGAACATAGGCAAAACACTCTCTGACATAAATCACAGCAGGATCCTCTATGATCCACCTCCCAGAATACTGGAAATAAAAGCAAAAATAAACAAATGGGATCTAATTAAAATTAAAAGCTTCTGCACAACAAAGGAAACTATAAGCAAGGTGAAAAGACAGCCTTCTGAATGGGAGAAAATAATAGCAAATGAAGCAACTGACAAACAACTAATCTCAAAAATATACTTATGCAGCTCAATTACAGAAAAATAAATGACCCAATCAAAAAATGGGCCAAACAACTAAATAGACATTTCTCCAAAGAAGACATATGGATGGGTAACAAACACATGAAAAGATGCTCAACATCACTTATTACCAGAGAAATGCAAATCAAGACCACAATGAGGTACCATTTTACACCAGTCAGAATGGCTGCGATCCAAAAGTCAACAAGCAATAAATGCTGGAGAGGGTGTGGAGAAAAGGAAACCCTCTTACAATGTTGGTGGGAATGCAACTAGTACAGCCACTATGGAGAACAGGGTGGAGATTCCTTAAAAAATTGCAAATAGAACTGCCTTATGACCCAGCAATCCCACTGCTGGGCATACACACCAAGGAAACCAGAATTGGAAGAGACACGTGTACCCCAATGTTTATTGCAGCACTATTTATAATAGCCAGGACATGGAAGCAACCTAGATGTCCATCAGCAGATGAATGGATAAGAAAGCTGTGGTACATATACACAATGGAGTATTACTCAGCCATTAAAAGGAATACATTTGAATCAGTTCTAATGAGGTGGATGACGCTGGAGCTAATTATACAGAGTGAAGTAAGCCAGAAAGAAAAACACCGATACAGTATACTAACACATATATATGGAATTTAGAAACATGGTAATGATAACCATGTATGTGAGACAGCAAAAGAGACATAGATGTATAGAACAGACTTTTGGACTCTGAGGGAGAGGGAGAGGGAGGGATGATTTGGGAGACTGGCACTGAAACATGTATACTATCATATAATAAATGAATCGCCAGTCTATGTTCGATACAGGATACAGGATGCTTGGGGCTGGTGCATGGGGATGATCCAGAGAGTTGATATGGAGTGGGAGGTTCAGGATTGGGAACTCATGTACACCCGAGACGGATTCATGTCAATGTATGGCAAAACCAATACAGTAATGTAAAGTAAAATAAAGTAAAAATAAAAATTAAAAAAAAAAACACAATGGGATATCACCTCACACATCAAAATGGCTGTCATCAAAAAGACAACAAATAACAAATACTGGTGAGGATGTGGAGAAAAGAGAACACTCATGCACTGCTGGTGGGAAGGTGTATATTGGTGCAGCCACTGCAGAAACAGCATGGCGTTTCCTCAAAATATTAAAAATAGAATTACCATATGACCCAGCAAGATGACTTTTGGATTCTTAATCCAAGAAAACAAAAACATTACCTGGGTAAGATACACATGCCCTTCTCTTCAGCAGCATTCTCTACACTCAGTAAGATGTGGAAAATCCTAACTGTTCCATGATAAATGAACATATTATACACACACACAATGGGATGTTACTCAGCCATAAAAAAATGTATGAAATCTTGCCATCTGAGATAACGTGGACGGACTTTGAGTGCCTTGTGCTAAAGGAATAGACAAATACCACATGATCTCACTTATATGTGAAATCTGAACAAACAAAGCTCATAGAGAGGAGAGATTGGCAATTATTGGTTGCCAGAGGCAGGGGGTGGAATGGGGGCAAAATGGGTGAAGACTGTAAAAGTTACAAACTTCTAGTCATAAAATAAGTCATAGCGCTACAACAAGGTGACTATAGTTAACAACACTGTATTGAATATCTGAAAGTTGCTAAGAGACTCAGTCTTAAAAGTTCTCATCATAAAAAAATCTGTAATGTATGTGGTAGCAAATATCAACTAGACTTCTTACAGTGGTCATTTAACAATATATGCACATATTGACTCATTATGTTTTACTTCTAAAACTGATATAATATTATATGTCAATTATATCTCAACTAACAAAAGGGAAAAACAAATTCAATTCTAACTTTGAACTGCTTTTTTTTTGGTCCCATATCAATGCAGAAGTGGCCAGTTGGGTGCAGGGACATTTACCTGGTGTGAATGAGGAAGACGAGTGAATGAAAAGTAGAGAGACTTTGGAATACTAACATGAAATGATAGTCATTTATTTCTGATGAGAAGATTTGCAGACTTTTCTCCATTCACTAATGAGTAAACAGTTCACATATGGATAACAAGGACTACAGTTTCGTTTTTCTCTGTTAACTGAGGATGCTAAGTACACTTTGTTTCCTTCTTTCTCTTGGGACTGTTGACTTTTTAAAATTTTTTGTACCTTGCTGAGGTACATTTATGACTATAATGTCTAAAGTTTTACTTCAGAGAGGTCTGATCTTGACATATATTAGGAAACACTGGTATAGATGGATGAGAGAATACAGTTCTCAAAACTTGTGCTTGACCTGCATGGGAGGCTCACACAAACCATAAATTTCCTACCAGGATGAGCCAGCAGGCATTAGTGGTAGTGATATCCAGCTGCATGGATGGCATGGTGTGATTACAGGGATCCTGAAAAAGTTCCTCTTCCAAAAATTGGTCCTCACTGCACCTCATATACCCACCATTAAAGTCATTCATTTGAGTTAAGAAAACTGCCAGGAAGACCTCTATTAAAATGCAAATGCATTCCCTGGGTGGGGAAACACATTAAATCATTATCAGCCATTAACACTTTAGACCAAATTAGTTTCAGATTTATTAGCCAATTATTCAAAGTACAGAAGGAATGGTTGTGCAGGAGAGGTTAGAACAAGCTGGTGTGGACAAAAAGGAGAGCTGGAAAGAACCGTCATTCTCTGATGTCTTGCAACGATGTCCCATCTTTCTATTTTTCAGTCATGCTTTTAAAAAATGAAATCATGTATAAAATTCTCACTTAAAAATATTAAAAAGTAAAACTTCTCTTGACAAAACAAAGGTCAGGGTCAGGGGCCTTAACTCTCTCCTCCCTCTCATCCCCTACTCCCCAAAGCTCCAACAAGTTCCTAAGGCAACTGCAAAGAATCCAGAGTCCTGAGAAGCAGAGTTTGAAAACCATACCAGGAGGTATTTATTCTCCTCTCTACGCTTTCTCTGTCCCCTTTTTGTGATACTCTGTGGTAGACCAGAAGCCAAATGCACAGATGCAGGTAGGGTTTGGAAAGCTGGTTCTTAAAGACACTCTGTATTCTACAGCAATCATCAAGTTCTGTGTCCATCACAGTGAAGGGATGAGATGTCATCTCATTACACTCTGAGACACAGGAAATAATACATATGCTCGTCCCAAATGAATGTAGGTCGCCTCTTTTCTCTTCAAGACCATCCTTGGCATTCATTACAAGACTAACCAAATGAATAAGGTGACGCTTCTAAATGCTTCAAATCTCACACACAGTGTCCCCAGCATGTCCTAGAAACCATTCAAAGGACAAAGGGGAGATGAAAAGAAGCTTCATGTGGACCCTTGATACGTCACTCTTGACTTTGACTCTTGCCAAAGTCTGTTACTCAGGGGACTCATATGCGATTCAGATCCTTGTGCAGTAGAGACCGTGGTTTTCAGAAACAAGCAGAATCATCCTGCTATAAATTAGGAAGCCAACCAATGTTTGATTAATTTCTGTATTGAAAGGATCTTTGAAAAAAAATCTAGATCATTCTTACATTGCTAAAGTCTGAGGATGGGTGAGAGGAAGCAAGCAAGCAATTAAGTACTATACATATGTACATCCATGTGTTAGAGCGTCCTTGATAGCTCAGTTGGTAGAGAATCCGTCTCCAGTGCAGGAGACCCCAGTTTGATTCCTGGGTCAGGAAGATACCCTGGATAAGGGATAGGCTACCCACTCCAGTATTCTGACCTGGAGAATTCCATGGACTATATAGTCAGTCCATGGGGTCACAAAGAGTTGGACAGGACTGAGTGACTTTCACTTTCACTTTTCACTTCCCATGTGTAAGAAAATAGGATGTCCACAGACTAAAAGTGAAAAAAATAATCAATCTAAACAAGAGAAGTAGGAAATTTTAAGTTGAAGCACTTAGGTGCTTTCGTACACATCTTTGTATAATTTCATCCCATAAAATTTAAACATAAACTCTTAATAAAAAATTTAAAAACTAACCAAAATTAATTAAAATTTTCAAGCATAATTCTTATGTTATGCAGGGAACTATTAATTGAATAAGTCTGGATAAGAAATCTCAGAGAAGGCAATGGGAACCCACGCCAGTACTCTTGCCTGGGAAATCCCATTGATGGAGGAGCCTGGTAGGCTACAGTCCATGAGGTCGCAAAGAGTCGGACATGACTGAGCGACTTCACTTTCACTTTTCACTTTCATACATTGGAGAGGGAAATGGCAACCCACTCCAGTGTTCTTGCCTGGAGAATCCCAGGGACGGAAGCCTGGTGGGCTGTTGTCTATGGGGTCGCACAGAGTCGGACATGACTGACATGACTTAGCAGCAGCAGCAGCTAAGTGATCTAAATTACCAATCTTCAAATCATTTACATTCAGTTACAAAACCTAATAAGGCAAATATATGCTTTAGTGACTTTATCATTTTCTAGAAAAACAAAAGAAAATGTGATATACATCTAAATGTTTTCACGGATTTGTGTTTAGAAGCTAAACTCTGTTAGTTGTGACAAAAAAGATGAGCTAATTAAAGCTGACTTGACACTATCCCTGCTTCCTTTACACAAAATAACTTACAGATTCACACAGTAATGACTAATTGAAAAGCAATGCTAGAAACCAAACATAAAAATTTAAAACAAATGCTTTTGTTACCCTCTCTTTCCTATTTACTCATATTTTCTTGACAATTTCACTGGTTTTATGGCTTTAACTACAAAATATGAAATGATGAGCCCCAGATTTATTTCCCCAGCCTAGACTGCTCTCTTTAATTGGTGGCTCATAGAGCTGAGATCTCCTCTGTGTTTCCATGCAGATGCCTCATGGGCACTGCAAACTTAACAAGTACACAAATGAGCTCCTATTTTATTTATTTGTTTATTTTTCTTTAGAAAGTCACTGTTTTCTGCAAGACTTCTCTTAGTTATCCTTCTGGGTACTCAATTCCACCACCATGGTATCAGCCATCTCATCCACTCAGTTCCTCTCACCCATATCCACTTTGTCAGCAAATTCTCCTCATTCTACCTTCAAAAGAAACACTCTAACCTGCTTCCTGGTGAAGCAACCAAGAATATAGCAGCAGCTTCCTAAGCAGTGCCCTTGTGTTCACCCTTGTTCCTGTAGAGACTTTTCTTGACACAATAACTAAAGTCGTCCTGTAAATCTTTCTTCTAAAATATAAATCAGACCATGGATTCCTCTGCTTAAATCTCACCAGAGACCCCAAGGGCAGGCAGAGACTGGAGTATAAAAGCCAACAAACAAATGGAGGGACCAGCAGAGAAACCATTGTGGGGAGCACAGACTTGGGTGAGTGTTTATCTGGGAGAACCCTGAGTTCTGAGATAAACTATACTAGGAGTCA